>CM061752.1:208433170-208853169 GCA_030979885.1 Lolium multiflorum
TATAAAACTATATATATCCTTGGTTCTTCTAAAGCACACAGGGATATTCTTATTGTTTGTCAATGATCATCACATGAATCATTCTGGTACATGCTCCTAACCTTTTAGAGCACAGGACATCTGATTTTGTACATATTATTCAACGTGATCTAAAATCACTCATGTGTTTTTACTCATCGAGTGTCAAATACACTCAAGTCTTGTTAAACCTTCGCATGAAAAGAACACCTTCTTAATATTTCTATATTGAACTACTTCAATATCCATTCTATGTACTTTGACTTAAACTTATTATGTGTTTCAATCTATCTTCATAGATCTTGACACTAAATATGTTTGAGTCCATATCCTTTCATTGAAGTTAATTCTCAATGAAACCTTTTATAATCAAGTATATAATTACATCATTTATAACCAACTATATGTCATCTACATAAAGTATTATAAATATGTCTCAACGCTCCCACTTAATTTCTTGCAAATGCAAGCATCTTCATCGTTTCTGATGAAATCAAAACTCTTTGATTATTTCATCCGGTGAAGATTCCAACTCCGTGATACTCACTTCATCCAATTGAAGTTCGTATACCTATCTAGTATTCCACGGACCAGCAAAACTCTTGGTTGTATCTTGTATACACCTTTAATACATACTTCTGTTAAGTAATGTATTTTTCCATCCTACTAGCATATCTCATAAAAGAAATATGTAGCGATTACTAGAAAAATCCATATAGACTATAAGCATTGCTACGGAAGATCTAATCTTGTCGTAGTCAACTCTTTGAACTTTGTCGTAAACAACTTTTCGACAAGTCGAGCTTCTTCAAGGATATTACATCCAAGTCCATCAATTTCATAGATCCATTTACTTTCAAAAAGTATTCATCTATCTTGGATTTCATGGTGTATAGCCATTTTAACGGAGTCAGGGCCCATCATAACTTCTTTGTTTGTAGTTGGTTTATCATTGTTCAAAATCAATCCTTTGTCCACAAATCATTTATTTGATCACAAAGTAAACCATACCTACAAGGTTCAATATGTACTTTGATCTCCATGGCTAAAACACTTTGTAGTCATGGGAGCCATGATCGTCGTGGCCGCTTCCGGAACCAATTCCGATGCTGCGCTATTATTATGCTCAGGTTCATAAACCTTATCAAGTTCTATTGTCCTCCCACTCAAATACTTCGCTAGAAACAATTTCTTGGAAATAAGTAAGAAACATCGACAAACACTTTTGTCTTTGTTTCCATGGTGGAAGAATTCCCAATTAATTCTTTGGGATAACCAACAAAGACATTCATCCGATTTTGGTTGTAAACTTATTTACCTTATGCTATGCATACCAAAATTTAAGAAAGGACTATTAGGGTTCATACCCATGCCATAACTCGTATGGTGTCATTTCAACGGATCATGATGATGCTCTATTAAGTGTAAAAGCGGTAGTCACTAAAGCATAATCCACAAAAATATAATGGCGTCATAATATTTTATCTCATCATTAATCCAACAAGGTTTGGATACGTCTCTCGGATACTTCATCATCACTATGATACTCCAAGAAACGTGAGTTGTAGAACAACTTCATAACTCTCTTAGATGTTCGCTAAAACTCGTAATTCAAATATTTCTACCATGATCCAATCATAGATATTTGACTTTTCTATTACGATGATTTCCACTTCATGTTGAAATTTATTTGAATCTATTCAAATGTTTCAAACTTCTTCCTTATCGAATATATCCACATATATATACTCAATTCATTGTTGGAAGTTTTCATGAAGTAGAAGAATCTCCCAACACAACTATGCCCAGTGAACCACATATATCATCATGTATGTTTCCACTAAGTTAGTTGCCCGTTCAACTCTTGGCCTATGAACGATATTTCAGTCATTCTTTAGAAAAGATTTGCAAGCGCCAAACGATTCAAAATCAAATGACTCCAAAATCCATTTGCATGGAGTTCCTTCATGCGTTCCTCTCTAACATGACCTAAATGGCGGTTCCACAAATAAGTGGAATTCAAATCATTTGCCTTATGGCATTTTAGCGTCAGTATTATGTATGTGTGATTCACCATTAAGATTTATAATAACTTATCCATCGTACATGGAGTAATGTCATAATTTGAATAACTCATTGTTTTCATTTGACCAGAACAAAATAACAATTTATTAAGTTCTTTATTATAAATTCTAAGGGCTAGGTAGAATGCCAACGACAAACATAATAACACTTTATTATGTTCCAGACGTGCATTATTACCATATTCCTTATCAGTCACTTAGGCCATCGTATTCTTGTATTGCGTTGTATTGTATGACATCTCATACCAACCAATCTGGTACAAATACCCAAGAATTTTATTATGTGACCAAACAAGGAATACATCCATAACATGTATATCATATATATACACCTGAGCTAGACTTTCTAGTCTTTTCTTTCTTTCTGCCAAAATATCTTTTGTAGTTTCTCTTTTAGCTTTCCTCATTCTCAGAAAACACTTCACCTTCAATAACTTCTAGGTTTGTTGGTCAAATACCAATAACCTTGAGGTTCTTATTTTGAAGTTGATCATCATATGACAAATGTTCCAGATTTCACTATTAGTAACTTTGTAATATGATGAACAATTTCACTCATAATTTTATCCATCATATCATGACGACTTTCCGAGACCATGTCTGTACATGCTGCTAGGCTCGTCAAGGCAACCTTAGTATCCGCATGTGCAAATCTGGCTTGCAGGTGCTTGTGTTTTCACGTGAATCTATAACTTACTTGTGATCATCACGTGATGCTTGAAGCTTGTGGGTCTTAACGGTGCATACTAAGGGCGATCACTTCATGGATATCACGAATATCGTTAGTACCCCAATAGTTGGGAGGATTGGGGCGCCTTGCGTCTTCAGCCTTCGTACATTCTCATAAAACTTATGAGTTTATGTAGTCTCACCAAATTATATTCTATCATCTTGCAATAAGGTCTTAGATATCACATATATCTCATACCTTGATTATTTCTGAAAACTAAAATTTTCAGCTCCTTACTTTCAAACAGATTTGAACTTCAAGTTTCACGGAGACAAGATAACTTTAGGTACTAATTGAAACCATAGCTCTTTGAATCAACAATGTGAGGTTTACTAAAAGTTTGCAATAGGACTTAATCATTTCTTGATTCTTTAACAATACGGTACCAGTCCGTAAAGTTTCTTGTCAGATTTTAACAGTATTTCTATCTCAATAACAAGACTAGCGCATAGTAGAAAACGGATGCCAATACTACAAAATTAATTCAAAATACTACTAAGACTATGTTTATGATAATTAGTTCATGTTTTAATCTAATTACTAATGAACTCCCACTTAATACAACATCCCTCATAGTTGTTAAGTGGTACACGATCCACATCCACTACACCAAAACCGATCATCACGTGAGATGATGTAGCTTCAATAGTGAACATCAACATGTTGATCATATCATCCATATGACTCGTGTTCAACCTTTCGATTTCCGTTGTCCCGAGACCATGTTTGTACATGCTAGGCTCGTCAAGCAAACCCAAGTATTTCCGCGTGTGCAACATGGCTTACACCCGTTGTATGTGAACGTAGAATCTATCACATCCGATCATCACGAGATGCTTCGAGACGACGAACTGTAGCAACGGTGCATACGAGGGGAGAACACTTTATTATCTTGATATTAATGTGAGGGATCATCTTATAATGCTACCATCGCGATCTAAGCAAGATAAGATGCATAAAGGATTAACATCACATGCAATTCATAATATGTGATATGATATGGCCTTTCTTCTTGTGCTTTTGATCTCCATCTCCAAAGCACATGAGCATGATCTCCATCATCACCAGCATTGCACCAAGGTCAGTGGCGCTGCTTCATGGTTGTCCATCACTTATAGCTACTATAACAACTACTTGAAATAAAGCTATTACAAGATGAATAGACACGCAGGTCTTAACAAATTTAAAGACAACCATTAGGCTCCTGCCGGTTGCCATAATACAATAATGAACATCTCATACATCAAATATAATCATCATCACATCATGGCCATATCACATCACCAAACCCTGCAAAAACAAGTTAGACGCCTCTAATTTGGTTTGCATATTTTACGTGGTTTAGAGTTTTCGAGTAAGATCCAATCTACCTACGAACATGAACCACAACGGTGATACTAGTGTTGTCAATAGAAAGAGTAAATTGGATCTTCACTATGGTGGGAGAGACAGACACCCGCAAAGCCACTTATGCAATACAAGTTGCATGTCAAGCGTGGAGCAAGTCTCATGAGACGCGGTCATGTAAAGTTAGCCCGAGCCGCTTCATCCCACCATCCCGCAAGATGCAAAGTACACTAACCAAAAACAACAAGAGCATCCACGCCCACAAAACCATTGTGTTCTACTCGTGCAACAGATCTATGCATAGACATGGCTCTCGATACCATGATGGGTTCGTTGCATAGAAAACAAAAAATTTCCTACCGCAAGATGAATAAATCCAAGATCTAATCTATGGAACACCCAAGATCTAATCTAGAAGATGGTAGCAATGAGAAGATCATGAGACTAACCCTCGAAGATTTCCAAAGCCTACGAGATTAGATCTCGTTGTTGGTGTAGACGATCATCCCCGGTGCTGCAATCCGGCAGCACCTCCGTACTCGGTCGCGCGTACGGTGTCGATGAAGCCCTTCCTCTCCCCGTTCCAGCGGGCAGCGGAGGTGTGGTAGATCTCCTCCAAGTTCCAGCAGCACGACGGCGTGGTGGTGGTGGTGGAGGAAGAAAGGCTGCAGGGGGCTTAGCCTAGCGAGACGACATATGGTGGAAGAGGCGGCCGGAGGAGGGGACTATGGATAGGATGTGGGTACGACCACCCCCTACCCTCTTTATATAGGGGCCAGGTCGGCTGGGGTGGCCCCCTTTCCCATCTAGGGTTAGGGGGCGGCGGCCAAGTGGGGGGAAGAGGGATTCTTCCCCCCCAAGTTGATCCCCCCTAGGGAAACCCTAGGGGTTGGCCGGCTGGGCCTTGAGGGGCATGTGCCCCTGGCCCATTAGGCTAGGGAGCACCCCCTCAGCCCATGCTAGGCCTCCTAGGGTCGTGGGCCCACTGGTGGGACCCCCGGAACCTTCTAGAACCTTCCCGGTCATCCACCGGAAAAATCCCGAACTTTTCCGAAACCTAGAAATCAACTTCCCTTATATGAATCTTATTCTCCGGACTATTCCGGACCTCCTCGTGACGTCCTGGATCCCATCCGAGACTCCGAACAAACTTCGTCTCCATACCATATTTAAATCTATTCATGTGACATCGAACCTTAAGCGCGTCACCCTACGGTTCGCGAACTATGCAGACATGGTCGAGACTCCTCTCCGAGCAATAACCAATAGCGGGATCTGGAGATCCATAATGGCTCCCACATTCAACGATGACTTAGTGATCGATTGAACCATTTACATACGATGCCAATTCCCTTTGTCACGCGATATTTTACTTGTCCGAGGTTCGATCATCGGTATCTCCATACCTTGTTCAACCTCGTTACCGACAAGTACTCTTTACTCGTACCGTGGTATGTCATCTCTTATGATCCAATCATATGCTTGCAAGCTATCGGATGACATTCCACCGAGAGGACCCAGTATATCTATCCGTCATCGGGATGGACAAATCCCACTCTTGATCCATAACTCACACTTTCCGAATACTTAATCCCATCTTTATAACCACCCATTTACGCAATGGCGTTTGATGTAATCAAAGTACCCTTCCGATGTAAGTGATTTACATGATCTCATGGTCGAAGGACTTAGGCAACTATGTATCGAAAGCTTATAGCAAATTGAACTTAATGACTTGATCTTATGCTACGCTCATATGGGTGTGTGTCCATTATATCATTCACCCAATGACATAACCTTGTTATTAATAACATCCAATGTTCATGATCACGAAACCATGATCATCCATTAATCAACAAGCTAGTTATACAAAAGGCTTACTAGGGACTCCTTGTTGTTTACATAACACACATGTATTAATGTTTAGGTTAATACAATTATAGCATGGTATACCAAAAATTATCATAAACACAAAGATATATTATAATAACCATTTTATTATTGCCTCTTGGGAATATCTCCAACAGTACCCGCGAACGCTGTTCCCATGGCTCCGACTCCTGCCATGGCCATATTGTACAATGCTTCTCTTGGATCTACAGGAGGTGGCCTGGATGCCAGGATGAAAGCCTGGGTCTCCATATATCCAGCTTCTGGTGTCTTAGGAATAATATTTCCCCTTGTGTCTATCGACATAAAGGACATGTCAAGGTTTTGGACCAGATTCTCCCTCTGCGCCTTCGGAGTATATCTTTGCATGCGACCTTGCCCTAATGCGGCGAGCTGCTACGCGACTATCTCCTCCCCGAAGTACCTGATTGCAGGCTCGGCTCCGCTCTTCGCTGCTCGAGCTCGGAGGCTGCAGCCTTTTCTCTTTTCAAGTATCTCCCTTTCTTTCTCTATTTATCGTGAGCACGCGCGAGCATCATTAGAATGCTTACCAGCTTCCTCCGCGTCGCGCGGCGGTGGATAGCGAATCTGTTACCTTTCAAGACCGTTGTCGCTCTATCCCGATACCTTGTGAGAGTTGCACTGCGCGACGCGGTGTAGGCCTGACATGTTGCCGCCTAAACCTCGCGTAGATCAGCACGATCGATGTATGGATTTCCAAAATCATCGAGAAGCCTATGATGTTCGTCCTCGGGACGACTCGGCTTACCAATCGCGTAGATTTGATGGTACGTTGGCTTTGATTGATCATCCTGCAGGTCTGGTGGCACTGCTCGGCCAAGATCGGCGGAGACCTCCCGAATAAGGGTAGATTTGTCTATGAAGCTTCGGGTGGCGACACTTTCCAGTCGGCTGTCCGGATCGGAGTCCGTGAAGACGACCCGAAAGACATCCGCCGAAACAGATCGGCGATATCTCCGTCGGCGGCGGAGCTTGATCTTGCTTGTCGACGAAATTCGCCATCGCTGAACTTGAATTGATCATGATGATCTCGAGGTATCGGAACCGGACGCTAGCCGGTCCCGAACGAATCGATGCTAATACTTATGGTGTGATCCCTCTTTCCAGCGCAAAAGTAGAAGCTCGAACTTCATTTCCATTTGGCGCTTCCGGATAGGCATATGCATCCAAACGGGCGGGAGGGTGAGGAACAAAATCAACAAGACCAGTTTCGATCTGTTTACCTCCGTCCATCCACATTTAGCACTTGCAAGAAGATGTCGATGATGTTGAACGTGCCATCGAGATCGGCTCCTTGGCCTCTAATCCCCACCGGATGGCGCCAATTGACAGGGCATCGACTTGTCAATGCCCTACGGATTGTAGACTAGGGTTTCGTTGGAAGTAGAGGGTAAGTAGATCTCGAAGGTTTCAGCCGGAAAAGTACTCGACTGCTAGAAAACTAGGGTTATGTTGACAATGAAATCGATCCTCTCTTTGTCCCTCGACTCCCCTTATATAGGCGGAGCCGAGGATTTCGTATTACACAAGTTTACAGATTCCGGGAGACTCTTTGAGTTCGACCCGTAAAGTTACAAATCTCTTTATTCCTAATACAACTCTATCTTTCCATATTAACAGCTAATTGGGCTTCCGAGCTTCATATTAGGTAAACTCATGGGCCTTCAGCCCTTCGGGGCCTGGTGGAGCGTCATGACTTGACCCACGACCGCCAAGCACACAGGAGGATGGGCTGACATAGGCATCCCAGGTGGGCCTGCACGAGAAGATGGTACCAGAGGTTTTACCGAAGGCCCCGCTGAGTCGATGAATATGAAGCTCGGAAGCCCAATTAAACATTAATATGGAAAGATAGAGTTCCTTATTAGGAATAAAGATTTGTAACTTACGGGTGAACTCAAAGTCTCGAGTCTATAAACAATGTGTCTGAAATCCTGACTCCGCCTCCTATATGGGGAGTCGGACGGGAGGGAGGATGCTTTCATTGTCGACACAACCCTGAGTTTTCTAGAGTCGAGGTGCTTTCATTTGAACCTCGGGATCCTACTTGCTCTCTACTTCCTACAAAAACCCTATTTTGCAATCCGTAGGCGTGACAAAGTCGTGCCTTGTCAATTGGCGCGTCTTAATGAGGGTTAAGTGTCAGAATAACGCGTTATTGCCGTCGACATCTTGATGACAAGCAATAGACGGAGAATAAGCAGTCCAAGCTGGTCACGTTGACCTGTTCCTCACCCCTCCGCCGGACTAGTGCATATGCTATGCGGAAGAGCAATGGGAATGGTCGGAGCTCCACTGGCGTCGAAGAGGATCACGCTCGTATAGCGGCACCCGGATTGGGCGTAATACACCGAATCATCATCATCAGCTAAGTCAGCGATAAGCGCTATTCGACAAGCGACATCAACTCGCCGCCCATGAAGATCTCGCCCGATCTGATAATGCCGTCATTCGTTTCGATGCGATGGCGACTCGAAAGATATTAAACGCCTAAGCCTAAATCGACAAATCTGCGCGACCGAGAGGTCTTCACCCGATCGTACGATGGTATCGCCGACCAGGGTGTCAATAAGTAGCGTACCATCAAATCTCGCAGCGATTAGCGAATCAAGCTCGTCCAGGCAAGCGTCGAGGCTTTCGATGATTGTAATCAGCGCATGCGATCGGCTGATCTTTGGCGAGTTTAAACATGAAATATCGTGCCTGCAGCGTCTGGCTCTGGCTCTCACAAGCAGCATGGGATAGGCGACAAACGCTGAGCAATCTGAATCCGTTAATCCGCGCTGTGACGGTGAAGTACAACGACTAATAGGATGCAGCGGCGTGCTCAAGCCAAATAGAGAAGAGGAGACCTGAGAAGAAAGCGGCAGCCTCAGTCAGCGGCGAAAGGCGGGAATAGGCAATCATATGCCGGGAAGACATCGCAGGCGGCTACCAATAGGTAGTCGCGGTCGACATATACCTGAAGGCGGAGAGAATCAGTCTCGACATATCGCTATGTCGATGAACACAAGAAATATTATTCCTAAAGACACCCGAGCTGGATGTGGCGACCCGGGGATTTTCGTCTGGCATCAATTTCCACCTCCGGAATCCAAGAGGCGCGATGCCAGTATGGCAGCGAGAGTGGGCCATAAGGCTGCGTTGTGATACAAATACACCTCCCAAAGGAGCACTCCAAGGAAAAAATGGTCCACGACCTACGGTAGTAGTGCCAAAACCCTCCGAGAACGAGTGGTGCGGGGAGTACAGCGACACCGGGCAAGGGGTCGGCGGGCGCGGCAGAAAGAAGAGAACGCGTCCAACGCCTCACCGGAGGTCGATGAGCAGGATATGTGCCGGGCTCCACCCAGCTTCACCCAGACGAGTTCGCAAAGCTCGGGTCCATGCGGGTTTAAGTTACCGACAACTACAAGAAGTTCGACGGCCCTGCAAGATCCACGAAGACTAGTTAGTCGACTACAGGCAGGTGAGAGTTACGGGTGGAACTAAAGCAACGGACATGCGGGCATCGAGGTGCACTTGAGTGGAGGCGGCACGGTCATGGATAAAAAAGCTACCACGGATCCATCGACAGGTAGAAACTTTAGGGGACATATTTGTGGCCAATTTCCTATCCACATGTAGAAACCTGCGTCATTGGAGCAGTTAAAGGGCTGCCGGACAAAAGTATGATGAACCGTAGGGGACGTATATCCAGTGGAACATCATCAAAAACTAGAGTAGAAAACATATCGACGAAAGAGCAATGAACGCATTGTTGTTGGAATCGGAAGAAGGGACTTAGTCGAGGATTTGGGAAGGACTAATCCGAAAACAATAGCAGCACTCATGGAAATAGCGAATCGCTGGGCAGATGGAGAAGATGTTGTTCACAACAAGCGTCATGGGTCGCACGAGACGGCCGCAGCCCGAAATAATCCAAAGCTGATGACGATTTTCTCGATAGTTTTCAGGTTATGACGGTCCTGAGCCAAATGTCGGCTAGGTTCCGAGCAACTAGTGGAAATAATAATCGAGGCGATTACCCGAGAGAACGAGCAGCGGAGCGATCAGCGGGCGCTCCGTCCAAACGGATAAAATAGCAGGACTAAGTTCCGAGAGGCCATACGTATCAGGGAGTCTCCTAAACGGACCATGCAAATGCACTTTTTCCTCGATAATAATGGGAAAATGCAGTGGGCATGCGAGGAAAGACTGCCGAACTTTCTTAGCACTGCATAGATGTACGGGAGCATACTGTCTGTGGCCCGATGTGAGAACCCCGAGGGCCAAGGGTGAGATTCACCTTCCCACCACCACACTTAATCACGGACAAAAATCGGCACCGGTTGCTGTTAGCGGCACCTCCAAGCAATGGTCGCCCATCGACACCAGTCAGGCCCCGGTCTCGATGATTCGGGAGGAAGGCGGAGCCCTCACTTGAGCTCGAGAAAGTGATTTTGCGACAAGTCTTTATCGCGGAAAGATGCCTCCACCAACAATCGAGTACCTGAATTGGTCGGGACAGGACATCGGCTTCACCATAGCGGACCACCCGCGGCAAGTTCACGACCAGGGCAATCTGCCTTGATCTTACCAGCGGTAATCGCGAGTTCGACGTTTCGAGTGTTCATAGATGGGCAGCGGTTTGAACACCTCATGTGTCACGGACACATTGAGAAGATGAACATATCTTTGGCAAATCTAATACCAACTGACACGCATTTCCATGACATCACACCAGACAAGCCAAGTTATCCATTGGGAAAAATCAATCTCGACGTTCGGTTTGGAACAGAAAACTGAAGGAAAGTTGAGTTTGAAGTCGTGATGGATTTCCCGTCACGGTATCATGCTTTATTGGAGTGACCCGCCTGTCTGGTTTTATGGCGATTGCCACACTACACATATCATTGTGGAGACTCCCTGGACCAAAGAGACTTAATCATAGTAAAAGGCGGTTTCGCGCTGGGCGATAAGTGCGACAGGATTTTCATCGGTACATCAGAAACCTTAAGGATGCAAACGGGAATATATGGCGTCAAGGCTAACAACTGATTATGATGTGTTGCCAGATGGAGGGAGGCCGCTAAAGGAGCCAACCTTTGATACCACCAAAAACTCGAAGGAAGTACAGATTCACCCGAACAGATCCCAAGAAAACGACATCCATCGCAACAAACATGGATCTCGCATAGGAAAGCTTCCTCCGTGAGCGCTGGAAAATCTTCGCATGGTGTCCAGTGACATGCCGGGAGTACCCGGGGAACTTGCAAGGCACCTACAATTTGGATCAATGGCTAGACCAATCAAACAACCTTTGCGGCATTTTTCGGAACCAGACCGCAAAGCTATGCTATCAGTGTCGACTCAAAGAAGCGATTTATCAAGAGTTACACATCGAAGCCACGTGGGTAGCTAACTTGATCTTTGGTTCCGAAGAAAAACACAAATGTCCAGCCAATGTGTGCGTCGACTTCACGTGCCTCAATAAACATTGTCCAAAGGATCACTTCCCCCTCAGGATCGATCAAATATCGACTCCAGGCGGGTTGTGAACGTCTTTCCTTCCTGGATGCATACTCTGGTTACTCCTGTAATGCCCTCCGATAGGGCTTAGGGTTGATGGAATCATGTAGGCTGACACGAGACATCGGTTCACAGACAAGCGGGGAGAGCGATTTACCAGGTTCGGGGCCCTCGATGAGGTAAAACCTTACGTCTGTATGCATTCTTGATTATGATGATAATGGGTTACAATGGGGTGCCGAATAGTTCGGCTGAGATCTCGTCGAGATGGCTATTGCTAAGGTGACCTAGCTCTAAGCTTTTGGTGGCTAAGATTGCTAAGATTGATCGTGTCCCTCGGCAGCCCCTCTCCTGGCCTTTATATAGGAGGCTAGGTCTCAGAGGTCTCACGAGTACGACTAGGTTTACAGTAGTTTTAGATCCGATCTTTCCTTGTTCGATCGCTTCCTTGTCTTGCCCGTCAAGGAACCTTCTGGTGCGCCGTCCTAGTGGCCCATCTCGCCTTCGGGTGTCTTCATGGGCCTCCAATTAGTCAATACAGGATAGGGTAATGTGGGTTACCCGAAGGGTAGTGCCCACGTCAGTAGCCCCCGAGTGTCTAGCCGAAGATAGTTCGGGTAGAGACTAAAGCATGGTTTCTCCTGATGTTCTTCTCCTTGCTTGTTCATCTTGTTCTTCATTTCTGTCGGGTGCGCGTCAGCGCTCCCGATGGGAGTAGCCCCCGAGTCTAGGTACGGATGCTTGTAATCCGTGCGTAGACTCAAGTTGTACCACTCGAATATTTTCCTGCCGAAGTTTTCCGCAGGTCTTCATAGGTCATCCGATATATTTTCTTTATGCAAGGGATAATGAGTAACGTGCCCAACTTTTGCTGGTTAACTGCCGATGGCAAAACAACGTTACCCTACACAGAATCAAGTCCCCGGGCATGATCCTGGAGTGCAAAAACTTCATCGGGTGTGCATCCACGCTCCCGATGGGAGTAATAGCTTCACGTCCGGGTGCGAGCCCTTGCAAGTGCAGATTCAAACCTTCTTCCTTCGCTCGTGCTGCAGGTCTTCATTTATCGGGTCGCGTCGGCGCTCCCGATCAGGCTCTTGAGTCTAGGTACGGATGCTTACAATCCGTGCGTAGACTTAAGTCCTTCATCCGATAACTTTCCATTTTCCTTCGAATGCTTCTAGTTTTTTATGACATCCGATGACGTGTAATTGTTGTGGGCTGATTGACGGATGTGACCGACGGGCCTACCCTAGCTCTGCGGGCAGTTTTTAGGGCTTGACTATTGCACGCGTGGCGATCGAGGTGTCTCCTCGATTTTCGCAACGTGGGAACAATGGGCCGCCGGTTCCCTCTTTCTTCAAGCGCCACGTGCTTACACGCCACTTATCTTTTCCTCAAAACCTCCAAGAGGCGAGGAATCTCTAATCTTCTCCACGTTTTCCGTAGCATCTTCTCATTCTTCTCCTTCTTCCTCCCTTTGCGTTGCTGCGCCGCCACCCTTCTTTTCCAATCTTCATCGAGATCTCACAATGGTGAAGAAGAGAATCCTGCCGCCGCCAGTTCCAGCGGAGCGCCGCCGCCAAGTCCTCTTCTTCTCTTCCGAAGGGAGCGCTCCAAGCGCTCCTCCCCGGCTCCCGGCGCCGCCGGCCTGGCAGGAGTTCAAAGGCCAAGCCCGGAGATTGGGTGGCATCAACCATCACCAAGCGTGACGAGAAGAGATCCCGAAGCCTAGGATTGATTTCTTCCGAAGAGGAACGTGATCCTTCGATTTCTCGACCTATCCCCCTGCCGGTTTTACCGTGATGTTCTTATCTTTCCTGTACAAGGACCTTTCGCTTCCTACTCATGGATTGCTCCTCCACCTCTGCGGACGTACGAAATTCAACTATGGCAACTTACCCCCAACTCAATCCTCCATGTTGCTGTGTTCATCACCCTTTGCGAGGCGTTTCTGGGTATCGAACCTCATTTCGGGCTGTGGAAAAAGATCTTCTATGTGAAGAGATACAGCAGTAGTAATGGATCTTTGTCACCGGAGGAGTGGGGTTTGTGGCTCGTTCGGAGGTCAATTACTTCAATTTCCCAATGAGAGAGTCTGTGCAAGGGTGGAGGCTGAAATGGTTTTACGTCAAGGATTCCTTGTCACCCGAATCTCAGCTTCCTTGCTTTGCCGATGTCCTCGAAGCCAAGCCTAAGGATTCCTGGAAGAACATTCTCTCTCCCGACGAAAAAGTAGCAGCCGATGAATTATTTGCCAAATTTCTTCGAATCGAGGCTGATGGCCAAACCATGGTCGGTACAGAGGTGGCAGCAGTGTTTCTGAAGCGTCGAGTCCAACCAGTCATGGCCAGAGTTCACCCGATGTGGTTGTACTCAGGTCCAAAGGACGAGACCAGGATTAATCCGATTGTCGGAAAAGGAGTTGCTTGATGAAGTCCGTCGTCTTATTTCCTTTACCCGGAAGGTTCGATCCCATGGTTTCTTCTTATACTCCCCTTGTGTGACCATCCGCCATCGAAGGTATTTTTTCTTTCTTCACGTCCTCATTATGCTTTTTCTTGGTGACATGGCTTCCATTGTTCTTACTTGTTATTTTCTTTGTGGATCCCCATAGTTTACGAAAATATGCATGATTCGCGGATGATACACGAGGGGAGAGGATCCTCAATCCCGTAGATTTTCACATCGAGCACACGGACCCAGGAGGACAAATATAATGGTCGATAGATTTTGAGATTGCCCACAACCTTCCTTCCTCAGCCAGTAGCTGGTGTCGCCGAGATGGATCAATGCGTAATGACGGCGCTGATCATGATACCTTTGTTGATGCAGCTGTGGAGGAGACCAGGGCTTCACCTGTGAAGAGGCGGCTTTGCCGATGAAGATGATCTCTTCGACATGTAAGTAGTTTCTTTTACGAAGTTATACTTTGCCCTTTTTTTCTTACTCTTCATTGTCTTCCTTTCACCTTTGCGGCGACGAAGGCATTATCGAGCCTCCGTCTAAAAAGGCCAAATCGATGTTGCTTCGCCGGTCGTAGTGGCTTCCGAAGCTTCGGCTCCTAAGGC
This sequence comes from Lolium multiflorum, assembly GCA_030979885.1. NCBI lineage: Eukaryota > Viridiplantae > Streptophyta > Magnoliopsida > Poales > Poaceae > Lolium > Lolium multiflorum. The sequence continues at coordinate 208,447,843 of CM061752.1, forward strand.
TGCCCCTATGGCTCAAGCATCATTGCTTCTTCCCTTTCCAAAGGAAAGACGTCTCTCCAACTGCTGCCACCGTGACTCCTCCTTTAAGTCTTTTTCTAAACTGTGATGCCAATCTCTTGGGCGTGCTTTGCTTGACAATTCTGGTAAAATATCCTTCTTTCTTAAGGACTTGAGGCATTATTTCCTCTTTGGAGGCTTTCGCCTCCCAATTCACTCTGGAAGGTGACGGGCTCGGCTACAAGAGGAAGTCAAATCTTCCTCCTTGAAATTGGATGGCGCGATCAAGATAGCTCTGAGGCTCGCCAAGTTGACTCTCTGAAGGTGGGCTGGGCAAGCTGAAAGAGAAGTTGAAGGAGGAGAAACATCGGTTGGTGGCTGAAGCTCGGGCAGCCGAAAAGGATGAAGTCCTTCGTCGATCTTCTTTGGCTTTGCTTGGTAATTTTTATACACCTCGTCGATTGATGTACTTATGGATTCGATCCTTTTGCTAATGTACTTTTTCTTTCTTTTTCCTGCAGGAAGCGGCGAATATCCCCTGCGATGCCACAGGACGAGTTCCAAACAACTCTCCAGCAAATGCTATGTCAATGATTCTTGCCTCTCACCAGCTTACGCGGGAGCTCCTTGTAAAGGGGAAAGGTGCCCTGGCGCGGATGCACTTGATGATTTTCCCCAAGATCAAGCGGAGAAGACCACAGGGGCAGCTGATCGATGCCTTCGCGGTTGACACCAAGGAGGTTATCGAGGTATTCAAGCGTACATCGCGCACTTATGGTGCCGTCCTTGCCTTCCAGCTTATGATGGGTTACGACTTTAAGGGTGACATCGAAGGAATGACCAAGGAGCTGCCGAAAGAGCAAGACGGGCAGCTTGTTGATTTAAGTGCCTTTAAAGCGTCGCCCTCACTTGTGACTCCTTGAAGCTGGTTTCATCAGAAAAATCGGCTGGACCTAGTTTATCGACTCGGACCCAAGCCCCTTGATTCTTGTAGCAAACTTTATGCTTGAGATGTGAAACATTGTTACCGCAAAACTTATGCTTGTAATAAACTCCGTGCTAGCAATGTTGGTAGCACACTTTTGTTATGATATTTCTTTCTTGCACTTCTCCCGATGGGAGTTATTTTGGATGCTTAGCTGTACCATATCCATCACCCTTTTAACGGTGTTTCTGAGTCTTCAGTACCCTCATTTGTTGACGACTCTTGGTGCCCTTCAAAGTGATCGGATCCCGTATGAAGGATCGGATTACCGGATGGAAAGGACTGCGCAGCACTTATGCCTTAGCTGCTATTGTCAATAAGAAGAGAGATTGCAGCCGACGTGGAGCAGTACACTCTTCTTGAGCTGCATAAAGCTCCGAAAGTTTGAGCTGTAGGTTTCTGATTCCTTTGCCCTTTTGTTAACAACACCTTGTCGACTCTTTGCGATTCTTTTGCCGGTCATAGCGTTGAACCGTGCGGAAGAGAACAAGCGGATACACGGCGAGTGCATGCTTTGACTCAGCTTTCCTCATCCGAAGAGATTTTAGGCGGGATCAAAGGCCGGCAAATTTCAGGATCGGGTCCAACAAGTCTTCTTTGATAAGTGCTATAAAGCTATGAGGGTGGTTTGGAAGACAATGTTTCCTTTGAATGCAGTTCCCCACGCTTTTGACTTTGATGTCGAGTTTGGAAACGCCAAGAAGGTTCGGGATTTGGTGCGAGCTCAAGTTTTTGCGGGGCCAAGTGTACTCTTGCCCTTGTGCTTGCCCGTTATCCTTCAGCAAATTTGCTGTCTATTGCCAACGCGACTGGCGATTTAGAGGACTGTATCCGAAGGTATTGTTGCCCGCCAATATAATTGTCGACAGGCTTGAGAAGGATTCGAATGTACCTGAAGAAAGGGAACTCCGCAAGGGTGACGTTAGGATGTAAAGTTATTTTGTAAAATGAATTGTATTTGGCTAATCCATCCAAGTGTTAGGATTTTTAAGCGAAACTTGTTAGTTGGTAAATACATGAATATGTACTTTTACCGTGCCGTTGGCAAATTTTGAAGGAGCAAATCTTAATTGCCCGTTAGATGTATGTATACTAGTTGGTCAGCAAATCATTATGAGTGATCAGCTCGTGTTGCAGGTTTTGCTAAACCTGTTGTATGCGCAACTTTGCTTTCAACCGATGTATGTTTCGACAGTCACTCCCGAATATTTCGGGTGCAATGATTCTGCCGATGAGCCCGTTGTTCTTTGATATTTCCATAAGTAAAATATCGAACGTGGGTTGTGTTTATATGTATTTCCAAACTCTTGCTATTTACGGCACTCGTAGAGGCATCTGAAGCAGAGGGAAGGATTAATGTCCTTGTTTTTCTTTGCAGCACTCGTAGAAGCTTTTCCTTGGGCGCGATCTTACGCCGCGTTACGTTGTACCGTTGCTTGTAAGCAAGGTTCACGGTGGTGCGGTCATAGATGCTTTAAATTCTTGCAATGCTCAACAAGGAATCGAAACTTAAGTGTTCATTAATAGGGTAAATACGAAACTAGAGGCGAAAGCAAGGCCCTGTAAAGTAAAGGAAAAAATTTAAATGCTAAGGAAGTGCTTAATCAAGGAAGGGGTTCTTCTCATCTTCGACGCATCTTTTTCGCCATGCTAGTGGTAGCTGCGGTGTTGTTGATTTCACCGGGTCAGGGCGGTGATTGCCGGCGTCTTGTTGTTTCTGTGCCTTCTATGTCGTCCTGCAGAAGCTTTGTTGCGGGAGCCTGCTGCCCGAGGCTTCAAGGGCAAGGTTGGCTGGCTTCTTCTTGGTTTCCCTGTCATGTTTTTCCTCCTTGATTTCCCGTATCGTCAACTTGGGCGGAGGGTCGACAATTTCTCGTTGTAACCCAAACTTTGCAGCAATCCTTTGAAAGTCGCGATCACAATTGTCCGAGCGTGAGAAACTTCCATGGACTGTGATGTTTGTCCCGTTGCTCCCAGGCATTTTCAGCTTGAGGTATGCATAGTGCGGCACAGCCATGAACTTGGCATAAGCTGGTCTCCCGAGTATGGCGTGATACTGTGATTCCCGTTCACTACCTCAAACTCGATTTTCTCCTTCCTGAAATTGTCGGTTTTGCCGAAGATGACGTTCGGGTGCGCTTTGCCAAGAGAGTATGCCGGTGACGTAGGAGGATTCCATGGAAGCGAGTGTCTGATTCTTCTAACATTCTCATAGTGATCCCCATACTTTGAATTGTGTCAAGGAATATCAGGTTGAGTCCACTTCCTCCGTCCATGAAGACTTTGCTCATCTTGAACCCTCCTATCTGTGCCGACCACTAGGGCAGCATGTCCTGGTTTTGGTATAGTCATCGGGTGATCCGCTCGGCTGAACGTGATGTTCTGAGACGACCACTCGACATACTCAGGGATGTTCGCCATGATGCTTTCTGCCAGGTTGATTTCTCGGGTGAGCTTCTTCATTTCTCTCCTTGAAACGCCTGTCCTGTGGATCATACTCATCTGCCCACGTGGTGGTGGGAATGCCTCGTTGGGTTGATGAGGTTGAGCTTGCTGGACCTGATGTTGTGGTGGGGGTGGTGGTGGTGTGATACGCGTACAGCACGCGTCCGTTGGGAACCCCAAGAGGAAGGTGTGATGCGCACAGCGGCAAGTTTTCCCTCGAGAAAGAAACCAAGGTTTATCGAACCAGGAGGAGCCAAGAAGCACGTTGAAGGTTGATGGCGGCGGGATGTAGTGCGGCGCAACACCGGGGATTCCGGCGCCAACGTGGAACCTGCCAAGTACTTTGCCCCAACGAAACAGTGAGGTTGTCAATCTCACCGGCTTGCTGTAACAAAGGATTAGATGTATAGTGTGGATGATGATTGTTTGCAGAAAATAGTGAAGAACAATAGCAGCAGATTGTATTCGATGTAAAAGAATGGACCGGGGTCCACAGTTCACTAGAGGTGTCTCTCCCATAAGATAAATAGCATGTTGGGTGAACAAATTACAGTCGGGCAATTGACAAATAGAGAGGGCATGACCATGCACATACATGATATGATGAGTATTGTGAGATTTAATTGGGCATTACGACAAAGTACATAGACCGCTATCCAGCATGCATCTATGCCTAAAAAGTCCACCTTCAGGTTATCATCCGAACCCCTTCCAGTATTAAGTTGCAAACAACAGACAATTGCATTAAGTATGGTGCGTAATGTAATCAATAACTACATCCTCGGACATAGCATCAATGTTTTATCCCTAGTGGCAACAACACATCCACAACCTTAGAACTTTCTGTCACTGTCCCAGATTTAATGGAGGCATGAACCCACTATCGAGCATAAGTACTCCCTCTTGGAGTTAAGAGTAAAAACTTGGCCAGGGCCTCTACTAATAACGGAGAGCATGCAAGATCATAAACAACACATAGGTAATAAATTGATAATCAACATAACATAGTATTCTCTATCCATCGGATCCCACAAACACAACATATAGAATTACAGATAGATGATCTTGATCATGTTAGGCAGCTCACAAGATCCGACAATGAAGCACATGAGGAGAAGACGACCATCTAGCTACTGCTATGGACCCATAGTCCAGGGTGAACTACTCACTCATCACTCCGGAGGCGACCATGGCGGTGAAGAGTCCTCCGAGGAGATGATTCCCCTCTCGGCAGGGTACCGGAGGCGATCTCCGAATCCGCGAGATGGGATTGGCAGCGTCTCGGTAGAAGTTTCCGTATCGTGGCTCTCGGTGCTGGGGTTTCGCGACGAAGGCTTTAAGTAGGAGGAGGAAGGGCAGCGGGGGCCACACGAGGGTCCCACACACCAGGCGGCGCGGCCAGACTGGGCCGCGCCGCCCGTTGTGGCGGCGCCTCGTGGCCCACTTCCTTTCCCCTCGGTCTTCTGGAAGCTTCGTGCAAAAATAGGACCCTGGGCGTTGATTTCGTCCAATTCCGAGAATATTTCCTTTGTAGGATTTCTAAAACCAAAAACAACAGAAAACAAGTCTCTTCGGCATCTCGTTAATATGTTAGTGCCGGAAAATGCATAAATACGACATATAATGTGTATAAAACATGTAGATATCATCAATAATGTGGCATGGAACATAAGAAATTATCGATACGTCGGAGACGTATCAGCATCCCCAAGCTTAGTTCTGCTCGTCCCGAGCAGGTAAACGATAACAAAGATAATTTCTGGAGTGACATGCCATCATAACCTTGATCATACTATTGTAAGCATATGTAATGAATGCAGCGATCAAAACAATGGTAATGACATGAGTAAACAAATGAATCATAAAGCAAAGACTTTTCATGAATAGTACTTCAAGACAAGCATCAATAAGTCTTGCATAAGAGTTAACTCATAAAGCAATAAATCAAAGTAAAGGTATTGAAGCAACACAAAGGAAGATTAAGTTTCAGCGGTTGCTTTCAACTTGTAACATGTATATCTCATGGATATTGTCAACATAGAGTAATATAACAAGTGCAATATGCAAGTATGTAGGAATCAATGCACAGTTCACACAAGTGTTTGCTTCTTGAGGTGGAGAGAAATAGGTGAACTGACTCAACATAAAAGTAAAAGAAAGGTCCTTCAAAGAGGAAAGCATCGATTGCTATATTTGTGCTAGAGCTTTTATTTTGAAAACAAGAAACAATTTTGTCAACGGTAGTAATAAAGCATATGTATTATGTAAATTATATCTTACAAGTTGCAAGCCTCATGCATAGTATACTAATAGTGTCCGCACCTTGTCCTAATTAGCTTGGACTACCGGATCATCGCAATACACATGTTTTAACCAAGTGTCACAAAGGGGTACCTCCATGCCGCCTGTACAAAGGTCTAAGGAGAAAGCTCGCATTTTGGATTTCTCGCTTTTGATTATTCTCAACTTAGACATCCATACCGGGACAACATAGACAACAGATAATGGACTCCTCTTTAATGCATAAGCATGTAGCAACAATTAGTGTTCTCATATGAGATTGAGGATATATGTCCAAAACTGAAACTTCCACCATGATTCATGGCTTTAGTTAGCGGCCCAATGTTCTTCTCTAACAATATGCATGCTCTAACCAATAAAGTGGTAGATCTCCTTACTTCAGACAAGACGGACATGCATAGCAACTCACATGATATTCAACAAAGAGTAGTTGATGGCGTCCCCAGGAACATGGTTATCGCACAACAAGCAACTTAATAAGAGATAAAGTGCATAAGTACATATTCAATACCACAATAGTTTTTAAGCTATTTGTCCCATGAGCTATATATTGCAAAGGTAAAGAATGGAAATTTTAAAGGTAGCACTCAAGCAATTTACTTTGGAATGGCGGAGAAATACCATGTAGTAGGTAGGTATGGTGGACACAAATGGCATAGTGGTTGGCTCAAGGATTTTGGATGCATGAGAAGTATTCCCTCTCGATACAAGGTTTAGGCTAGCAAGGTTATTTGAAACAAACACAAGGATGAACCGGTGCAGCAAAACTCACATAAAAGACATATTGTAAACATTATAAGACTCTACACCGTCTTCCTTGTTGTTCAAAACTCAATACTAGAAATTATCTAGACTTTAGAGAGACCAAATATGCAAACCAAATTTTAGCAAGCTCTATGTATTTCTTCATTAATGGGTGCAAAGTATATGATGCAAGAGCTTAAACATGAGCACAACAATTGCCAAGTATCAAATTATTCAAGACATTTTAGAATTACTACATGTAGCATTTCCCGATTCCAACCATATAACAATTTAACGAAGAAGATTCAACCTTCGCCATGAATACTATGAGTAAAGCCTAAGGACATATTTGTCCATATGCAACAGCGGAGCGTGTCTCTCTCCCACACAATGAATGCTAGGATCCATTTTATTCAAACAAAGACAAAAACAAAAACAAACCGACGCTCCAAGCAAAGCACATAAGATGTGATGGAATAAAAATATAGTTTCAGGGGAGGAACCTGATAATGTTGTCGATGAAGAAGGGGATGCCTTGGGCATCCCCAAGCTTAGACGCTTGAGTCTTCTTAAAATATGCAGGGGTGAACCACCGGGGCATCCCCAAGCTTAGAGCTTTCACTCTCCTTGATCATATTGTATCATCTCCCTCTCTTGATCCTTGAAAACTTCCTCCACACCAAACTCGAAACAACTCATTAGAGGGTTAGTGCACAATAAAAATTAACATGTTCAGAGGTGACATAATCATTCTTAACACTTCTGGACATTGCATAAAGCTACTGGACATTAATGGAACAAAGAAATTCATCCACCATAGCAAAAGAGGCAATGCGAAATAAAAGGCAGAATCTGTCAAAACAGAACAGTCCGTAAAGATGGATTTTATTGAGGCACCAGACTTGCTCAAATGAAAATGCCCAAATTGAATGAAAGTTGCGTACATATCTGAGGATCACGCACGTAAATTGGCATATTTTTATGAGCTACCTACAGAGAGGAGGTCCCAGATTCGTGACAGAAAAGAAATCTGTTTCTGCGCAGTAATCCAAATCTAGTATGAACCTTACTATCAACGACTTTACTTGGCACAACAATGCACAAAACTAAGATAAGGAGAGGTTTCTACAGTAGTAAACAACTTCCGGAGTGGTGTTTTGGAACATGGGAGCATATGCTCCCTATATTTTGAAATGCATCTTACACATATTTTAAATTTCAAAAAAATTGAAACAAAAAATTCGCACGTACATCTTCATGTGCTACGCGCTCACAAAGTCGTTTCATAAAAAATGAACTTATCATGTGACGTGTGTAAAAAAGACAAAATTCAGTGCTGAAAACAATGCTTTTCACAGGATAAGTTTTCTCTTTTTTACATAGGCCACAAAAAATATTATTTTTTCGTGAAACTTGACGCATACACATATATTATGGAGATGTACATGTAGAATTTTTTGTCAAAATTTTTCCACACTTCGAAATATGTTTTGTTGGTAGAGGGAGCATACGCACCCGGGAGCCGAATTGAATTTCCGACAACTTCCAAGACTCAAATATAAAATAAAAATACTGTAGTAAAAACATGGGTTGTCTCCCATAAGCGCTTTTCTTTAACGCCTTTCAGCTAGGCGCAGAAAGTGTATATCAAGTGTTATCAAGAGACGAAGTATCAACATCATAACTTGTTCTAATAATAGAATCAAAAGGTAACTTCATTCTCTTTCTAGGGAAGTGTTCCATACCTTTCTTGAGAGGAAATTGATATTTAATATTACCTTCCTTCATATCAATGGTAGCACCAACAGTTCGAAGAAAAGGTCTTCCCAATATAATGGGGCAAGATGCATTGCATTCAATATCCAAGACAACAAAATCAACGGGGACAAGGTTATTGTTAACGGTAATGCGAACATTATCAACTCTCCCCAAAGGTTTCTTTATAGCATTATCAACAAGATTAACATCCAAATAACAATTTTTCAATGGTGGCAAGTCAAGCATATTATAGATTTTCTTAGGCATAACGGAAATACTTGCACCAAGATCACATAAAGCATTACAATCAAAGTCATTGACCTTCATCTTAATGATGGGCTCCCAACCATCCTCTAGCTTTCTAGGAATAGAAGTTTCAAGTTTTAGTTTCTCTTCTCTAGCTTTTATGAGAGCATTTGTAATATGTTTTGTGAAAGCCAAGTTTATAGCACTAGCATTAGGACTCTTAGCAAGTTTTTGTAAGAACTTTATAACTTCAGAGATGTGGCAATCATCAAAATCCAAACCATTATAATCTAAAGCAATGGGATCATCATCCCCAATGTTGGAAAAAATTTCAGCAGTTTTATCACAGGCAGTTTCAGCAGTTTTAGCAGTTTCAGGCAGTTTTGCGGCTTTGCATTAGAAGTGGAAACATTGCCAACACCAATTCTTTTACCATTATTAGTAGGAGGTGCAGCAACATGTGGAGCATTAGCATTGCTAGTGGTGGTAATAGTCCAAACTTTAGCTATATTATCTTCTTTAGCATTTTCTTCTTTCTCCCACCTAGCACGCAATTCGGCCATCAATCTTATATTCTCATTAATTCTAACTTGGATGGCATTTGCTGTAGTAACAATTTTATTATTATGATTTTCATTAGGCATAACTTTCGATTTCAAAAGATCAACATCAGCAACAAGACTATCGACTTTAGAAGCAAGTATATCAATTTTCCCAAGCTTTTCTTCAACAGATTTGTTAAAAGCAGTTTGTGTACTAATAAATTCTTTAAGCATAGCTTCAAGTCCAGGGGGTGTGTTCCTATTATTGTTGTAAGAATTCCCATAAGAATTACCATAACCGTTACCATTATTATAAGGATATGGCCTATAGTTGTTACTAGAATTGTTCCGATAAGCATTGTTGTTGAAATTATTATTTTTAATGAAGTTTACATCAACATGTTCTTCTTGGGCAACCAATGAAGCTAACGGAACATTATTAGGATCAACATTAGTCCTATCATTCACAAGCATAGACATAATAGCATCAATTTTATCACTCAAGGAAGAGGTTTCTTCGAATTTACCTTCTTACCTTGTGGAGCTCTTTCCGTGTGCCATTCAGAGTAATTAATCATCATATTATCAAGGAGCTTTGTTGCTTCACCAAGAGTGATGGACATAAAGGTACCTCCAGCAGCTGAATCCAATAGGTTCCGTGAAGAAAAATTCATCCTGCATAAAAGGTTTGGATGATCATCCAAGTAGTCAGTCCATGGGTTGGGCAATTTTTAACCAAAGATTTCATTCTTTCCCAAGCTTGTGCAACATGCTCATTATCCAATTGTTTAAAATTCATTATGCTACTCCTCAAAGATATAATTTTAGCAGGGGGATAATATCTACCAATAAAAGCATCCTTGCATTTAGTCCATGAATCAATACTATTCTTAGGCAGAGATAGCAACCAATCTTTAGCTCTTGCTCTTAATGAGAAAGGAAACAATTTTAATTTTATAATGTCACCATCTACATCTTTATACTTTTGCATTTCACACAATTCAACAAAGTTATTGAGATGGGCAGCAGCATCATCAGAACTAACACCAGAAAATTGCTCTCGCATAACAAGATTCAGTAAAGCAGGTTTAATTTCAAAGAATTCTGCTGTAGTAGCAGGTGGAGCAATAGGTGTGCATAAGAAATCATTATTATTTGTGGTTGTGAAGTCACACAACTTAGTATTTTCAGGAGTGGCCATTTTAGCAGTAGTAAATAAAGCAAACTAGATAAAGTAAATGTAAGTAACTATTTTTTGTGTTTTTGATATAGAGTGCAAGACAGTAAATAAAGTAAAGCTAGCAACTAATTTTTTGTGTTTTGATATAAGTGCAGCAAACAAAGTAGTAAATAAAGCAAGACAAAAACAAAGTAAACAGATTGGATGTGGAGACTCCCCTTGCAGCGTGTCTTGATCTCCCGGCAACAGCGCTAGAAAATATGCTTGATACGCGTACAACACGCGTCCGTTGGGAACCCCAAGAGGAAGGTGTGATGCGCACAGCGGCAAGTTTTCCTCAGAAAGAAACCAAGGTTTATCGAACCAGGAGGAGCCAAGAAGCACGTTGAAGGTTGATGGCGGCGGGATGTACGTCCAATTTGCATCACTATTTTATATCATAATTTGCTTGTTATTCATTGATATATTTCATATTGGGACACAATACTTATGTTATTTCATCTATTTTGCATGTTTCATGATTATTTGGAGATCGAGCACCGGAGCCAGGATTCTGCTGGAAAAAGCACCGTCAGGATGCAATATTTCGGAAGATCAACTGTGGAAGGAAGTTTTACCAAAAATCCTATTTTTCCAGATGACGGAGGAAGCCAGAAGGGGGAGCCAGTGGACCCAAGGTGGGCCCACACCATAGGGTGGCGCGGCCCATGGCCTGGCCGCGCCACCATGTGGTGTGGAGCCCCCTCGGCCTCTTTCGCCTCCTTTTCTTCGCGAAACCCTTCGTCCCGAAGACCTAAGCCACAGAGGAATCCTCACGAAGGGTTACAGCCGCCTCTGCGGGGCGGAGAACACCAGAGAAAAGAGCTCTCCGGCGGGCAGGAATCCGCCGGGGAAATTCCCTCCCGGAGGGGGAAATCGACGCCATCGCCACCGCCATCGAGCTGGACATCATCTCCATCACCATCATCATCATCTCCACCATCATCACCGCCATCTCCACCGCTGGACATCGTCACCACTATAGCAATTTGGGTTTGATCTTGATTGTTTGATAGGGGAAACTCTCCCGGTATCGATTTCTACTTGTTGTTGATGCTATTGAGTGAAACCATTGAACCAAGGTCTATGTTCAGATTGTTATTTATCATCATATCACCTCTGATCATGTTCCATATGATGTCTCGTGAGTAGTTCGTTTAGTTCTTGAGGACATGGGTGAAGTCTAATTGTTAGTAGTGAACTATGGTTGAGTAATATTCAATGTTATGATATTTAAGTTGTGGTGTTATTCTTCTAGTGGTGTCGTGTGAACGTCGACTACACGACACTTCACCATTTATGGGCCTAGGGGAATGCATCTTGTACTCGTTTGCCAATTGCGGGGTTGCCGGAGTGACAGAAACCTAAACCCCCGTTGGTATATCGATGCAGGAGGGATCGCAGGATCTCAGAGTTTAAGGCTGTGGTTAGATTTATCTTAATTACTTTCTTGTAGTTGCGGATGCTTGCAAGGGGTATAATCACAAGTATGTATTAGTCCTAGGAAGGGCGGTACATTAGCATAGGTTCACCCACACAACACTTATCAAAACAATGAAGATTAATCAACTGTATGTAGCGAAAGCACTAGACTAAAATCCCGTGTGTCCTCGAGAACGTTTGGTCATTATAAGTAAACAAACCGCTTGTCCTTTGTGCTAAAAAGGATTGGGCCACTCGCTGCAATTATTTCTCTCGCATTTTACTTACTCGTACTTTATTCATCTGTTACATCAAAACCCCTGAATACTTGTGCTGTGAGCATTTACAGTGAACCCTTCACTGCCGCTTGTCAACACCTTCTGCTCCTCGTTGGGATCGACATTCTTACTTATCGAAGATACTACGATACACCCCCTATACTTGTGGGTCATCAAGACTATTTTCTGGCGCCGTTGCCGGGGTGAAGCGCTATTGGTAAGTGGAATTGGTAAGGAAAACCTTTACTGTTTGTGCTGATTTTATTTCTGCCTGCTGCTATAAGTCATTATGGAGAGATCTTCTCTTCAATTTCTATTTGGGAAATCTACTACTACTGCAACGGTAGTGGATGAGGCGCCAGGTGAGGAAGTAATACCATATAAAATACCTACGAAAATTATTGAACATGTTATGGATAACCGCTATGAAGGGGATGGAACTGTCCATCCTGGTGATCATTTATTGTTTTTGCATGAATTATGCGGGTTATTCAAATGTGCAGGTATTGCTATGAATGAAGTTAGGAAGAAACTATTCTCTATATCGCTGTCTGGTAAAGCGGCGCATTGGTATAAATTGCTGAAGAATGGTGATTCTCTTGATTGGGAGGACATTGTGCCTTTATTTTATTCCAAATTTTATCCTCCAAGTGAAATTCACAAAGATCGGAACCGCATATATAATTTCTGGCCTCATGATGGAGAGAGTATTGCCCAAGCTTGGGGGAGATTGAAGTCTTTAATGCTCAAATGCCCCATTCATGAGCTTCCTGGTAATGTTATTATTGATAATTTCTATGCAAGACTTTCTTTTCAAGACAAGACCTTGCTGGATACTTCTTGTTCTGGATCATTCACGCGCAATAAGGAAGAGTTTAAAAGGGACCTTCTTGATCGGATCCAAGAAAATACTGAAGGTTGGGAGAACGACAAAGATAGAGAATCAGGTATAATTTATGATTATAAATGCATTGAAGCTTTTATGGATACTGATAAATTTCGTAATATGAGTGCTACATATGGTCTTGATTCTCAAGTTGCTGCAAACCTTTATAAAGCTTTTGCCTCTCATTATGAATTGCCTAAGAAGAATTTTGATAAGTATCATGAACCGTATAAAGATAAAATTGATTCATCTATTAATAAGTGTGTTGTAATTGAAACTGCTGATCGTGTTATTCCTGAAGCTTATATTGAAAAAACTCCTTTTCCTGCTAAAATGAAAGAGTACTCTGTTATAAATAGTGCGGTTCATAAAAGTGAAAAGAAACCTAGAGAACCTGAAGAACAAATAAAAGTTGAACCTGCTGTTGCCATAGTTAAAGATCTTGTGACTGAAAATGTAGAGGATGGTCATATTATTTTCTGTGAAGATGCTTCTAATATTGTTTCACATCCTAATAAACCCAAACAAGCTAGTGTTCCTATGCTATCTGTTAAAATTGGTGATCATTGCTATTATGGTTTATGTGATATTGGTGCAAGTGTTAGTGCTATACCTTATGAGCTTTACACGGAGATTATGCACGAAATTGATTCTTGTGAACTTGAAGATATTGATGTGGTTATTCAGCTGGCTAATAGAGAAACTATTTCACCAATTGGTATTGTTCGAGATGTGGAAGTTCTATGTGGTAAGATTAAATATCCTGCTGACTTTTTGGTACTTGGTTCTGCTGCTAGTGATTATTGTCCTATCATTTTTGGTAGACCTTTTCTAAATACTTGTGGAGCTATTATAGATTGTAAGAAAGAGAAAATTTTGACTAAATTTGCTGGTGAATCTTATGAGTTTAACTTCTCTAAATTTACTAAAACTCCTTATAAAGCTGATTTGCCTAGTAATGATTTTAAAATGGAGCAGTGTGCATCTATTGTTCTTGTTCCTAATAATCCTTTGCAGCAACATTTGGAGGATAGCGAGAGTGAAGTTTTTAGGAAAGAAAGAGATGAGCTTGAGGAGATTTTTCTTCGCCAACCTATTCTCAAGCATGATTTACCGGTGGAAGACTTGGGTACAACACCGCCACCAAAGGAAGATCCTGTTTTTGATTTAAAGCCTTTGCCTGATAATCTTAAATATGCTCATATTGATGATAAGAAAATATATCCTGTTATTATTAGTTCTAAGCTTACAGAGTTTGAAGAAGAAAGATTATTGCAAATATTGAAGAAACACCGAGGTGCTATTGGCTATACTCTTGATGACTTGAAGGGGATTTCTCCCTCTATTTGCCAACACGCCATTAATATGGAAGATGATGCGAAGCCTGTTGTTGAACCTCAGCGTCGTCTAATTCCTAAGATGAAGGATGTGGTAAGAAATGAGAGATGTGAAGAAACTAACCTTGTTCTTAATTGGGAGAAATGCCACTTTATGGTTAATGAAGGAATTGTATTGGGACATAAAATTTCCGAGAGAGGTATTGAAGTTGATAGAGCTAAAGTTGAAGCTATTGAGAAGATGCCCTATCCAAGGGATGTTAAAGGTATTCGTAGTGTTCTTGGTCATGCTGGGTTTTATAGGAGATTTATTAAAGATTTCTCCAAGATTTCAAAGCCTCTTACTAATCTTCTTCAAAAAGATGTACCTTTTGTTTTTGATGATGATTGTAAGGAAGCTTTTGAAACTCTAAAGAAAGCCTTAACAACTGCTCCTATAGTTGAACCTCCTGATTGGAATTTACCTTTTGAAATTATGTGTGATGCTAGTGATTTTGCTGTAGGCGCTGTTCTTGGACAGCGAGTAGATAAAAAATTAAATGTTATTCATTATGCTAGCAAGACTCTTGATGCTGCTCAAAGAAATTATGCTACTACTGAAAAAGAATTGTTAGCTGTAGTCTTTGCTTGTGATAAATTTAGATCTTATATTGTTGATTCAAAAGTTACAATTCATACTGATCATGCTGCAATTAGATACCTTATGACAAAGAAAGATGCTAAGCCAAGGCTTATTAGATGGGTACTTCTTTTGCAAGAATTTGATTTACATATTGTAGATAGGAAAGGTGTTGATAATCCTGTTGCTGATAATTTGTCTAGATTGGAAAATATTGCTTATGATCCTGTTCCTGTTAATGATAGTTTTCCAAATGAACAATTGGCTGTAATAAAGGTGAGCTCGCGAGATAGTCCTTGGTATGCTGATTATGCTAACTTTATTGTTTCCAAGTACTTGCCTCCAACCTTTTCAGCTCAGCAAAGGAGGAAATTCTTTTATGACTTGAGGCATTATTTCTGGGATGACCCACACTTATATAAAGAAGGAGTGGATGGTATTATGCGAAGGTGTGTTCCCGAATATGAACAACAAGAGATATTGAGTAAATGTCATGGCAGTGCTTATGGAGGACATCACGCCGGAGATAGAACCGCAAAAGGTTTTACAATCAGGTTTTTATTGGCCAACTCTCTTCAAAGATGCAAGGAAGTTTATTTTATCTTGTGATGAATGTCAAAGGGTTGGTAATATCTCCAGACGCAATGAAATGCCTATGAATTATACTCTTGTTATTGAACCGTTCGATTGTTGGGGATTTGACTTCATGGGACCTTTTCCCTCTTCAAAAGGTAACACTCATATACTGGTTGTTGTTGATTATGTTACTAAATGGGTGGAAGCCATACCTACAAAAAGTGCTTGATGGTGAGACCTCTTTAAAAATGCTTTTAGATGTTATTTTTCCTAGATTTGGAGTACCTAGATATATTATGACTGATGGAGGTTCTCATTTTATTCATGGAGGTTTTAGAAAAACTCTTGCTAAGTATGGTATTAATCATAGAATTGCTTCCGCTTATCACCCTCAAAGTAGTGGTCAAGTAGAACTATCAAATAGAGAAATTAAATCTATCTTGCAGAAAACCGTTAATAAATCTAGAAAGAATTGGGCTAGTAAATTGAAAGACGCACTATGGGCTTATAGAACTGCTTATAAAAACCCCATGGGAATGTCACCTTATAAAATGGTTTACGGAAAAGCTTGTCATTTACCTTTAGAACTAGAACACAAAGCTTATCGGGCTGTTAGAGAATTAAATAAAGATCCTAAACTTGCCGGTGATAAGAGGTTGCTACAATTAAGTTCTCTAGATGAATGGAGAAGTGAAGCTTATGAAAATGCTAAACTCTTTAAAGAAAAAGTTAAAAAATGGCATGATAGAAGGATCATCAAAAGAGAATTTAATATTGGGGATAAAGTCCTATTGTATCGGTCTCGTCTCAGATTCTTTGCAGGGAAATTACTCTCGAAATGGGAAGGACCATATGTTGTTGAGGAGGTGTATCGTTCAGGAGCAATTAAAATTAGCTCTCTTCAAGGCAATGCCACACAAGTGGTGAATGGACAAAGACTCAAGCATTATATCTCGGGTGATTCTTATAATGTTGATGTTGATATTATTCGAGTGGAAACACCGGAGGCTTTCATCAAAGGACAAATTGACAGTCCGCCAGAACTCGACTTTGAATAGGTAACAGTACTGGTAATGAAAAGTTCGCGATTTACTTTCCGAACATTATTTTTGTTGTTTTTGGAAAATATGAAAAATTACGAGTTCGAAACGGAGTGGAAAGGACGCACGAGGGCGTGCCACCATAGGCCGGCGCGGCCTGACCTGGGCCCGCGCCGACCTATGGTCTGGCCGCCTCGTCGCCCCTTTCCGACTCTGGTTCGATCTGGTACTTTCCGTTTGTTCTGAAATTTTTATTATAAAATCCCCCGGACCCCTGGAGGTCCGTATATCGTTTTCTCGACGTGTTTTGTTTCGAGCTGTTTCTGCCAGGATCTATTTTCAATCTAGGAGCACCATGGCCTCCGACAACAAGGGCAAAGGGCCTTCGAAGGAAGAAGTGAAAAGGGTGTCGTCAAAACAAGAGCAACAAGCTGTTGGGAGTAAGCAAATCTTGGTGGGATCTGTTGACACTCGACGTTCTTTCTCTCATAACTTGCAGGGACCCTTACCACCTGCTCTTGGCCTCGACTCTTTCCCTGTGCTGGAAGAAGCTCTACGGACTACCGATGAGTTTTGTGGTCAATACCGGGCTCTAAGAAGAGAAGTGGAGATACTCAGGGAGGAGAATTACCGACTCCGTAGAATGCTGGGATATTACTTGATGCCCGTCACAAGGTTCGCCATCGCCAACTTCGGATAACAATGAATCTCTTCGAGACTTAGTGCAGATTTGCCAAGCTGAGAAGCTGAAGGAGATCTGTAAGAAGCGCATGAGGGATTCATCACCACCACCAAAGGAGTAATCCATCATCGGTATTGGCATCCCCTTGGTTTGTTCCAAGCTTGGGGGAGTGCCGCGGTATCACATTATCATTACCTTTTACTTTTTACTATCAAGTAGTGTCATATCATGAGTAGGGAAGTTATCGTATGAGATGGGTTGCAGTGTGGAAGTATCTCTCCTTTAGTTTGTCTATGTATCCCTTGGTGTGAGTTATCGTTATGGAATATTAATGAGAAGTCTTATCATTTACATATTGCACACCTTATTTTAGTTTGCAATTTCTACTATATGATTGATCTTGATTTTAGTATTGGTACCACTTTGGGAGCATTGAGTAAATCTATTTGGTTTTGGCAAACTTAGCAATGGTCAATAGCAACAACACTTTGAGTTTAAGAAGAATAGAGGAAATACATGTAGAAGATATTATTATCTTTCTTATCAGTTCTTAGCTTAGTATTCTAAAGTTAAAACTGTTTGTGCTTACAAGTAAGATGCATGATTGTTTCTATCACATGTATATTTGTTTGTTTCCCTCAACTCTTATGCTTGCTAATTAACCTTGCTAGCCAAAGACCTGTACTGAGAGGGAATACTTCTCGTGCATCCAAACCTGAACCCAAACCTATGCCATTTGTGTCCACCATACCTACCTACTACATGGTATTTTCTGCCATTCCAAGTAAATACTTCATGTGCTACCTTTAAACAATTCAAAACTTATTACCTCTTATTTGTGTCAATGTTTTATAGCTCATGAGGAAGTATGTGGTGTTTTATCTTTCAGTCTTGTTAGGCAGCCTCCACTAAAGGACTAGTGGCTTCATCCACTTATCCTATAATTTTGCAATAAGAGCTGGCAACGGGGTTCCCAGCCCCAATTAATCAACTTTCATTAATAACTCTCTTCACATGTTTTGCTCTGATTCATCAGTAAGCAACTTAATTTTGCAATAGACACTCCTCCGTGGTATGAGATTGTTGGAAGGCACCCGAGGATTCGATTAGCCATGGCTTGTGTAAGCAAAGGTTGGGGGAGTGTCATCCTTAAATAAACTAAAATACATGTGTAAACAAAAGAGAAGAGGGATGATCTACCTTGCTGGTAGAGATAACGTCCTTCATGGGAGCCGCTCTTTGGAGGTTTGTTTGGCAAGGGGGTTAGAGTACCCGCTACCAGTCGTTGACAACAACAAACACCTCTCAAAACTTTACTTTTATTCTCTTTATATGATTTCAAAACTGAAAAAGCTCTAGCACATGATTTAATCTCTGCTTCCCTCTGCGAAGGGCCTGTCTTTTACTTTATGTTGAGTCAGTAAACCTATTTCCCTCCATCTCAAGCAAGCATTTGAGTTGTTGTGATCAAACTATTATATTGTGATTTGCTTCATCATGTCTTTACTCTTCCTTGTTTAGTACAAGTTTTACCTGAATGAATATAGCTTTGAAAGTCATCAATGATTAATATGATTGAGTATGCAAGTTTACCATAAGCTTTAATATGAGAGCGCTGCTCAATAGATAAGTATAATCTGTTAAATGTTCTCTGACCAAGAACAAAGTTTGCCATCACCAATTATGATTCCTTATGCACCTTTATTTGTGATTACCTTATACTTGTTTCAAGTTGAGTTATATGAGGAAGTTGTTTACTATAATGTCTTGTGTGAATGAATATGATGCTTCTTGTCCGTATTTTATTTATCGACTCTTCACTCCATAAACATGTGGACCTGTTTACAGAGTTCAGTTTCGCTTGGGGACAAGCGAAGTCTAAGCTTGGGGGGAGTTGATACGTCCAATTTGCATCACTATTTTATATCATAATTTGCTGTTATTCATTGATATATTTCATATTGGGACACAATACTTATGTTATTTCATCTATTTTGCATGTTTCATGATTATTTGGAGATCGAGCACCGGAGCCAGGATTCTGCTGGAAAAAGCACCGTCAGGATGCAATATTTCGGAAGATCAACTGTGGAAGGAAGTTTTACCAAAAATCCTATTTTTCCAGATGACGGAGGAAGCCAGAAGGGGGAGCCAGCTGGACCCAGGGTGGGCCCACACCATAGGGTGGCGCGGCCCATGGCCTGGCCGCGCCACCATGTGGTGTGGAGCCCCCTCGGCCTCTTTCGCCTCCTTTTCTTCGCGAAACCCTTCGTCCCGAAGACCTAAGCCACAGAGGAATCCTCACGAAGGGCCGCCGCTGCGGGGCGGAGAACACCAGAGAGAAAAGAGCTCTCCGGCGGGCAGGAATCCGCCGGGGAAATTCCCTCCCGGAGGGGGAAATCGACGCCATCGCCATCGAGCTGGACATCATCTCCATCACCATCATCATCATCTCCACCATCATCACCGCCATCTCCACCGCTGGACATCGTCACCGCTGTAGCAATTTGGGTTTGATCTTGATTGTTTGATAGGGGAAACTCTCCCGGTACTGATTTCTACTTGTTGTTGATGCTATTGAGTGAAACCATTGAACCAAGGTCTATGTTCAGATTGTTATTTATCATCATATCACCTCTGATCATGTTCCATATGATGTCTCGTGAGTAGTTCGTTTAGTTCTTGAGGACATGGGTGAAGTCTAATTGTTAGTAGTGAACTATGGTTGAGTAATATTCAATGTTATGATATTTAAGTTGTGGTGTTATTCTTCTAGTGGTGTCGTGTGAACGTCGACTACACGGCACTTCACCATTTATGGGCCTAGGGGAATGCATCTTGTACTCGTTTGCCAATTGCGGGGTTGCCGGAGTGACAGAAACCTAAACCCCCGTTGGTATATCGATGCAGGAGGGATCGCAGGATCTCAGAGTTTAAGGTTGTGGTTAGATTTATCTTAATTACTTTCTTGTAGTTGCGGATGCTTGCAAGGGGTATAATCACAAGTATGTATTAGTCCTAGGAAGGGCGGTACATTAGCATAGGTTCACCCACACAACACTTATCAAAACAATGAAGATTAATCAACTGTATGTAGCGAAAGCACTAGACTAAAATCCCGTGTGTCCTCGAGAACGTTTGGTCATTATAAGTAAACAAACCGGCTTGTCCTTTGTGCTAAAAAGGATTGGGCCACTCGCTGCAATTATTTCTCTCGCATTTTACTTACTCGTACTTTATTCATCTTACATCAAAACCCCCTGAATACTTGTCTGTGAGCATTTACAGAACCCTTCGAAACTGCTTGTCAACACCTTCTGCTCCTCGTTGGGATCGACATTCTTACTTATCGAAGATACTACGATACACCCCTATACTTGTGGGTCATCGGGATGTAGTGCGGCGCAACACCAGGGATTCCGGCGCCAACGTGGAACCTGCACAACACAACCAAAGTACTTTGCCCCAACGAAACAGTGAGGTTGTCAATCTCACCGGCTTGCTGTAACAAAGGATTAGATGTATAGTGTGGATGATGATTGTTTGCAGAGAATAGTAAAGAACAATAGCAGCAGATTTGTATTCGATATAAAAGAATGGACCGGGGTCCACAGTTCACTAGAGGTGTCTCTCCCATAAGATAAATAGCATGTTAGGTGAACAAATTACAGTCGGGCAATTGATAAATAGAGAGGGCATGACCATGCACATACATGATATGATGAGTATTGTGAGATTTAATTGGGCATTACGACAAAGTACATAGACCGCTATCCAGCATGCATCTATGCCTAAATAGTCCACCTTCAGGTTATCATCCGAACCCTTCCAGTATTAAGTTGCAAAACAACAGACAATTGCATTAAGTATTGTGCATAATGTAATCAATAACTACATCCTCGGACATAGCATCAATGTTTTATCCCTACTGGCAACAGCACATCCACAACCTTAGAACTTTCTGTCACTGTCCCAGATTTAATGGAGGCATGAACCCACTATCGAGCATAAGTACTCCCTCTTGGAGTTAAGAGTAAAAACTTGGCCAGAGCCTCTACTAATAACGGAGAGCATGCAAGATCATAAACAACACATAGGTAATAAATTGATAATCAACATAACATAGTATTCTCTATCCATCGGATCCCGACAAACACAACATATAGAATTACAGATAGATGATCTTGATCATGTTAGGCAGCTCACTACAAGAAAAGTTCTGATAGACAACGTCTCAAAATCGTCCGCTAAGGGGTATTTTTCGTCGCCTATGGGCCTAACCCGACGATATGGGTTCTGTTGTGGAAACTGCGTCAGGCAAAGTCCTACGACGATTTTTTCGGTCCGTCGCGCTTGGGCGCCCTTCCGCCACGGAAAATCGGACCGTTGCCCAAGTGTTTCCGGGAGCCCGTTGACTGCTGACGTCATGCAAACGACACGTGCAGACGCGTTAATGGCAGTTAACGGCGTTAACCGCTGAAACCCGTGGTAGATGGTAGGCCCACACGAGGCCTGCCACGTCTTAAGCGGGCCGGCCCATTAAGTTTGCGGGCCAGCTGACTTAGTTTGACCGGTCAACTATATAGCTGGGCTGGTCCATTAGTTACGTGGGCCGGGCCTAACCTCTAAGGTTGACTGGTCAAAACTTTAATGGGCCGGCCCACTAAGCATGTGGGCGGGCCGAATGCACTCATTTGACCGGTCAACAGGCAAAAGGGCCGGCCCACAAGACATGTGGGTCCCACTTTCCTGTTATCGGGCCCCATTTACAAAGTGGGGACCACATTAGAGCAACGGGCCGGCCAAGAAGATAGTGGGCGCCAATTAGCATGTGGGTCCCACTGCTATCGGGCCGGCCCATTTAGTACGTGGGGTCCACATTAGATCAAATGGGCTGGCCCAACAAGCCATGGGGGCCAAAAGCACGTGGGTCCCACTTTCTGTTAAAGGGCCACCCATTTAGTATGTGGGGTCCACCATATAGGAAGTGGGTCGGCCCAACAATATAGTGGGCCGGGCCAAAAACACAGTGGGTCCCACTTTCCGGTTAAAGGGTGGCCCATTTAGTATGGGGTCCATATAGCAAGTGGGCCCAACAAGATAGTGGGCCGGGCCAAAACACAGGTGGGTCCCACTTTCTGTTAAAGGGCCGGCCCATTTAGTATGTGGGGTCCACCATATAGCAAGTGGGCCGGCCCAACATGCTAGTGGACCAAAAACACAGTGGGTCCCTCTTATTAAAGGGCGCCCATTTAGTATGTGGGGTCCACAATATAGCAAGTGGGCCGGCCCAACACGCTAGTGGGCCGGCCCAACACGCTAGTGGGCCGGGCCAAAACACAGGTGGGTCCCACTTTCTTCTTAAAGGGCCGGCCCATTTTGTATGTGGGGTCCACCACAAAAGCAAGTGGGCCGGCCCAGTAGTGGGTGGGGTCCACCTTAAAGCAAGTGGGCCGGCCCAATAAAAGTGTGGGGTCCACAGTTAATCAAGTGGGCTGGCCCAATAAGTAAGTGGGCCAGCCCGTTTAGTTGCTGTTTATATGCCGGCGTAAAAGGCGCTTTAGGATTTTGCGGGCGGCACGTATGTGATTTCGCTTAATTGGGCCGTTTAAGGGATGGGAATTCGTGATTTAGATACTGAGAATATTTACGCACATTGATTTCTGTCGGATAGCCTCACTTACGACAAGCACCAAAGAAAAAATGCGCGAAAGAACTATAAAAACTAACTAAATATTACATCAGCTGCAAGGCTTTGAAAAAATATTACAGAACCCAGAGAAATTGAATGGTAATTAAACCTAGCAATACAATGAAGCGATCCGGCAATCTTTTAAGTTGTCCATGCAGCACCTATATCTGAAACAAAGACATTACAAGTTAAGACAGCAACAATGGAAACGCAAAGACACTGCAATATTGTTTGCCAAAGAATTTGGAACTCATCATTTCGTCGTTATAACAAGATCATTGTAATGCGCACAATAAGCAAACAAAGAGTGCATGCCGCATACCAACAGCCAATATAACAGAGCATGTTAGAATGAAACAGCAGACTTACTACTGTCGAGTCCCATGCAAACCAACATGTTCAGGGAGTACAAAATTGGCATGAACAACATAGTAGCAGGCTATAAATTTTGTAACAAGGACTGAGCAAGATGAAGTTATGATGGCTACATCTACAGAGCAGGGAATGTAAACCAAAAATAGAAGTTACGATGGCAAAAGCTAAAGAGGAGGGAATGTGAACCAACATGTGCCAAGTGCAATTACTTCATTTTGGCCGTGAACTAAATAATACTCCTGAACTTATAGTGAAGGGGATGCAAATCAAGATGTTTCGGGATATAAACTTGTAATGAGCAACACATAGAGGATAGTTAATGCTGGAGCTTAGGATGGACCAGATACAGAATATAGTGGGATCACCTGTGAACTTGTATAAGAGGGAATGCAAACCAATATGTTCAGCTTTCCATATGTGAGCGTCATGCCAAGTCAGAGAAACAAGTCAATAATGCAGCTTTTGAAGAACAAGATGGCACGCAAAATTATTATCTAGTAGTATGACAAGTATATTTGTACTACAGGCTAGATAGCAGAGTGATAGCATGCCAAACTAAGTCCTTACTTTGTTAGCTTACAATGAACTAGATACAAAACAATGGCATCACCTGTAGTACAGGGAATGCAAGCCAACATGTTCATGGAGTAAAAAATTGGCACAAACAACATAGTAGCAGGCCATAATTTTTGTAACAACGACTGAGCAAGATAAAGTTATGATGGCTAGATCTACAGAGCAGGGAATGTAAACCAAATATAGAAGTTACGATGCCAAAAGCTATAGAGCAGGGAATGCGAACCAACATGTGCAATTACTTAAAATTGGCCATGAACTAAATAATAGCAGGATGTTACTATAATACCTATAATTTTTGTAACAACGACTGAGCAAGATAGAAGTTATGATGGCTACATCTACAGAGCAGGGAATGCAAACCAAAATGTTCAATCGCTTAAAGTTAGCAATGAAGTAGAAAATAGCAACGTGTTACGGTCATAGCTAGGAATGAACTAAAAGAGCTTCAGACAAACAAGCATCTGAACCCAGAACATGGCGCTAAAACAAGGGACTTACATTAGGAGAAGCACTCTGTGGGAGTCACAGCAGATCTTCCTGGGGTTGATAGATCCGGTGATGAAGTACGCTACATGTGCTACTTGGGGTTGGAGAGACGGCCATTACACTTCATGGTTACTCATCTCATCTGCAAAAACGTAACGGCGCGTCGTTAGCACAAACAGGTTCCCCCAAGATTAAACAAGAACTTGCAGGCAAGCAATAGAAAAGCGACAGTAGAAGAGTTTAGATCATGCACGGCGCCGGTGAAGCAGATCCGGTTCATGCACAGCGGTGTCGGTGAGCAAGATACGATGCGGTGGACGACGGATCCGGCGAAGCGGCTCCGGTGGGGTGGACGATACCGCAGCTGAAGCGACGGTAGACTGCTGGATGAGCATATGGTTTCGAGGTTCGGCGGGGATGATCCGGTCCGGTTGATGACGGCGTCGATGAAGCGGCTCCGGCAGGCAGCCGGATGACGAGGATCGCGAGGGCTCGGGTAGGCCAGGGAAGTCCGGCGGGGATGTTCCGGTGCGGTGGTCGTGGAGGTGGGAGAGAGGGACTTGGGAAGTTCCGGTGGGTGGTCTGAAGGAAATGTATTTTTTTTGGGAGGGTTTCCGGGCTAGGGAGGTGGTGATCCAAAAAATGACGGGCAGACCCCCCCACCAACCGACTTTGCTGCATCTCCACAGGGGTAGAATAGGAATTTGGAAGCGTGTGAAATTTTTGTATTTTGTGGGCGGCAAGTTTTGCCGCTATGAGATTTTGAATTTGGCCACCGTCCAAGTATAATGATAAAAAATTGTGACACCGTACTAGTACCTCTGTTCAAGGCCGAGTGCAAAATCAAATCATCATCACGTTGAATATAGGTCACTACCATGATCATGATCTATCTTCTGGACAGAGATCCAGTGCCCCCACGTTCACAGGGCACAACGTGACCTGAGGCTTCCCATCCACCATTCGTTTCAATCCAACGGCAAGGAAAGCAACAGCGTGACCCGATTAATTTCTGCTGAGCTGAAGAGCTGCTGTGTTCTCTCGAACCTGAAGAAATAGAGAAGGGAACAGAAGATGATTTCGGTTCCGAGCGCATCTGTCCGGGCCAAAAATGTATCTGGTACAAACTCCAGCGGGACGACGCATAGTGACTGGGCCGTTCGCAGCGACGCAAACATGCCCAAATATGTGTCTCGGATCCGTCGCGCGGACGCTGCGTGGACGCGTAAAGTGTCCGCTCGCGTCTGGCGAACGTTTCGTCGGGCCCGCTTGGCAGTGACCCAGCGTCGATGCGTCTTCTCAGCGGCGCCGCTTCGGCAGTCTGCGGTCGCGTAAAATGGCGATGCCTCGGGTGGCACGCGTCGTCACCTACCTCTGCGAATGGCGATGCCACGCGTGCAGCGGCCGTCGCGTGCCTCCGACCTATATAAACAGGAGCGTACGCATATCATCTCCTCCCACACTAAACCCTAGCCGCTGCCGCTCAACCTCCTACTGGGTTTTGTATAGAACTAGAACGCATAATTTAATCTCAAGTTTGATGTGCCCTGTGAACGTGGGGGCACTGGATCTATGTCCCTATCTTCTTAATCCCAATCAAAAATGTGTTTGAAATATTTCAGGATTGGTGGGAGATTTTGCCGCCCGACTGAGATTAAATTAAACCACGCGTTCGACAATTCAAACTTGAGACCAAGGCTATGATACCATTTAAGTTCGAACTGATTGAAAAAGGCTATGCAATTAATTTATATAACATCCACAGGAACAACTACCAAGTTGATCCCAACCGCAGATAAATGCATCCACCAACAAAAGTAGGAACGGTGCCTTATTCTAAGGAAACATTTCACAAGACCAATGTACTCACTATGTAGTGTTCATCTCCAATTATCTATGGCATTTTCTAAGTCTTTGGGAGATTATAACGAACTTGATTGGCCTCGTGCAATAGGGCATCACATGCTTCTAATCTCGATCTCAACATGTTAACTTTTGTTCTTAGCATAGCTGTTGCAACTCGTTCTACTTGGAGTTGTTCCTCCAAAACTTGAGCAGAGAAAGACTTGGACTTGGGCTTCAAAACCCAGCATTTCGCAGGAAAGAGATATCTTTATCTTTCCCATGTTTTGCCATCTCGAATTTCATATTAGCATGACAAGTTTTGAGTTGTGTAAAAAGAAAAGTTATTACAGAGAAAAATGCAGATGGTAGATTTAATGTGTACGAACTACTTTTAATCATACAAGTTGGCATGCCTGACTATAATAAGGACCGTCTATCTTGCTAGCAGGCATAATTATTAAGGTATTATTAATGGGCTACCATGTTCATAGTCTTCGAAGAAACAGCCTTTATTGCATTACGAGCAGAAAACAGTTCACACGTGCGCTCAGATTCAAATTTTCAGCATGCAGTCGATTTATGGTTTAATTGAAGTACACATCATTATATTATTTCACACAAAACACAGCAGCCACATGGAACATATCTAATTTTAGTACAACAACAAAATTTGCAATTATTACAGACCAGGAAATTTTGAACGAAATTTTGAGCAGTAATTAATTACAGCATTGGCATCAGCAGTCCACTTGACTGAACAACAGAATCAAAGTTTATTTAGACACCTTCAATTCCCAGACACATCACAACTGGCTTACCATGACAAGTGCATAGGAGATTCTTTAGAACATTTTCTGTCAAAGTTTGCCTATTTTTCAATTCATGTATCTCTTGGCGTGTTTTGGCAATTATTTCATCAGCATCTTTGTTTTCCCGCCCAAATATATCAACTGCCTCTTGGAGTGCATCCCCCAAATCTCTTTGTGCCGGATTAAGTTGAGCAATAGATACCATGGGCCTATGCGAGCAATATGCACTCTCACTGCTGCTTTGTGAAACATCAATACTTGAGGCATTGGCCCTTGCTTCTGGCTTTGTAGCTTTATTTGAAGCCTGAAATTTAGATAAAACAAGTTACAACATCATATGATGCAATAAAAGACCTCCAATTTCAAGAGCATCATTGAGCTGATATAACATAGCAAGCAATCCAAAATAGAGCCTCGTACATCTATTTCTTCTGGAACGGTTGGTGTACTGGACTCAGTGGACCAATGAGAGCACGTGCCACTGTCACTGTTGCTCTGTGAAATGACCGCAACACTTGATAAATGGGTTGTCCCTACTGACATTACAGCTTTGTTTGCAGGCTGAAACTAAGACAAAACAAGTTAAAATGCAATACAATACACGGCAAACATGTATCATTTAATCTCAGCCGTTCTTTTGTTTTACTCAAGAAAACATTTTTATTTTGGGAGTTTATAGAAGCACAAGCCATCGTCTACATTGGCACTGTGTTATGAAAAATATCATCTTCATCGTACATGGTTATGTGAAGATATTGATATATAATTCTGTGCTAGGAAAACAAATAGCAATTACTATGTTACAAGAACCATCTTCAAGCTCAAAGATACTAAGTTCATTGGTCCACCAACCAAGGCTGATAAAATATTATATATTAATTTAGTACTAATATTTCGTATTTACTCATATTAAGGTCTAACTTTTTTCCCCATGACAACCCAGTTTTGATATAAAATCTAACGGTGGCCATGTGTGGGTCACATAAAAAGTATTGAGGTAGTAAATTTATACATAGATATTGGATAATGTATTTTAAATTTCAAAAAATATGGTAGAAATATATAAATTAGATAGTCTTGCCGTGCAATATGCATGCCGCAAAAGGTAAGATAGATCCTTAAAAATTCTCGACTCTAATCACAAAAATATACATAATCCTAATGGGGTGTCCATGAAAAAGTTTTGTCACTTTCGTATTAGGGTATACTTCTATTTCATACTGACTAAAAAACTTAATTGTAATGAACTCACATATTACTCCTTCCATTACTTCTTTTAGGGTGTATTAGTTTTTCAAAAGCCAAACTTTAGGCTTTGTGACTAATTTTAGCAAAAAATAATAATTATCAACATCAAATAAAATATGGAAATATATTTTAAAATTATATATGTCGTGACGTGCAAAGCACGTGCTACTTACTAGTAGATTACTAGAAAATGAATGAAGCAATTGAACATGGAGCGTATTATATAAACAGCCAGATCATTTGAATATGGATATACCACATCATGTCAATGGGACTCAGAAAAACAAAGCTAGACATTTAAACAAGTAATATAACTATTTTTTCACAATGTTTCAAGTAGAATAGGAAGCAAGGTTAGGAATAAAGCAATCATGTTTCAAGTAGAATATGAAGCTAGGTTAGGAATAAAGCAATCATGTTTCAAGTAGAATAGGAAGCTAGGTTAGGAATAAAGCAATAAAAAAACACGAAGTGCATCATTTCAGCTAGGATCATTTCTATCAAACTTCATGCACTAGCCATGGAACAACAGGCAAACTCAATGAAGCAACAGGCAAAAAATTAACATAATAGAATTTTAGGACTTGTTTAACATAGCCAAATCATGTAACTTATACCCAGGCATGCCGGATGCCAGATGGGTCAAAGGCAGTGTGCAATGTTCCATATGGTCATTGTTTATATTTTATTAGATTCCATTAGGCAACTTAGGTAGTGCAACATACAGAAAATGATGCAATTGAACTACGCACAGGAGGTAAATTAACATTCCAAAAAAAACAGGGAACTTACGTGAGCTTTTTTTTGAGTCACACGGACCTCATCAGGTACTTGGGCAGAAGAACCTGGTGCCACACTGTTTCTCCTCTGCATGAAGGAGAGGCCAATTGTAAACAGAAACAGGATCCAAGATATAGAAGTTTGCATTAAGCAATATACAAAAAACAGCAGGTACTTACATGATTATAGGCGAGCTTTACTCTACGTTTATGAGTGTAAGATGTGCCTGCTGCACGTGTAATAACAACAAACAGTTACGAGTCAAGGATTTGCTATAATTAAATTGACACCAAACAGTAGTAGAAACATTATGACGTGCATAAACATGTAATACAGGATCGCAGAAAGATATCAAACATGATGTAACTAGAGCAGTAGCCTACGGCCAAATAGTGAGAAATTGTAATCGTGTCAATGGTGGACTTGTATAGCCTACCCCAACTTGTTTGGGAATAAAGCTTTGTTGTTGGTGGTGTTGTTGTTGTTGTCAATCGTGGACATGTAGAGCATTCAACGCTCATGATTGGTGGCTCATATTTTGTAGAGTTTCAGCGAATGGGTGGGTTAGGTCACTCAGACCACGACACTCTGTATTTATATCATCTGAGTTAGGGTTACAATACCACTGGACATGGGCCTCTATGGGCCTCACACTGGATACAATATTACTACAGCGCTACTACTAAACTCACTCATGGTCCAACACACCCCCTCAAGATGATCATGGGTAAACAACCATGGCCATCTTGCAACAACATGACACATATGACAACTACGAGTAATGAACTTTCAGCATAACTCCTAGGATACATGACAGCATTGCACTTTTCATCATCTTGTCATCTCGATTCATCTCTTCATCAGCAGCGAAGACATCCAGCTTCAACCATCTGGGATACGAACAACTCCTAACCATACACATCCTCAACAACCCCGGCTGCCTCACCACACAAGTTCCGCAGAACCATCCACACTCGCCTCAATGTCCTCAGCCTCTCTTCTCCACTCTGCCCGGCCACTGACCTCTTCCGTCTCTCCCACAAACCCCCAGCCAACTCCTGCCTCAACCATCCACTCCTCAAGCACCCATGCCTATCCCCCGGTCAGGCCTCAACCAGTCTCACCTCAGGCACGCATGCCTTTCCCCTGGACATATCCACAACCATCACCATCACCACTAAACCGCAGCCTCATCAACTCCATCACGACTCAATCGCAGCCTCATCAACTCCATCACAACATATCCTCACAGCCTCACATCTCCATTTTCTCCTCACTTCCACTCGGATGGCGCCTCGTCTGCGCGCCCTGGCCAACCTGGCGGACCGCACCTGGCCACATCGACCGGCTCGCGCTGGTCAACGTCCAGCACCAACCTCCGGCTCCGCCCTGCGCTCAAAGGCTCGGCCCACTCCGCACGCCTCCAACATCTCCCCCTCGCACGGATCCAGATCTCTCTGCCACGGATTCACTTCCTCTTCTCTCCTTTCTAAACCAAAACGATCTTGACCCTCTTCTTTGTCCCCGCGCGAGCAGCCGCCGATCTCACACAACTCGCATCGCTGTGTGTGATAGCCGCAACCCACGCAGAGCACCTGATGCGGCCTCCCGCCGCCTGGATTTCTACATCTCAACGGTGGTTTTTGTGGTCAAAGGAAGAACTTGTATGGTACTGTTTGGGGCGGCTAGCACTAGCAGGAAGGAAACCTAGGCTCTGATACCATGTAGAGTTTCAGCAAATGGGTGGGTTAGGTCACGGAAAAAAAATACTTATGCGTCGTGTTTAAATCTAAAGGATGAGGTTGTTACAAACGAAAGCACTTGTAAGTTAAAAATATACTAGCACGAATTCAGAAATACAGTCAGCTGCAATACTCCTAACAGAACAAAACGCGCAGGGATGTCTGGTTACCTATTTCTGGGCGGCGTTTAGACGTGTTCCGCGTTCTTACGGGTGACGTGGAGGTCGGCGAGGGGACTGCTGTTGCGGTGGGTGCCGGGGAAGCAGATCTTGGGGGGTCGGAGAAGGACATGCTGGGCGGTCGATGAAGTGTTCAGCGCGCCGGCCGAAGTAGAAGGTCGGTGAAGCAGATGATGTGCAGTGCACGGGGACGTCGGTGTCGGCGAAGCTGGTCAGGTGCGGTGGTCGATAGAGTCGGCGAACGAGATACGGTGCGGTGGACGCCGGAGTAGGTGCGGATCAAGCGGATAGGGCAGCCTCGAGGTTTGAAGCCGTGGCAGCTTGAACGGCGAAGTGCGGCGGTGATTTTCCGGTGCGGCGGCCGTGAAGGTGGGAGGTAGGTAAGAGGAGCGGTTTCTCTGAGGGCTTGCGGGCGAAACTAGGGCGAAGCTGGGCGATAGAGGAGAAAAAGGGAATTTCGCAGTCCTTCTTTTGAGGGAAAAAAATATTCGCAGATCTGAAACTTTGCGGCGCGAGATATTTGGGCGTTGGCGGGGAATTTTACCGCTCGATGAGATTAAATTTTGCCTGCAGTAGGTAATAATAATAATAAATAGTAGGCCCTACTAGTAGTACTGTAAGTCTGTTCAGGAATCCAAGGGGGTCGAGGTAGAGGAATCCATTATGTGAATCCACATTTCAAAGTGTCCAAAAATTCTAAACTGAAATTTTACATGTATATCTAGACATTTTATGTTGGTACATAAGTTTTTTTAAAAAAATATGTGGCTCCTGTAAAAAAGACAAATTTTGATGCTGTAACACGACTACGTACATTTTTTGCCTTTTTTGTACACACCACACAAAATGTTGTTTTTCCACGAAAACTTATGAACGAACATAGGATGTCACAATGTATACCAAAAAAATTATGTCAGATTTTTTTAACATTTATATAATTGTTTTTTTATTATTTTCAATAATCGGTGCATATGCACGTGTGTGCCAAAACGCCACCTCCAGGGGCTAGGAGTTTCTAAACTTCTTATGGCACATCAAATAAAATGTTGTTCAATCAATAATAATAATGTGCTTATGATTGTTACTCCCTTCCACCATTAATAAAGTCCACATCGGTCTCGTGTCAAACTTTGACTCGAGATTTAGGTACCCACATGATAGTGCTAGTATCATAGCTAGTATCATACACATTGGTCCCACAAAACTGCTGATGTGGCAGCTAATTAAGTAGGAGAGAGGAGATTAGTGTAACATAGGTAGATATTGTATCATAGCGCAAACAACGAGATACATGCTTAGGGTTAGGGGTAGATACATGATTTTTCTGGTTTGAATATGTCTAGACCTTATTTATCAACTTAATTGAATGCTTACTATATAACATAAGAAGACCTTGTTTTTTTATTTTGTTTT
The DNA here is from genome assembly GCA_030979885.1 of Lolium multiflorum. Classification (NCBI taxonomy): domain Eukaryota; kingdom Viridiplantae; phylum Streptophyta; class Magnoliopsida; order Poales; family Poaceae; genus Lolium; species Lolium multiflorum. The sequence goes on from CM061752.1 coordinate 208,480,068, forward strand.
TTAATTTTTATACGGATTTGAATCTTGGTCAAATCCTAGGTTTCACCAAGATTTGAATAAGTTTAAAACATGAATATGAAAAAGTAAGCATGCATGTATGCTTCATAATTAATCACTTCAAAATGAAGCTCTTGGGAGGGTTTTTGAAATTTCCATGTTTGAAACCAAAAACCACATATCATCATGCTTGACTTCATGAGACAGAGTTTAGGTTAGGGGGTAGATACATGATTTCTCTGGTTTGAATATGTCTAGACCTTGTTTATCAACTTAATTGAATGCTTACAATATAACATAAGAAGACTATGTGCCTTGGTTTTTCATTTTTTGTTTTTTTTAAATTATGCCCATTTGAATCTTTGTCAAATCCTAGGTTTGACCATGATTTAAACAAGTTTAAAACATGAATATGAAAAAGTAAGCATGTATCCTTCGTAGTCACTCCAAAATGAAGCTCGATCTTGAGAGGGTTTTTGAAATTTCCATGTTTGAAACCAAAAAACCACATACTTATCTTCATGCTTGACTTCATAAGACATAGTTAATTAGGGGTTAGGGGTAGCTTGATACATGATTTTTCTGGTTTGAATATGTCTAGACCTTATTTATCAACTTAATTGAATGCTTGCTATATGACATAAGAAGACCTTGGTTTTCATTTTTTATACCCATTTGAATCTTGGTCAAATCATAGGTTTGACCAAGATTTGAACAAGTTTAAAACATGAATATGAAAAAGTAAGCACGTACGTATGCTTCTTAGTCACTCCAAAATGAAGCTCTTGGGAGGGTTTTTGAAATTTCCATGCTTGAAACCAAAAACCACTTCTCTTCATGCATGCTTGACTTCATAAGACAGAGTTTAGGGTTAGGGGGTAGATACATAATTTCCTGGTTTGAATATGTGTAGACCTTGTTTATCAAAATAATTGAATGCTTACTATATAACATAAGAAGACCTTGTGTTTTTTTGAATTTTTATACCCATTTGAATCTTGGTCAAATCCTTGGTTCCACCAAGATTTGAATAAGTTAAAAACATGAATATGAAAAAGTAAGCATGTATGCTTCTTAGTCACTTCAAAATGAAGCTCTTGGGAGGGTTTTTGAATTTCCATGTTCGAAACCAAAAACCACATATCTTCATGCTTGACTTCATGAAACAGAGTTTAGGGTTAGGGGTAGATACATGCATGATTTTTCTTGTTTGAATATGTCTAGACCTTGTTTATCAACTTAATTGAATGCCTACTATATAACATAAGAAGACCTTTTTTGTTTTTTTTGAATTTTTATACCCATTTGAATCTTGGTCAAATCCTAGGTTTCACCAAGATTTGAATAAGTTTAAAACATGACTATGAAAAAGTAACCATGCATGTATGCTTCTTAATTAATCACTTCGAAATGAAGCTCTTGGGAGGGTTTTTGAAATTTCCATGTTTGAAACCAAAAACCACATATCTTCATGCATGCGCTTGACTTCATGAGACAGAGTTTAGGGTTAGGGGTAGATACATGATTTCTCTCGTTTGAATATGTCTAGACCTTGTTTATCAACTTAATTGAATGCTTACTATATGACATAAGAAGACTATGTGCCTTGATTTTTTTAAAATTTTGCCCATTTGAATCTTGGCCAAATCCTAGGTTTGACCATGATTTAAACAAGTTTAAAACATGAATATGAAAAATTAAGCATGTATCCTTCGTAGTCACTCCAAAATGAAGCTCTTGAGAGGGTTTTTGAAATTTCCATGTTTGAAACCAAAAAACCGCGTACTTCTCTTCATGCTTGACTTCATAAGAGAGAGTTTGGGATAGGGGTAGCTTGATACATGAATTTTCTGGTTTGGATATGTCTAGACCTTGTTTATGAACTTAATTGAATGCTTACTAGATGACATAAGATGACTATGTGCATTGGTTTTTCATTTTATTGTTTTTTCTTTTGATTTTTTATGCCCATTTGAATCTTGGTCAAATACTAGGTTTGACCATGATTTAAACAAGTTTAAAACATGAATATGAAAAATTAAGCATCTATCCTTCTATTAGTCACTCCAATATGTAGCTCTTGGGAGGGTTTTTGAAATTTCCATGCTTGAAACCAAAAACCACTTCTCTTCATGCATGCTTGACTTCATAAGACAGAGTTTAGGGTTAGGGGGTAGATACATGATTTGTCTGGTTTGAATACGTCTAGACCTTGTTTATCAACTTTAATGCTTACTATATGACATAAGAAGACTATGTGCTTTGGTTTTTCATTTTTTGTTTTTTCTGAATTTTTATGTCCATTTGAATCTTGGTCAAATCCTAGGTTTGACCATGATTTAAACAAGTTTAATAAAACATGAATATGAAAAATTAAGCATATATCCTTCTTAGTCACTCCAAAATGTAGATCTTGGTAGGGTTTTTGAAATTTCCATGTTTGAAACCAAAAACCATGACTTCTCTTCATGCATGCTTGACTTAATTGAATGCTTACACTATATGACATAAGAAGACTATGTGCCTTGATTTTTTTTAAAATTTTGCCCATTTGAATCTTGGCCAAATCCTAGGTTTGACCATGATTTAAACAAGTTTAAAACATGAATATGAAAAATTAAGCATGTCTCCTTCGTAGTCACTCCAAAATGGAAGCTCTTGAGAGGGTTTTTGAAATTTCCATGTTTGAAACCAAAAAACCGTGTACTTCTCTTCATGCTTGACTTCATAAGACAGAGTTTGGGGTTAGGGGTAGCTTGATACATGAATTTTTTGGTTTGAATATGTCTAGACCTTGTTTATCAACTTAATTGAATGCTTACTAGATGACATAAGATGACTATGTGCATTGGTTTTTCATTTTATTGTTTTTTTGAATTTTTATGCCCATTTGAATCTTGGTCAAATCCTATGTTTGACCATGATTTAAACAAGTTTAAAACATGAATATGAAAAATTAAGCATGTATCCTTCGTAGTCACTCCAAAATGAAGCTCGATCTTGAGAGGGTTTTTGAAATTTCCATGTTTGAAACCAAAAAACCACGTACTTCTCTTCATGCTTGACTTCATAAGACAGAGTTTAGGGTTAGGGGTAGATACATGATTTGTCTAGTTTGAATACGTCTAGACCTTGTTTATCAACTTTAATGCTTACTATATGACATAAGAAGACTATGTGCATTGGTTTTTCATTTTTCTGATTTTTTTTTATTTTTGATGCCCATTTGAATCTTGGTCAGATCCTAGGTTTTACCAAGATTTAAACATGAAAATCCAACTACGGGGTTCGAACAACCCCATTTCTAATCAAAGAATTTTTTCGACGTCATCCAAATGGCCTCAAATAATGTCATGTAAATGAGTTAACTTGGATTTCCTACCCTTCAATCCATAGGAAACTTTGTTCTAATGCACTATAATAATCAACCGAGTTTTTACACCAACAGGTCTGTCACTTATGTGTGGTGCCCATGCGTGAGGTCCCACACTTCAGTGAGCACAAGTCACGTGCAATAGGTACGCAAACTCCCAGCCATTTTCTTTGTCAAGAGAAGACGCATCAGGATGCGTATTGGAAGTCTCTGGGTCCTTCGGATCCTTCGGTTGTCCCTCTCACAAAAAAAACAAATCTCTCTCATTCTCGGCCTCGCTCGACTCGCTCGCTCGCTCGCTCGCACCTCCTGCTCACTGACAAACCCTGCACAACAGTCAACATCATCACCCGAAAAAGGGAAGACACCATAATGCTCTCCCTCCTTCTTCTCTCCTTCCGAGTGATCCCTCTTCCTCCGAGTTTCACTCGACGGGCAAACACATATGTGCTGCATAGTAGAGTAATAATAAAAAAGGTACGTAAAAAAATCGACCTACGAATCTATAATTAAATAGGTTAAACTAGGGTTTTGCCCAGTACTACAGATCAAGGTTCAAAAAAATCCAACTACGGGGTTCGAACAACCCCATTTCTAATCAAAGAATTTTTTCGACGTCATCCAAATGGCCTCAAACTATAGCATGGGCGGATCCAGACTATAGCCAAGGGGGGCAGCCGCCCCCACTCAATTTTCTGAAACCTTGTACTTAGAAATATGTTAAGCTAAAGGCTGGTTTGCCCGCACTTAGAAATGATATTTGCATCACTTATCATATGTTTGCCCATTTGAATCTTGTCAAATCCTAGATTTGACCAAGATAATTTAAACAAGTTTAAAACATGAAAATGAAAAGGGAAGCTTGTATCCTTCTTAGTCACTCTAAAATGAAGTTTGGGGAGGTTTTTGAAATTTCCATGCTTGAAACCAAAAAACCACATACTTATCTTCATGCTTGACTTCATAAGACAGAGTTAATTAGGGGTTAGGGGTAGCTTGATACATGATTTTTCTGGTTTGAATATGTCTAGACCTTATTTATCAACTTAATTGAATGCTTGCTATATGACATAAGAAGACCTTGGTTTTCATTTTTTATACCCATTTGAATCTTGGTCAAATCATAGGTTTGACCAAGATTTGAACAAGTTTAAAACATGAATATGAAAAAGTAAGCACGTACGTATGCTTCTTAGTCACTCCAAAATGAAGCTCTTGGGAGGGTTTTTGAAATTTCCATGCTTGAAACCAAAAACCACTTCTCTTCATGCATGCTTGACTTCATAAGACAAAGTTTAGGGTTAGGGGGTAGATACATAATTTCCTGGTTTGAATATGTGTAGACCTTGTTTATCAAAATAATTGAATGCTTACTATATAACATAAGAAGACCTTGTGTTTTTTTGAATTTTTATACCCATTTGAATCTTGGTCAAATCCTTGGTTCCACCAAGATTTGAATAAGTTAAAAACATGAATATGAAAAAGTAAGCATGTATGCTTCTTAGTCACTTCAAAATGAAGCTCTTGGGAGGGTTTTTGAATTTCCATGTTCGAAACCAAAAACCACATATCTTCATGCTTGACTTCATGAAACAGAGTTTAGGGTTAGGGGTAGATACATGCATGATTTTTCTTGTTTGAATATGTCTAGACCTTGTTTATCAACTTAATTGAATGCCTACTATATAACATAAGAAGACCTTTTTTGTTTTTTTTGAATTTTTATACCCATTTGAATCTTGGTCAAATCCTAGGTTTCACCAAGATTTGAATAAGTTTAAAACATGACTATGAAAAAGTAACCATGCATGTATGCTTCTTAATTAATCACTTCGAAATGAAGCTCTTGGGAGGGTTTTTGAAATTTCCATGTTTGAAACCAAAAACCACATATCTTCATGCATGCGCTTGACTTCATGAGACAGAGTTTAGGGTTAGGGGTAGATACATGATTTCTCTCGTTTGAATATGTCTAGACCTTGTTTATCAACTTAATTGAATGCTTACTATATGACATAAGAAGACTATGTGCCTTGATTTTTTTTTAAAATTTTGCCCATTTGAATCTTGGCCAAATCCTAGGTTTGACCATGATTTAAACAAGTTTAAAACATGAATATGAAAAATTAAGCATGTATCCTTCGTAGTCACTCCAAAATGGAAGCTCTTGAGAGGGTTTTTGAAATTTCCATGTTTGAAACCAAAAAACCGCGTACTTCTCTTCATGCTTGACTTCATAAGAGAGAGTTTGGGGATAGGGGTAGCTTGATACATGAATTTTCTGGTTTGGATATGTCTAGACCTTGTTTATGAACTTAATTGAATGCTTACTAGATGACATAAGATGACTATGTGCATTGGTTTTTCATTTTATTGTTTTTTCTTTTGATTTTTATGCCCATTTGAATCTTGGTCAAATACTAGGTTTGACCATGATTTAAACAAGTTTAAAACATGAATATGAAAAATTAAGCATCTATCCTTCTATTAGTCACTCCAATATGTAGCTCTTGGGAGGGTTTTTGAAATTTCCATGCTTGAAACCAAAAACCACTTCTCTTCATGCATGCTTGACTTCATAAGACAGAGTTTAGGGTTAGGGGTAGATACATGATTTGTCTGGTTTGAATATGTCTAGACCTTGTTTATCAACTTTAATGCTTACTATATGACATAAGAAGACTATGTGCTTTGGTTTTTCATTTTTTGTTTTTTCTGAATTTTTATGTCCATTTGAATCTTGGTCAAATCCTAGGTTTGACCATGATTTAAACAAGTTTAATAAAACATGAATATGAAAAATTAAGCATATATCCTTCTTAGTCACTCCAAAATGTAGATCTTGGTAGGGTTTTTGAAATTTCCATGTTTGAAACCAAAAACCATGACTTCTCTTCATGCATGCTTGACTTAATTGAATGCTTACACTATATGACATAAGAAGACTATGTGCCTTGATTTTTTTTAAAATTTTGCCCATTTGAATCTTGGCCAAATCCTAGGTTTGACCATGATTTAAACAAGTTTAAAACATGAATATGAAAAATTAAGCATGTCTCCTTCGTAGTCACTCCAAAATGGAAGCTCTTGAGAGGGTTTTTGAAATTTCCATGTTTGAAACCAAAAAACCGTGTACTTCTCTTCATGCTTGACTTCATAAGACAGAGTTTGGGGTTAGGGGTAGCTTGATACATGAATTTTTTGGTTTGAATATGTCTAGACCTTGTTTATCAACTTAATTGAATGCTTACTAGATGACATAAGATGACTATGTGCATTGGTTTTTCATTTTATTGTTTTTTTTGAATTTTTATGCCCATTTGAATCTTGGTCAAATCCTATGTTTGACCATGATTTAAACAAGTTTAAAACATGAATATGAAAAATTAAGCATGTATCCTTCGTAGTCACTCCAAAATGAAGCTCGATCTTGAGAGGGTTTTTGAAATTTCCATGTTTGAAACCAAAAAACCACGTACTTCTCTTCATGCTCGACTTCATAAGACAGAGTTTAGGGTTAGGGGTAGATACATGATTTGTCTAGTTTGAATACGTCTAGACCTTGTTTATCAACTTTAATGCTTACTATATGACATAAGAAGACTATGTGCATTGGTTTTTCATTTTTCTGATTTTTTTTTATTTTTGATGCCCATTTGAATCTTGGTCAGATCCTAGGTTTTACCAAGATTTAAACATGAAAATGAAAAGGGAAGCATTTATCCTTCTTAGTCACTCTAAATGAAGTTTTTGGGAGGTTTTTGAAATTTCCATGTTTGAAACCCAAAACCACTTCTCTTCATGCTTGACTTCATAAGACATAGTTTAGGGTTAGGGGTACATACATGATTTGTATGTTTTGAATATGTCTAGACCTTGTTTATCAACTTGAATGCTTACTATATGACATAAGAAAACTACGTATGTGCTTTGGTTTTTCATTTTTCTGTTTTTTTTTTGAATTTTCCGCCCATTTGAATCTCTGTCAAATCCTAGGTTTGACCAAGATTTAAACAAGTTTAACACGTGAAAACGAAAAGGTAAGCATGGATCCTTCTTAGTCACTCCAAAATGTACCAATTGATAGATGTGTTAACTTTGCTTCATGGAAAAAATAATGTCATGTAAATGAGTTAACTTGGATTTCCTACCCTTGAATCCATAGGAAACTTTGTTCTAATGCACTATAATAATCAACCGAGTTTTTACACCAACAGGTCTGTCACTTACGTGTGGTGCCCATGCGTGAGGTCCCACACTTCAGTGAGCACAAGTCACGTGCAATAGGTACGCAAACTCCCAGCCATTTTCTTTGTCAAGAGAAGACGCATCAGGATGCGTATTGGAAGTCTGTGGGTCCTTCAGGATCCTTCGGTTGTCCCTCTCACAAAAAAACAAATCTCTCTCATTCTCGGCCTCGCTCGACTCGCTCGCTCGCTCGCTCGCACCTCCTGCTCACTAACAAACCCTGCACAAGTCAACATCATCACCCGAAAAAGGGAAGACACCATAATGCTCTCCCTCCTTCTTCTCTCCTTCCGAGTGATCCCTCTTCCTCCGAGTTTCACTCGACGGGCAAACACATATGTGCTGCATAGTAGAGTAATAATAAAAAAGGTACGTAGAAAAATCGACCTACGAATCTATAATTAAATAGGTTAAACTAGGGTTTTGCCCAGTACTACAGATCAAGGTTCAAAAAATCCAACTACGGGGTTCGAACAACCCCATTTCTAATCAAAGAATTTTTTCGACGTCATCCAAATGGCCTCAAACTATAGCATGGGCGGATCCAGACTATAGCCAAGGGGGGCAGCCGCCCCCACTCAATTTTCTGAAACCTTGTACTTAGAAATATGTTAAGCTAAAGGCTGGTTTGCCCGCACTTAGAAATGATATTTGCATCACTTATCATATGTTTGCCCATTTGAATCTTGTCAAATCCTAGATTTGACCAAGATAATTTAAACAAGTTTAAAACATGAAAATGAAAAGGGAAGCTTGTATCCTTCTTAGTCACTCTAAAATGAAGTTTGGGGAGGTTTTTGAAATTTCCATGCTTGAAACCAAAAACCACTTCTCTTCATGCTTGACTTCATAAGACAAAGTTTAGGGTTAGGGGGTAGATACATGATTTTTCTGGTTTGAATATGTCTAGACCTTGTTATCAACTTAATTGAATGCTTACTATATATATGACATAAGAAGATCGACTATGTGCATTGGTTTTTCATTTTATTGTTTTTTTTAATTTTATGCCCATTTGAATCTTGGTCAAATCCTAAGTTTGACCATGATTTAAACAAGTTGAAAACATGAATATGAAAAATTAAGCATATGTCCTTCTTAGTCACTCCAAAATGAAGCTCTTGGGAGGGTTTTTGAAATTTCCATGTTTGAAACCAAAAACCACATATCTTCATGCTTGACTTCATGAGACAGAGTTTAGGGTTAGGGGGTAGATACATGATTTCTCTGGTTTGAATATGTCTAGACCTTGTTTATCAACTTAATTGAATGCTTACTATGTGACATAAGAAGACTATGTGCCTTGATTTTCCATTTTTTTAAATTATGCCCATTTGAATCTTGGCCAAATCCTAGGTTTGACCATGATTTAAACAAGTTGAAAACATGAATATAAAAAATTAAGCATATATCCTTCTTAGTCACTCCAAAATGAAGCTCTTGGGAGGGTTTTTGAAATTTCCATGTTTGAAACCAAAAACCACATATCTTCATGCTTGACTTCATGAGATAGAGTTTAGGGTTAGGGGTAGATACATGATTTCTCTGGTTTGAATATATCTCTAGACCTTGTTTATCAACTTAATTGAATGCTTACTATGTGACATAAGAAGACTATGTGCCTTGATTTTCCATTTTTTGTTTTTTCTGAATTTTTATGTCCATTTGAATCTTGGTCAAATCCTAGGTTTGACCATGATTTAAACAAGTTTAATAAAACATGAATATGAAAAATTAAGCATATATCCTTCTTAGTCACTCCAAAATGTAGATCTTGGTAGGGTTTTTGAAATTTCCATGTTTGAAACCAAAAACCATGACTTCTCTTCATGCATGCTTGACTTAATTGAATGCTTACACTATATGACATAAGAAGACTATGTGCCTTGATTTTTTTTAAAATTTTGCCCATTTGAATCTTGGCCAAATCCTAGGTTTGACCATGATTTAAACAAGTTTAAAACATGAATATGAAAAATTAAGCATGTCTCCTTCGTAGTCACTCCAAAATGGAAGCTCTTGAGAGGGTTTTTGAAATTTCCATGTTTGAAACCAAAAAACCGTGTACTTCTCTTCATGCTTCACTTCATAAGACAGAGTTTGGGGTTAGGGGTAGCTTGATACATGAATTTTTTGGTTTGAATATGTCTAGACCTTGTTTATCAACTTAATTGAATGCTTACTACATGACATAAGATGACTATGTGCATTGGTTTTTCATTTTATTGTTTTTTTTTAATTTTTATGCCCATTTGAATCTTGGTCAAATCCTATGTTTGACCATGATTTAAACAAGTTTAAAACATGAATATGAAAAATTAAGCATGTATCCTTCGTAGTCACTCCAAAATGAAGCTCGATCTTGAGAGGGTTTTTGAAATTTCCATGTTTGAAACCAAAAAACCACGTACTTCTCTTCATGCTTGACTTCATAAGACAGAGTTTGGGGTTAGGGGTAGCTTGATACATAAATTTTCTGGTTTGAATATGTCTAGACATTGTTTATCAACTTAATTGAATGCTTACTAGATGACATAAGAGTTTTTGAAATTTCCATGCTTGAAAACCAAAAACCACTTCTCTTCATGCATGCTTGACTTCATAAGGTAGAGTTTAGGGTTTGGGGGTAGATACATGATTTTCCTGCTAGTTTGAATATGTCTAGACCTTGTTTATCAATTTAATTGAATGCTCACTATATGACATGAGCAGACCTTGGTTTTAATTTTTTTATACCCATTTGATTCTTCGTTCCTAGGTTTGTTGACCAAGATTTGAACAAGTTTAAAACATTAATATGAAAAGGTAAGCATGTATGCTTCTTAATTAGTCACTCCAAAATGAAGCTCTTGGGAGGGTTTTTGAAATTTCCATGATTGAAACCAAAAACCACTTCTCTTCATGCTTGAATTCATAAGTCAGGGTTTAGGGATATATAGGGGGTAGATACATGATTTTTCTGGTTTGAATATGTCTAGAGCTTGTTTTTCAACTTGAATGCTTACTATATGACATACGAAGACTATTTGCTAACGGAGGGAGTAAGCACTCGCTATGAAAAGTACCAAACGATGCATACCAAAATGATTTTTTAGAGGAATACTAGTTCGGATTATATAATTTTATATTAGCAGGCCAAAATCGAACCCCGTAGTTGGATTTTCAGAAATTGATCCGTAGTACTGGGCAAAACCCTAGTTTAGCTTATTTAATAATAGATTCGTAGGTCGATTTTTTTACGTTATTATTATTATTACTAGGCAGCACATGTGTTTGCCCGTCCAGTGAAACTCTTTCATTTCATTTTTCTTTTCCGCAAGGTCGGGAGTCGGAGGAAGAGGGATCACACGGGAGGAGACGAAGGGAGAGCAGTCACGGGGCCCCACTTATTTATGGTGTCTATCCTTTTTCTGGTGATGTTGACTGTTGTGCAGGGTTGTCAGTGCGCAGTTTACAGCAGGACACAAAATAAACAGGAAATTACGTCTAAATCCCTAAGATTTACATGGTAGACCCCATGCTGAAAGCAAGAAATGCGATCGGGTCCTTAATAGGCACCGTCCGGATTGATCCTCGTCGCAGCCGGGGACGAACCACTTGGCGCGACCAAATCGCCATGGCTACAGAGCCTGCACACCATGGCCTACGAGCTGAGCTAGAAACGACCTGCCAAAACCGGCAGCCAACGGAGGTGGATAATTGGAGAGAGAGAGAGAGAGAGTGTTGATGCCTCTCTCTTGACAAAGAAGATGGCTGGGAGTTTGCCTACCTAGCGTACGTGACTTGTGCTCACTGAAGTGTGGGACCTCACGCATGGGAACCACACGTAAGTGACAGACTTGTTGCTCTAATAACTCGGGTGATCATTATACTGTATTAGTACATAGTTTCCTATGGATCCTTCTTAGTCACTCCAAAATGAAGCTCTTTGGGAGGGTTTTTGAAATTTCCATGTTTGAAACCAAAAATAAGAAGACTATGTGCCTTGATTTTTCATTTTTTAAAATTTTGCCCATTTGAATCTTGGTCAAATCCTAGGTTTGACCATGATTTAAACAAGTTTAAAACATGAATATGAAAAATTAAGCATGTATCCTTCATAGTCACTCCAAAATGAAGCTCTTGAGAGGGTTTTTGAAATTTCCATGTTTGAAACCAAAAAACCGCGTACTCTCTTCATGCTTGACTTCATAAGAGAGAGTTTGGGGATAGGGGTAGCTTGATACATGAATTTTCTGGTTTGAATATGTCTAGACCTTGTTTATCAACTTAATTGAATGCTTACTATAGATGACATAAGATGACTATGTGCATTGGTTTTTCATTTTATTGTTTTTTTTTTGAATTTTTATGCCCATTTGAATCTTGGTCAAATCCTAGGTTTGACCATGATTTAAACAAGTTTAAAACATGAATATGAAAAATTAAGCATCTATCCTTCTATTAGTCACTCCAATATGTAGCTCTTGGGAGGGTTTTCGAAATTTCCATGCTTGAAACCAAAAACCACTTCTCTTCATGCATGCTTGACTTCATAAGACAGAGTTTAGGGTTAGGGGTAGATACATGATTTTCCTGGTTTGAATATGTGTAGACCTTGTTTATCAAATCAATTGAATGCTTACTATATAACATATAAGAAGACCTTGTTTTTTTTGAACTTTTATACCCATTTGAATCTTGGTCAAATCCTTGGTTCCACCAAGATTTGAATAAGTTAAAAACATGAATATGAAAAAGTAAGCATGTATGCTTCTTAGTCACTTCAAAATGAAGCTCTTGGGAGGGTTTTTGAATTTCCATGTTCGAAACCAAAAACCACATATCTTCATGCTTGACTTCATGAAACAGAGTTTAGGGTTAGGGGTAGATACATGCATGATTTTTCTTGTTTGAATATGTCTAGACCTTGTTTATCAACTTAATTGAATGCCTACTATATAACATAAGAAGACCTTTTTTGTTTTTTTTGAATTTTTATACCCATTTGAATCTTGGTCAAATCCTAGGTTTCACCAAGATTTGAATAAGTTTAAAACATGACTATGAAAAAGTAACCATGCATGTATGCTTCTTAATTAATCACTTCGAAATGAAGCTCTTGGGAGGGTTTTTGAAATTTCCATGTTTGAAACCAAAAACCACATATCTTCATGCATGCGCTTGACTTCATGAGACAGAGTTTAGGGTTAGGGGGTAGATACATGATTTCTCTCGTTTGAATATGTCTAGACCTTGTTATCAACTTAATTGAATGCTTACTATATATATGACATAAGAAGATCGACTATGTGCATTGGTTTTTCATTTTATTGTTTTTTTAATTTTATGCCCATTTGAATCTTGGTCAAATCCTAAGTTTGACCATGATTTAAACAAGTTGAAAACATGAATATGAAAAATTAAGCATATGTCCTTCTTAGTCACTCCAAAATGAAGCTCTTGGGAGGGTTTTTGAAATTTCCATGTTTGAAACCAAAAACCACATATCATCATGCTTGACTTCATGAGACAGAGTTTAGGGTTAGGGGGTAGATACATGATTTCTCTGGTTTGAATATGTCTAGACCTTGTTTATCAACTTAATTGAATGCTTACAATATAACATAAGAAGACTATGTGCCTTGGTTTTTCATTTTTTGTTTTTTTTAAATTATGCCCATTTGAATCTTTGTCAAATCCTAGGTTTGACCATGATTTAAACAAGTTTAAAACATGAATATGAAAAAGTAAGCATGTATCCTTCGTAGTCACTCCAAAATGAAGCTCGATCTTGAGAGGGTTTTTGAAATTTCCATGTTTGAAACCAAAAAACCACATACTTATCTTCATGCTTGACTTCATAAGACAGAGTTAATTAGGGGTTAGGGGTAGCTTGATACATGATTTTTCTGGTTTGAATATGTCTAGACCTTATTTATCAACTTAATTGAATGCTTGCTATATGACATAAGAAGACCTTGGTTTTCATTTTTTATACCCATTTGAATCTTGGTCAAATCATAGGTTTGACCAAGATTTGAACAAGTTTAAAACATGAATATGAAAAAGTAAGCACGTACGTATGCTTCTTAGTCACTCCAAAATGAAGCTCTTGGGAGGGTTTTTGAAATTTCCATGCTTGAAACCAAAAACCACTTCTCTTCATGCATGCTTGACTTCATAAGACAGAGTTTAGGGTTAGGGGGTAGATACATAATTTCCTGGTTTGAATATGTGTAGACCTTGTTTATCAAAATAATTGAATGCTTACTATATAACATAAGAAGACCTTGTTTTTTTTGAATTTTTATACCCATTTGAATCTTGGTCAAATCCTTGGTTCCACCAAGATTTGAATAAGTTAAAAACATGAATATGAAAAAGTAAGCATGTATGCTTCTTAGTCACTTCAAAATGAAGCTCTTGGGAGGGTTTTTGAATTTCCATGTTCGAAACCAAAAACCACATATCTTCATGCTTGACTTCATAAAACAGAGTTTAGGGTTAGGGGTAGATACATGCATGATTTTTCTTGTTTGAATATGTCTAGACCTTGTTTATCAACTTAATTGAATGCCTACTATATAACATAAGAAGACCTTTTTTGTTTTTTTTTGAATTTTTATACCCATTTGAATCTTGGTCAAATCCTAGGTTTCACCAAGATTTGAATAAGTTTAAAACATGACTATGAAAAAGTAACCATGCATGTATGCTTCTTAATTAATCACTTCGAAATGAAGCTCTTGGGAGGGTTTTTGAAATTTCCATGTTTGAAACCAAAAACCACATATCTTCATGCATGCGCTTGACTTCATGAGACAGAGTTTAGGGTTAGGGGGTAGATACATGATTTCTCTCGTTTGAATATGTCTAGACCTTGTTTATCAACTTAATTGAATGCTTACTATATGACATAAGAAGACTATGTGCCTTGATTTTTTTTTAAATTTTGCCCATTTGAATCTTGGCCAAATCCTAGGTTTGACCATGATTTAAACAAGTTTAAAACATGAATATGAAAAATTAAGCATGTATCCTTCGTAGTCACTCCAAAATGGAAGCTCTTGAGAGGGTTTTTGAAATTTCCATGTTTGAAACCAAAAAACCGCGTACTTCTCTTCATGCTTGACTTCATAAGAGAGAGTTTGGGGATAGGGGTAGCTTGATACATGAATTTTCTGGTTTGGATATGTCTAGACCTTGTTTATCAACTTAATTGAATGCTTACTAGATGACATAAGATGACTATGTGCATTGGTTTTTCATTTTATTGTTTTTTTTAATTTTTATGCCCATTTGAATCTTGGTCAAATCCTATGTTTGACCATGATTTAAACAAGTTTAAAACATGAATATGAAAAATTAAGCATGTATCCTTCGTAGTCACTCCAAAATGAAGCTCGATCTTGAGAGGGTTTTTGAAATTTCCATGTTTGAAACCAAAAAACCACGTACTTCTCTTCATGCTTGACTTCATAAGACAGAGTTTAGGGTTAGGGGTAGATACATGATTTGTCTGGTTTGAATACGTCTAGACCTTGTTTATCAACTTTAATGCTTACTATATGACATAAGAAGACTATGTGCATTGGTTTTTCATTTTTCTGATTTTTTTTATTTTTGATGCCCATTTGAATCTTGGTCAGATCCTAGGTTTTACCAAGATTTAAACATGAAAATGAAAAGGGAAGCATTTATCCTTCTTAGTCACTCTAAATGAAGTTTTTGGGAGGTTTTTGAAATTTCCATGTTTGAAACCCAAAACCACTTCTCTTCATGCTTGACTTCATAAGACATAGTTTAGGGTTAGGGGTACATACATGATTTGTATGTTTTGAATATGTCTAGACCTTGTTTATCAACTTGAATGCTTACTATATGACATAAGAAAACTACGTATGTGCTTTGGTTTTTCATTTTTCTGTTTTTTTTTTGAATTTTCCGCCCATTTGAATCTCTGTCAAATCCTAGGTTTGACCAAGATTTAAACAAGTTTAACACGTGAAAACGAAAAGGTAAGCATGGATCCTTCTTAGTCACTCCAAAATGTACCAATTGATAGATGTGTTAACTTTGCTTCATGGAAAAATAATGTCATGTAAATGAGTTAACTTGGATTTCCTACCCTTGAATCCATAGGAAACTTTGTTCTAATGCACTATAATAATCAACCGAGTTTTTACACCAACAGGTCTGTCACTTACGTGTGGTGCCCATGCGTGAGGTCCCACACTTCAGTGAGCACAAGTCACGTGCAATAGGTACGCAAACTCCCAGCCATTTTCTTTGTCAAGAGAAGACGCATCAGGATGCGTATTGGAAGTCTCTGGGTCCTTCAGGATCCTTCGGTTGTCCCTCTCACAAAAAAAACAAATCTCTCTCTCATTCTCGGCCTCGCTCGACTCGCTCGCTCGCTCGCTCGCTCGCACCTCCTGCTCACTGACAAACCCCACAACAGTCAACATCATCACCCGAAAAAGGGAAGACACCATAATGCTCTCCCTCCTTCTTCTCTCCTTCCGAGTGATCCCTCTTCCTCCGAGTTTCACTCGACGGGCAAACACATATGTGCTGCATAGTAGAGTAATAATAAAAAAGGTACGTAAAAAAATCGACCTACGAATCTATAATTAAATAGGTTAAACTAGGGTTTTGCCCAGTACTACAGATCAAGGTTCAAAAAATCCAACTACGGGGTTCGAACAACCCCATTTCTAATCAAAGAATTTTTTCGACGTCATCCAAATGGCCTCAAACTATAGCATGGGCGGATCCAGACTATAGCCAAGGGGGGCAGCCGCCCCCACTCAATTTTCTGAAACCTTGTACTTAGAAATATGTTAAGCTAAAGGCTGGTTTGCCCGCACTTAGAAATGATATTTGCATCACTTATCATATGTTTGCCCATTTGAATCTTGTCAAATCCTAGATTTGACCAAGATAATTTAAACAAGTTTAAAACATGAAAATGAAAAGGGAAGCTTGTATCCTTCTTAGTCACTCTAAAATGAAGTTTGGGGAGGTTTTTGAAATTTCCATGCTTGAAACCAAAAACCACTTCTCTTCATGCTTGACTTCATAAGACAAAGTTTAGGGTTAGGGGGTAGATACATGATTTTTCTGGTTTGAATATGTCTAGACCTTGTTATCAACTTAATTGAATGCTTACTATATATATGACATAAGAAGATCGACTATGTGCATTGGTTTTTCATTTTATTGTTTTTTTAATTTTATGCCCATTTGAATCTTGGTCAAATCCTAAGTTTGACCATGATTTAAACAAGTTGAAAACATGAATATGAAAAATTAAGCATATGTCCTTCTTAGTCACTCCAAAATGAAGCTCTTGGGAGGGTTTTTGAAATTTCCATGTTTGAAACCAAAAACCACATATCTTCATGCTTGACTTCATGAGACAGAGTTTAGGGTTAGGGGTAGATACATGATTTCTCTGGTTTGAATATATCTCTAGACCTTGTTTATCAACTTAATTGAATGCTTACTATGTGACATAAGAAGACTATGTGCCTTGATTTTCCATTTTTTGTTTTTTCTGAATTTTTATGTCCATTTGAATCTTGGTCAAATCCTAGGTTTGACCATGATTTAAACAAGTTTAATAAAACATGAATATGAAAAATTAAGCATATATCCTTCTTAGTCACTCCAAAATGTAGATCTTGGTAGGGTTTTTGAAATTTCCATGTTTGAAACCAAAAACCATGACTTCTCTTCATGCATGCTTGACTTAATTGAATGCTTACACTATATGACATAAGAAGACTATGTGCCTTGATTTTTTTTAAAATTTTGCCCATTTGAATCTTGGCCAAATCCTAGGTTTGACCATGATTTAAACAAGTTTAAAACATGAATATGAAAAATTAAGCATGTCTCCTTCGTAGTCACTCCAAAATGGAAGCTCTTGAGAGGGTTTTTGAAATTTCCATGTTTGAAACCAAAAAACCGTGTACTTCTCTTCATGCTTGACTTCATAAGACAGAGTTTGGGGTTAGGGGTAGCTTGATACATGAATTTTTTGGTTTGAATATGTCTAGACCTTGTTTATCAACTTAATTGAATGCTTACTAGATGACATAAGATGACTATGTGCATTGGTTTTTCATTTTATTGTTTTTTTTGAATTTTTATGCCCATTTGAATCTTGGTCAAATCCTATGTTTGACCATGATTTAAACAAGTTTAAAACATGAATATGAAAAATTAAGCATGTATCCTTCGTAGTCACTCCAAAATGAAGCTCGATCTTGAGAGGGTTTTTGAAATTTCCATGTTTGAAACCAAAAAACCACGTACTTCTCTTCATGCTTGACTTCATAAGACAGAGTTTAGGGTTAGGGGTAGATACATGATTTGTCTGGTTTGAATACGTCTAGACCTTGTTTATCAACTTTAATGCTTACTATATGACATAAGAAGACTATGTGCATTGGTTTTTCATTTTTCTGATTTTTTTATTTTTGATGCCCATTTGAATCTTGGTCAGATCCTAGGTTTTACCAAGATTTAAACATGAAAATGAAAAGGGAAGCATTTATCCTTCTTAGTCACTCTAAATGAAGTTTTTGGGAGGTTTTTGAAATTTCCATGTTTGAAACCCAAAACCACTTCTCTTCATGCTTGACTTCATAAGACATAGTTTAGGGTTAGGGGTACATACATGATTTGTATGTTTTGAATATGTCTAGACCTTGTTTATCAACTTGAATGCTTACTATATGACATAAGAAAACTACGTATGTGCTTTGGTTTTTCATTTTTCTGTTTTTTTTTTGAATTTTCCGCCCATTTGAATCTCTGTCAAATCCTAGGTTTGACCAAGATTTAAACAAGTTTAACACGTGAAAACGAAAAGGTAAGCATGGATCCTTCTTAGTCACTCCAAAATGTACCAATTGATAGATGTGTTAACTTTGCTTCATGGAAAAAATAATGTCATGTAAATGAGTTAACTTGGATTTCCTACCCTTGAATCCATAGGAAACTTTGTTCTAATGCACTATAATAATCAACCGAGTTTTTACACCAACAGGTCTGTCACTTACGTGTGGTGCCCATGCGTGAGGTCCCACACTTCAGTGAGCACAAGTCACGTGCAATAGGTACGCAAACTCCCAGCCATTTTCTTTGTCAAGAGAAGACGCATCAGGATGCGTATTGGAAGTCTCTGGGTCCTTCAGGATCCTTCGGTTGTCCCTCTCACAAAAAAAAACAAATCTCTCTCATTCTCGGCCTCGCTCGACTCGCTCGCTCGCTCGCACCTCCTCCTGCTCACTGACAAACCCTGCACAACAGTCAACATCATCACCCGAAAAAGGGAAGACACCATAATGCTCTCCCTCCTTCTTCTCTCCTTCCGAGTGATCCCTCTTCCTCCGAGTTTCACTCGACGGGCAAACACATATGTGCTGCATAGTAGAGTAATAATAAAAAAGGTACGTAAAAAAATCGACCTACGAATCTATAATTAAATAGGTTAAACTAGGGTTTTGCCCAGTACTACAGATCAAGGTTCAAAAAAATCCAACTACGGGGTTCGAACAACCCCATTTCTAATCAAAGAATTTTTTCGACGTCATCCAAATGGCCTCAAACTATAGCATGGGCGGATCCAGACTATAGCCAAGGGGGGCAGCCGCCCCCACTCAATTTTCTGAAACCTTGTACTTAGAAATATGTTAAGCTAAAGGCTGGTTTGCCCGCACTTAGAAATGATATTTGCATCACTTATCATATGTTTGCCCATTTGAATCTTGTCAAATCCTAGATTTGACCAAGATAATTTAAACAAGTTTAAAACATGAAAATGAAAAGGGAAGCTTGTATCCTTCTTAGTCACTCTAAAATGAAGTTTGGGGAGGTTTTTGAAATTTCCATGCTTGAAACCAAAAACCACTTCTCTTCATGCTTGACTTCATAAGACAAAGTTTAGGGTTAGGGGGTAGATACATGATTTTTCTGGTTTGAATATGTCTAGACCTTGTTATCAACTTAATTGAATGCTTACTATATATATGACATAAGAAGATCGACTATGTGCATTGGTTTTTCATTTTATTGTTTTTTTTAATTTTATGCCCATTTGAATCTTGGTCAAATCCTAAGTTTGACCATGATTTAAACAAGTTGAAAACATGAATATGAAAAATTAAGCATATGTCCTTCTTAGTCACTCCAAAATGAAGCTCTTGGGAGGGTTTTTGAAATTTCCATGTTTGAAACCAAAAACCACATATCTTCATGCTTGACTTCATGAGACAGAGTTTAGGGTTAGGGGGTAGATACATGATTTCTCTGGTTTGAATATGTCTAGACCTTGTTTATCAACTTAATTGAATGCTTACTATGTGACATAAGAAGACTATGTGCCTTGATTTTCCATTTTTTAAATTATGCCCATTTGAATCTTGGCCAAATCCTAGGTTTGACCATGATTTAAACAAGTTGAAAACATGAATATAAAAAATTAAGCATATATCCTTCTTAGTCACTCCAAAATGAAGCTCTTGGGAGGGTTTTTGAAATTTCCATGTTTGAAACCAAAAACCACATATCTTCATGCTTGACTTCATGAGATAGAGTTTAGGGTTAGGGGGTAGATACATGATTTCTCTGGTTTGAATATATCTCTAGACCTTGTTTATCAACTTAATTGAATGCTTACTATGTGACATAAGAAGACTATGTGCCTTGATTTTCCATTTTTTGTTTTTTCTGAATTTTTATGTCCATTTGAATCTTGGTCAAATCCTAGGTTTGACCATGATTTAAACAAGTTTAATAAAACATGAATATGAAAAATTAAGCATATATCCTTCTTAGTCACTCCAAAATGTAGATCTTGGTAGGGTTTTTGAAATTTCCATGTTTGAAACCAAAAACCATGACTTCTCTTCATGCATGCTTGACTTAATTGAATGCTTACACTATATGACATAAGAAGACTATGTGCCTTGATTTTTTTTAAAATTTTGCCCATTTGAATCTTGGCCAAATCCTAGGTTTGACCATGATTTAAACAAGTTTAAAACATGAATATGAAAAATTAAGCATGTCTCCTTCGTAGTCACTCCAAAATGGAAGCTCTTGAGAGGGTTTTTGAAATTTCCATGTTTGAAACCAAAAAACCGTGTACTTCTCTTCATGCTTGACTTCATAAGACAGAGTTTGGGGTTAGGGGTAGCTTGATACATGAATTTTTTGGTTTGAATATGTCTAGACCTTGTTTATCAACTTAATTGAATGCTTACTAGATGACATAAGATGACTATGTGCATTGGTTTTTCATTTTATTGTTTTTTTGAATTTTTATGCCCATTTGAATCTTGGTCAAATCCTATGTTTGACCATGATTTAAACAAGTTTAAAACATGAATATGAAAAATTAAGCATGTATCCTTCGTAGTCACTCCAAAATGAAGCTCGATCTTGAGAGGGTTTTTGAAATTTCCATGTTTGAAACCAAAAAACCACTTCTCTTCACGCTTGACTTCATAAGACAGAGTTTAGGGTTAGGGGTAGATACATGATTTGTCTGGTTTGAATACGTCTAGACCTTGTTTATCAACTTTAATGCTTACTATATGACATAAGAAGACTATGTGCATTGGTTTTTCATTTTTCTGATTTTTTTTATTTTTGATGCCCATTTGAATCTTGGTCAGATCCTAGGTTTTACCAAGATTTAAACATGAAAATGAAAAGGGAAGCATTTATCCTTCTTAGTCACTCTAAATGAAGTTTTTGGGAGGTTTTTGAAATTTCCATGTTTGAAACCCAAAACCACTTCTCTTCATGCTTGACTTCATAAGACATAGTTTAGGGTTAGGGGTACATACATGATTTGTATGTTTTGAATATGTCTAGACCTTGTTTATCAACTTGAATGCTTACTATATGACATAAGAAAACTACGTATGTGCTTTGGTTTTTCATTTTTCTGTTTTTTTTTTGAATTTTCCGCCCATTTGAATCTCTGTCAAATCCTAGGTTTGACCAAGATTTAAACAAGTTTAACACGTGAAAACGAAAAGGTAAGCATGGATCCTTCTTAGTCACTCCAAAATGTACCAATTGATAGATGTGTTAACTTTGCTTCATGGAAAAAATAATGTCATGTAAATGAGTTAACTTGGATTTCCTACCCTTGAATCCATAGGAAACTTTGTTCTAATGCACTATAATAATCAACCGAGTTTTTACACCAACAGGTCTGTCACTTACGTGTGGTGCCCATGCGTGAGGTCCCACACTTCAGTGAGCACAAGTCACGTGCAATAGGTACGCAAACTCCCAGCCATTTTCTTTGTCAAGAGAAGACGCATCAGGATGCGTATTGGAAGTCTCTGGGTCCTTCAGGATCCTTCGGTTGTCCCTCTCACAAAAAAATCTCTCTCATTCTCGGCCTCGCTCGACTCGCTCGCTCGCTCGCTCGCGCACCTCCTCACTGACAAACCCTGCACAACAGTCAACATCATCACCCGAAAAAGGGAAGACACCATAATGCTCTCCCTCCTTCTTCTCTCCTTCCGAGTGATCCCTCTTCCTCCGAGTTTCACTCGACGGGCAAACACATATGTGCTGCATAGTAGAGTAATAATAAAAAGGTACGTAGAAAAATCGACCTACGAATCTATAATTAAATAGGTTAAACTAGGGTTTTGCCCAGTACTACAGATCAAGGTTCAAAAAATCCAACTACGGGGTTCGAACAACCCCATTTCTAATCAAAGAATTTTTTCGACGTCATCCAAATGGCCTCAAACTATAGCATGGGCGGATCCAGACTATAGCCAAGGGGGGCAGCCGCCCCCACTCAATTTTCTGAAACCTTGTACTTAGAAATATGTTAAGCTAAAGGCTGGTTTGCCCGCACTTAGAAATGATATTTGCATCACTTATCATATGTTTGCCCATTTGAATCTTGTCAAATCCTAGATTTGACCAAGATAATTTAAACAAGTTTAAAACATGAAAATGAAAAGGGAAGCTTGTATCCTTCTTAGTCACTCTAAAATGAAGTTTGGGGAGGTTTTTGAAATTTCCATGCTTGAAACCAAAAACCACTTCTCTTCATGCTTGACTTCATAAGACAAAGTTTAGGGTTAGGGGGTAGATACATGATTTTTCTGGTTTGAATATGTCTAGACCTTGTTATCAACTTAATTGAATGCTTACTATATATATGACATAAGAAGATCGACTATGTGCATTGGTTTTTCATTTTATTGTTTTTTTAATTTTATGCCCATTTGAATCTTGGTCAAATCCTAAGTTTGACCATGATTTAAACAAGTTGAAAACATGAATATGAAAAATTAAGCATATGTCCTTCTTAGTCACTCCAAAATGAAGCTCTTGGGAGGGTTTTTGAAATTTCCATGTTTGAAACCAAAAACCACATATCTTCATGCTTGACTTCATGAGACAGAGTTTAGGGTTAGGGGGTAGATACATGATTTCTCTGGTTTGAATATGTCTAGACCTTGTTTATCAACTTAATTGAATGCTTACTATGTGACATAAGAAGACTATGTGCCTTGATTTTCCATTTTTTTAAATTATGCCCATTTGAATCTTGGCCAAATCCTAGGTTTGACCATGATTTAAACAAGTTGAAAACATGAATATAAAAAATTAAGCATATATCCTTCTTAGTCACTCCAAAATGAAGCTCTTGGGAGGGTTTTTGAAATTTCCATGTTTGAAACCAAAAACCACATATCTTCATGCTTGACTTCATGAGATAGAGTTTAGGGTTAGGGGGTAGATACATGATTTCTCTGGTTTGAATATATCTCTAGACCTTGTTTATCAACTTAATTGAATGCTTACTATGTGACATAAGAAGACTATGTGCCTTGATTTTCCATTTTTTGTTTTTTCTGAATTTTTATGTCCATTTGAATCTTGGTCAAATCCTAGGTTTGACCATGATTTAAACAAGTTTAATAAAACATGAATATGAAAAATTAAGCATATATCCTTCTTAGTCACTCCAAAATGTAGATCTTGGTAGGGTTTTTGAAATTTCCATGTTTGAAACCAAAAACCATGACTTCTCTTCATGCATGCTTGACTTAATTGAATGCTTACACTATATGACATAAGAAGACTATGTGCCTTGATTTTTTTTAAAATTTTGCCCATTTGAATCTTGGCCAAATCCTAGGTTTGACCATGATTTAAACAAGTTTAAAACATGAATATGAAAAATTAAGCATGTCTCCTTCGTAGTCACTCCAAAATGGAAGCTCTTGAGAGGGTTTTTGAAATTTCCATGTTTGAAACCAAAAAACCGTGTACTTCTCTTCATGCTTGACTTCATAAGACAGAGTTTGGGGTTAGGGGTAGCTTGATACATGAATTTTTTGGTTTGAATATGTCTAGACCTTGTTTATCAACTTAATTGAATGCTTACTAGATGACATAAGATGACTATGTGCATTGGTTTTTCATTTTATTGTTTTTTTGAATTTTTATGCCCATTTGAATCTTGGTCAAATCCTATGTTTGACCATGATTTAAACAAGTTTAAAACATGAATATGAAAAATTAAGCATGTATCCTTCGTAGTCACTCCAAAATGAAGCTCGATCTTGAGAGGGTTTTTGAAATTTCCATGTTTGAAACCAAAAAACCACGTACTTCTCTTCATGCTTGACTTCATAAGACAGAGTTTAGGGTTAGGGGTAGATACATGATTTGTCTGGTTTGAATACGTCTAGACCTTGTTTATCAACTTTAATGCTTACTATATGACATAAGAAGACTATGTGCATTGGTTTTTCATTTTTCTGATTTTTTTTTATTTTTGATGCCCATTTGAATCTTGGTCAGATCCTAGGTTTTACCAAGATTTAAACATGAAAATGAAAAGGGAAGCATTTATCCTTCTTAGTCACTCTAAATGAAGTTTTTGGGAGGTTTTTGAAATTTCCATGTTTGAAACCCAAAACCACTTCTCTTCATGCTTGACTTCATAAGACATAGTTTAGGGTTAGGGGTACATACATGATTTGTATGTTTTGAATATGTCTAGACCTTGTTTATCAACTTGAATGCTTACTATATGACATAAGAAAACTACGTATGTGCTTTGGTTTTTCATTTTTCTGTTTTTTTTTTGAATTTTCCGCCCATTTGAATCTCTGTCAAATCCTAGGTTTGACCAAGATTTAAACAAGTTTAACACGTGAAAACGAAAAGGTAAGCATGGATCCTTCTTAGTCACTCCAAAATGTACCAATTGATAGATGTGTTAACTTTGCTTCATGGAAAAAATAATGTCATGTAAATGAGTTAACTTGGATTTCCTACCCTTGAATCCATAGGAAACTTTGTTCTAATGCACTATAATAATCAACCGAGTTTTTACACCAACAGGTCTGTCACTTACGTGTGGTGCCCATGCGTGAGGTCCCACACTTCAGTGAGCACAAGTCACGTGCAATAGGTACGCAAACTCCCAGCCATTTTCTTTGTCAAGAGAAGACGCATCAGGATGCGTATTGGAAGTCTCTGGGTCCTTCAGGATCCTTCGGTTGTCCCTCTCACAAAAAAAAATCTCTCTCATTCTCGGCCTCGCTCGACTCGCTCGCTCGCTCGCACCTCCTGCTCACTGACAAACCCTGCACAAAAGTCAACATCATCACCCGAAAAAGGGAAGACACCATAATGCTCTCCCTCCTTCTTCTCTCCTTCCGAGTGATCCCTCTTCCTCCGAGTTTCACTCGACGGGCAAACACATATGTGCTGCATAGTAGAGTAATAATAAAAAAGGTACGTAAAAAAATCGACCTACGAATCTATAATTAAATAGGTTAAACTAGGGTTTTGCCCAGTACTACAGATCAAGGTTCAAAAAATCCAACTACGGGGTTCGAACAACCCCATTTCTAATCAAAGAATTTTTTCGACGTCATCCAAATGGCCTCAAACTATAGCATGGGCGGATCCAGACTATAGCCAAGGGGGGCAGCCGCCCCCACTCAATTTTCTGAAACCTTGTACTTAGAAATATGTTAAGCTAAAGGCTGGTTTGCCCGCACTTAGAAATGATATTTGCATCACTTATCATATGTTTGCCCATTTGAATCTTGTCAAATCCTAGATTTGACCAAGATAATTTAAACAAGTTTAAAACATGAAAATGAAAAGGGAAGCTTGTATCCTTCTTAGTCACTCTAAAATGAAGTTTGGGGAGGTTTTTGAAATTTCCATGCTTGAAACCAAAAACCACTTCTCTTCATGCTTGACTTCATAAGACAAAGTTTAGGGTTAGGGGGTAGATACATGATTTTTCTGGTTTGAATATGTCTAGACCTTGTTATCAACTTAATTGAATGCTTACTATATATATGACATAAGAAGATCGACTATGTGCATTGGTTTTTCATTTTATTGTTTTTTTTAATTTTATGCCCATTTGAATCTTGGTCAAATCCTAAGTTTGACCATGATTTAAACAAGTTGAAAACATGAATATGAAAAATTAAGCATATGTCCTTCTTAGTCACTCCAAAATGAAGCTCTTGGGAGGGTTTTTGAAATTTCCATGTTTGAAACCAAAAACCACATATCTTCATGCTTGACTTCATGAGACAGAGTTTAGGGTTAGGGGGTAGATACATGATTTCTCTGGTTTGAATATGTCTAGACCTTGTTTATCAACTTAATTGAATGCTTACTATGTGACATAAGAAGACTATGTGCCTTGATTTTCCATTTTTTTAAATTATGCCCATTTGAATCTTGGCCAAATCCTAGGTTTGACCATGATTTAAACAAGTTGAAAACATGAATATAAAAAATTAAGCATATATCCTTCTTAGTCACTCCAAAATGAAGCTCTTGGGAGGGTTTTTGAAATTTCCATGTTTGAAACCAAAAACCACATATCTTCATGCTTGACTTCATGAGATAGAGTTTAGGGTTAGGGGGTAGATACATGATTTCTCTGGTTTGAATATATCTCTAGACCTTGTTTATCAACTTAATTGAATGCTTACTATGTGACATAAGAAGACTATGTGCCTTGATTTTCCATTTTTTGTTTTTTCTGAATTTTTATGTCCATTTGAATCTTGGTCAAATCCTAGGTTTGACCATGATTTAAACAAGTTTAATAAAACATGAATATGAAAAATTAAGCATATATCCTTCTTAGTCACTCCAAAATGTAGATCTTGGTAGGGTTTTTGAAATTTCCATGTTTGAAACCAAAAACCATGACTTCTCTTCATGCATGCTTGACTTAATTGAATGCTTACACTATATGACATAAGAAGACTATGTGCCTTGATTTTTTTTAAAATTTTGCCCATTTGAATCTTGGCCAAATCCTAGGTTTGACCATGATTTAAACAAGTTTAAAACATGAATATGAAAAATTAAGCATGTCTCCTTCGTAGTCACTCCAAAATGGAAGCTCTTGAGAGGGTTTTTGAAATTTCCATGTTTGAAACCAAAAAACCGTGTACTTCTCTTCATGCTTCACTTCATAAGACAGAGTTTGGGGTTAGGGGTAGCTTGATACATGAATTTTTTGGTTTGAATATGTCTAGACCTTGTTTATCAACTTAATTGAATGCTTACTAGATGACATAAGATGACTATGTGCATTGGTTTTTCATTTTATTGTTTTTTTTTAATTTTTATGCCCATTTGAATCTTGGTCAAATCCTATGTTTGACCATGATTTAAACAAGTTTAAAACATGAATATGAAAAATTAAGCATGTATCCTTCGTAGTCACTCCAAAATGAAGCTCTTTGAGAGGGTTTTTGAAATTTCCATGTTTGAAACCAAAAAACCACGTACTTCTCTTCATGCTTGACTTCATAAGACAGAGTTTGGGGTTAGGGGTAGCTTGATACATAAATTTTCTGGTTTGAATATGTCTAGACATTGTTTATCAACTTAATTGAATGCTTACTAGATGACATAAGAGTTTTTGAAATTTCCATGCTTGAAAACCAAAAACCACTTCTCTTCATGCATGCTTGACTTCATAAGGTAGAGTTTAGGGTTTGGGGGTAGATACATGATTTTCCTGCTAGTTTGAATATGTCTAGACCTTGTTTATCAATTTAATTGAATGCTCACTATATGACATGAGCAGACCTTGGTTTTAATTTTTTTATACCCATTTGATTCTTCGTCAAATCCTAGGTTTGTTGACCAAGATTTGAACAAGTTTAAAACATTAATATGAAAAGGTAAGCATGTATGCTTCTTAATTAGTCACTCCAAAATGAAGCTCTTGGGAGGGTTTTTGAAATTTCCATGATTGAAACCAAAAACCACTTCTCTTCATGCTTGAATTCATAAGTCAGGGTTTAGGGATATATAGGGGGTAGATACATGATTTTTCTGGTTTGAATATGTCTAGAGCTTGTTTTTCAACTTGAATGCTTACTATATGACATACGAAGACTATTTGCTAACGGAGGGAGTAAGCACTCGCTATGAAAAGTACCAAACGATGCATACCAAAATGATTTTTTAGAGGAATACTAGTTCGGATTATATAATTTTATATTAGCAGGCCAAAATCGAACCCCGTAGTTGGATTTTCAGAAATTGATCCGTAGTACTGGGCAAAACCCTAGTTTAGCTGTAGGTCGATTTTTTTACGTTATTATTATTATTACTAGGCAGCACATGTGTTTGCCCGTCCAGTGAAACTCTTTCATTTCATTTTTCTTTTCCGCAAGGTCGGGAGTCGGAGGAAGAGGGATCACACGGGAGGAGACGAAGGGAGAGCAGTCACGGGGCCCCACTTATTTATGGTGTCTATCCTTTTTCTGGTGATGTTGACTGTTGTGCAGGGTTGTCAGTGCGCAGTTTACAGCAGGACACAAAATAAACAGGAAATTACGTCTAAATCCCTAAGATTTACATGGTAGACCCCATGCTGAAAGCAAGAAATGCGATCGGGTCCTTAATAGGCACCGTCCGGATTGATCCTCGTCGCAGCCGGGGACGAACCACTTGGCGCGACCAAATCGCCATGGCTACAGAGCCTGCACACCATGGCCTACGAGCTGAGCTAGAAACGACCTGCCAAAACCGGCAGCCAACGGAGGTGGATAATTGGAGAGAGAGAGAGTGTGTGTGTGTTGATGCCTCTCTCTTGACAAAGAAGATGGCTGGGAGTTTGCCTACCTAGCGTACGTGACTTGTGCTCACTGAAGTGTGGGACCTCACGCATGGGAACCACACGTAAGTGACAGACTTGTTGCTCTAATAACTCGGGTGATCATTATACTGTATTAGTACATAGTTTCCTATGGATCCTTCTTAGTCACTCCAAAATGAAGCTCTTTGGGAGGGTTTTTGAAATTTCCATGTTTGAAACCAAAAATAAGAAGACTATGTGCCTTGATTTTTCATTTTTTTAAAATTTTGCCCATTTGAATCTTGGTCAAATCCTAGGTTTGACCATGATTTAAACAAGTTTAAAACATGAATATGAAAAATTAAGCATGTATCCTTCATAGTCACTCCAAAATGAAGCTCTTGAGAGGGTTTTTGAAATTTCCATGTTTGAAACCAAAAAACCGCGTACTTCTCTTCATGCTTGACTTCATAAGAGAGAGTTTGGGGATAGGGGTAGCTTGATACATGAATTTTCTGGTTTGAATATGTCTAGACCTTGTTTATCAACTTAATTGAATGCTTACTATAGATGACATAAGATGACTATGTGCATTGGTTTTTCATTTTATTGTTTTTTTCTTTTGAATTTTTATGCCCATTTGAATCTTGGTCAAATCCTAGGTTTGACCATGATTTAAACAAGTTTAAAACATGAATATGAAAAATTAAGCATCTATCCTTCTATTAGTCACTCCAATATGTAGCTCTTGGGAGGGTTTTTGAAATTTCCATGCTTGAAACCAAAAACTACTTCTCTTCATGCATGCTTGACTTCATAAGACAGAGTTTAGGGTTAGGGGTAGATACATGATTTTCCTGGTTTGAATATGTGTAGACCTTGTTTATCAAATTAATTGAATGCTTACTATATAACATATAAGAAGACCTTGTTTTTTTTGAACTTTTATACCCATTTGAATCTTGGTCAAATCCTTGGTTCCACCAAGATTTGAATAAGTTAAAAACATGAATATGAAAAAGTAAGCATGTATGCTTCTTAGTCACTTCAAAATGAAGCTCTTGGGAGGGTTTTTGAATTTCCATGTTCGAAACCAAAAACCACATATCTTCATGCTTGACTTCATGAAACAGAGTTTAGGGTTAGGGGTAGATACATGCTTGATTTTTCTTGTTTGAATATGTCTAGACCTTGTTTATCAACTTAATTGAATGCCTACTATATAACATAAGAAGACCTTTTTTTTAATTTTTATACCCATTTGAATCTTGGTCAAATCCTAGGTTTCACCAAGATTTGAATAAGTTTAAAACATGAATATGAAAAAGTAAGCATGCATGTATGCTTCTTAATTAATCACTTCGAAATGAAGCTCTTGGGAGGGTTTTTGAAATTTCCATGTTTGAAACCAAAAACCACATATCTTCATGCATGCGCTTGACTTCATGAGACAGAGTTTAGTGTTAGGGGGTAGATACATGATTTCTCTCGTTTGAATATGTCTAGACCTTGTTTATCAACTTAATTGAATGCTTACTATATGACATAAGAAGACTATGTGCCTTGATTTTTTTTAAATTTTGCCCATTTGAATCTTGGCCAAATCCTAGGTTTGACCATGATTTAAACAAGTTTAAAACATGAATATGAAAAATTAAGCATGTATCATTCGTAGTCACTCCAAAATGAAGCTCTTGAGAGGGTTTTTGAAATTTCCATGTTTGAAACCAAAAAACCACGTACTTCTCTTCATGCTTGACTTCATAAGACAGAGTTTGGGGTTAGGGTTAGCTTGATACATGAATTTTCTGGTTTAAATATGTCTAGACATTGTTTATCAACTTAATTGAATGCTTACTACATGACATAAGATGACTATGTGCATTGGTTTTTTTTTTTGAATTTTTATGCCCATTTGAATCTTGGTCAAATTCTAGGTTTGACCATGATTTAATCAAGTTTAAAACATGAATATGAAAAATTAAGCATCTATCCTTCTTAGTCACTCCAATATGTAGCTCTTGGGAGGGTTTTTGAAATTTCCATGCTTGAAAACCAAAAACCACTTTTCTTCATGCATGCTTGACTTCATAAGACATAGTTTAGGGTTAGGGGGTAGATACATGATTTTCCTACTAGTTTGAATATGTCTAGACCTTGTTTATCAATTTAATTGAATGCTTACTATATGACATGAGCAGACCTTGGTTTTAATTTTTTTATACCCATTTGAATCTTCGTCAAATCGTAGGTTTGTTGACCAAGATTTGAACAAGTTTAAAACATGAATATGAAAAAGTAAGCATGTATGCGTCTTAACTAGTCACTCCAAAATGAAGCTCTTGGGAGGGGTTTTGAAATTTCCATGTTTGAAACCAAAAACCACTTCTTCTCTTCATGCTTGACTTCATAAGTCAGGGTTTAGGGATATATAGGGGGTAGATACATGATTTTTCTGGTTTGATATGTCTAGACCTTGTTTATCAACTTAATTGAATGCTTACTATATGACATAAGAAGACTACGTGACTTGTGCTCACTGAAGTGTGGGACCTCACGCATGGGAACCACACGTAAGTGACAGACTTGTTGCTCTAATAACTCGGGTGATCATTATACTGTATTAGTACATAGTTTCCTATGGATCCTTCTTAGTCACTCCAAAATGAAGCTCTTTGAGAGGGTTTTTGAAATTTCCATGTTTGAAACCCAAAACAACTTCTCTTCATGCTTGACTTCATAAGACAGAGTTTAGGGTTAGGGGTAGATACATGATGTTATTTTGAAAGTGCCTTGTTAAATCTAGGGCGTTGGTTGTGAACCGGTGAACAAAAAAGAGATAGCCCAAAAGAGGAACACACCAAGGTACAAAAACTAGCATATATGCATGTTTCTATGTACATATATATGACCCTGGGTTTGTAGATAAAAAACATTCATATATGCGCTTACTATTAATATACATAAGTTTATGCTGATTCTCTTGGTTTAGGTATATATATGGTTAGGCATCACTACTAATTCAGAAAAAAACAAAAATGTAACCCTTCAAGTGAAGTCATTTTAAGTGACCTAACAACTAAAATTCATATATAGGATTTGTATAGGAATTATGTAGGATTTAGATCACATGTGAATTTTCCCCACACTAGTTGTTTGATTCATAGGAACATATCCTATAGGAATCTTGCAGTGCAAATCCTATAAGAATAAAACATTAGGTCATACCTCATGGAAAATTTCCTTTGGCACAATCAAACACAACTCATCTTCCTATATGATTCAACTAGCCATTAAATCTCAATCCTATGTTTTTCATATTTCTATGGTTTTCCCATCCTATGAATCAAAGGAGCCTTAGGGCTTATATCTTTTTTTAGAAAGGCAAACTATGTTAAGATTGGCCAAGTTTTACGAAAAACCTTTAACATGCAAAATACAAAGTTGAGTCATTTCGTTTGAATCGGAGGGAGTACATTTGACGTTATGGTACTATTTGACAGCTGCTTGGCACTGTATTTTTTTCGAACCAAACTTCCCCCTTCATGAAGCTTTTATTTTAGCTTCAGTGACTTGATACATCCATATATCTAGACAAAGTTGAGTCAATTCATTTGAATCAGAGGGAGTACATTTGACTATATGGGTATTGTTTGACAACTGCTTGGCACTGTCTTCTTTTTTGAACCAAACTGCCCCCTTCACGAAGCTTTTATTTTGGGATAGAGCTTCACTGACTTGATACTTCCAAGTCTCACAGTGACTTGGTGCCACCATCCACCATCCATCTCAGATCCAATGTATGCGATCGACTTAGAATTTAAACTAAATAATTATTATAATTGCTCAGAAATATTTCAAGAACTTCCAGTTAATCGTGCATATTTCGATTTATATTTTGGTGAAGTTTCATTCGATTTGAATCAAAGGTTTGTGAGCAAATATATACTCCCTCCGGTTCATATTAATTGACTCTAATATGGATGTACTAGACACATTTTAGTTCTAGATACATCCATATTGAAGTCAATTAATATGAATCAGAGGGAGTATTTAGTTTAAACTAGTGCTCGTATACGTAAAAAGCTCTTTAATCACAAGCTAATCGTCCGAGTGGGATGAAATATTCACAGATTTTAGAACAAGGCATCTACATTTTACTGGATTTTTTTCATAATTTTTGTTTTTAGGTTCGAAATAAGAGATAGTTTGGAACGTTGGATCTCAAATGGTTGGTAGATGGTGGCACCAAGTCACAATGAGATTTGGAGACTTCAAGTCACTGCAGCTCTGTCCTTTTATTTTGACAAACTGCAGAGCCGCTGGTGCATCTATGGTTGCGTACGGCCGACGCCGATTCTTAGCAAGGAAGTTCTTCCTATAAGTAGTAGTATCCATACTCCACTCCAAGGCATGTATAAAAAAAAGAACCCATCCCGTTCTCGTTTTCCCGATCACTCTTCTCTGAAGATGGAGGAGGCCCTCTTCTTGTGCCCCCTCTGCCTGCTGCCCTTCAAACCCCCCATATCCAAGGTCGCTCCCTTCCGATTTCATTCTTAGGTTCACCTGTGAGAAATGTCAATGACAACTGATGCCACGTACGTTGTTCCGTGCAGTGCAAGGGCGGTCATATGGGCTGTCGGCGCTGCGTCGGCGAGCTTGCGCCGAACCCGTGCAAGAAGTGCGAGCAGCCGGCGAGGTTGCCGCCGTCGAATCGATCTGGGGCAAGATTGCCGCCGTCGAATCGATCTGGGGCAATGGTCAAGTGCGTCGGCTGCCAGAGCTTGGTCGCCTCCACGGAGTCCTACAAGCACTATATCGCGTGCCCGCATGGTCCGTGCGGCTGCACAGAGGCCATCAATACCGGCTGCAGCTTCACCGGCCCGCCGCGGGAGCTCCTGGTACACCTCCAAGCATCCCACTCCATCCCAGTGTTTACGTTCCAGTATGGCATACCCGCCTGGTGCATAGTTCGTGTTCCGGTACAACCGCGGGGACACCTGTTCATCGGCAGTGGGGAAGAAGACGGTAGCGTGTTCGCCATCACCGTTGGCGCGCTCGGCCCGACCACCATTGTGTCCTGTGTGTGCATCAGGTCGGCCGCGTGCTTGTTTCCGATGTACAAGGCGCAGCTGTTGGTGATTGGTCCGCCGGCGCCGGCGACGGCTGGGACCAGTGACCTCTCGACGGACACCTTGATGGCGGTAATCGAGCCGACGAGCTCCCCGACGCCTAGCTCGATCATGTTGCAGCAGCTCACTTCTTTCCTGGCGGTGCCGCCCCGTTACGCGAAGCAGAATGGAGGGCAGCGTGTGTTGCCTATCTGCGTTTGCATCAACAAGAAGGTTATACAATAATCTTCGTTTAGTCATACTGCAATGTAGTTACTCGAAGATCGGAGGGAGTAGTTTAGTTCGAAGTAGGGTTCGTTCGGATGTATTTTGGACTTGTATAGTAGTACTACTACTCCAGAACTATTAGCTAGCTAGTTGGAGTGCTAGAATGCAGCTCGGAGTATTATAGTATTTTGGCAGTACTACTAGTATATGTATGTGACTGCAAATTCAAACTAAAATGGAGTATTTCTTGCTAATGTTGTTCTTTTGGAGTCATCATTTTTTTCTGAACGTGTTAACTATGCTATTGTCTAAGGATTCGTTTAGATTTCTTTGGTTGAATTCATATTTCGTCTCTTCCTAATTTGGCAAAACTGCACTGTCATGGGCATTCTTACAAGGTCGCTGAAGTTTCGAAGTTTCTTAATGTATATTGCGTAGGGTGTACCCCCTTAACATGGATCTGTTGCATTTTTGGGTTGTATTTTTTTTGGCAATTTTCAGGACCATAAAATAGCACGCCTTCAGTTGAAATTTGAATTAGTGGCCGATACTAGCATGGAGTAGTAAAGTTTTTTTGTACTCCCTCGGTCCCACCAAAAGTGTCTCACCTTTGTTAAAATTTAGATGGATAGATGTATTTTTTTTTAGTCTCAGTTGACTGAGATTTTCTTAAGTCTCAGTCACCTCAGAAAAGTGCAACTGCAGTTCAAAGAAAAGTGCAACTCGGTCCAGTTGCACATTTTCTGGTAGAAAAGTGCAATTGCACTTTTTTAACAGAAAAGTGCAACTCAAGCACTTTTTTGTAAGTGACTTAGACTTAAGAAAATCTCAGTTGATAGATGTATTTTTTTTTACAAAGTTGAGACAACTTTGGTGGGACGGAGCCACGGAGTCGTAGTTGATGGCGAGAAGGTTGATGCCTTGCTAGGTTGGTGTACGTTGCAAAAAGAACAAGGTTGGTGTGTATTTGTTTTATTTGTTCACCATAATACTGACATGGCCATCGATTTGATTAGACAACACAAGCCTGGGATGTTTCACTTATTTATTGTAGGAAGCACGATTAATGTTCTGTAATGATGGGGCTACTCCTATAGTCCGTCTGCTCCTACTCGGGTGTCGGGTCACATTCACACTCTCCTCTTTTTTTGAAC
This sequence comes from Lolium multiflorum, assembly GCA_030979885.1. Taxonomy (NCBI): domain Eukaryota; kingdom Viridiplantae; phylum Streptophyta; class Magnoliopsida; order Poales; family Poaceae; genus Lolium; species Lolium multiflorum. Next base: position 208,515,312 of record CM061752.1, read on the forward strand.
ACATTCACACTCTCCTCTTTTTTTGAACACATTCACACTCTCCTCGAAACTGCAGTAGGCAGTATATGCATAAGAGGAGGAGCGTCTCGGTTCACCTCCGTCGTCTATCCCCACTCCGCCCATCTTCCATAGCACGCGCCTGCGTCTCCGCCATGGCGCTTTCGCATCCTATCCAGCAGTGCCCAGTTTGAGAGCCTCTGTTCTCCAACTCAAACCCCCACCTGCCGCCATTGATCGCCATCTCTCTCCCAAAGTTCGAATCAGTAGATCTCCCAAGAAAATACCAACCCCATTGTACCACCTGCCTCATTGCGATGGCGAAATCGAGCAGGGTCTGTGGATCTGGGCTGTTTCACAAGGTGTTTACGGAAGGCCCCCTTGAAGTGCTCATCAGCCAGTGCGACGCCATCACCGCCGCGTCCCTAGTCGGTTCCTCCAAAAGTATTCTTCAGTCAGCCAAATACAGTGCCACTCTGCCTGCTTCTCAGCCGTTTGGCCTTCCGTGTGTTCTCTGTTGTGACCCGGCGGATAAACCATGGGTGTTCAAGGAGGATTTGCCGGTGCACAGCAAGTGCAAACTACTGCCGCTGGACAGGTTCTCCTATGATGGCCTAGTGCCACACGGTAAGGATGAGGAGCGGGCAGGTGCCAATGGAGATTGGATCGCCATGGTTGGCCCCGAAGGCAAGTGGAACCTCCTCAATGTCTACACTCATCGCAAGATTAATTCCATCTTTGAGGAACAAAGTTGGGAAACCACACAAGTGGAACAATGTCTACACTCATATCAAACTTCGAGGATCAGCGTATCTGCTATTCAACTGCAGAAGATAGCTATTTGCCAAGTTCCTACAGCTGCTAGGGGGTATGAAGATTTCTCCCTTGTCGCAATCTTCGACTTTGCAATTGCCTACCTCCATGGCGAATATCCTCGTACATGGATATTTCTTGAAAACCAGTTTCAGTACGGCGCCATATACTGCGATGCAATTATACATAACGGACTTGTGTTCGCCGTTACTGAGCTTGGAAATGTTTATGCATGGGATCCTAATGAATTTGGTAACATTTCCTCCCTATCTTTTTTATATACGTAACTTATATAGTATTTCACCTCTTATTTGTTGAACTGTCTTGGCATCTTTTGGCTTAAAGGAATTCCATAGGCGCACACCATAACCCTCTTGTGGTATGGACATATTTAGAATTTAACATCTATAGGAATTTTAGTATGGTCTAATGTGCATGTTGTTCCTTAGGAAAAAGGCCCCCTAGTAATTAAGTTTCTTTATTATTACTCCCTAGAAAATTTAAGGTAGAGTAGAAATAGAATCAATAAAGCTGCCATGCAATATTGATAAAGACTTTCATTTGTTTATATTCCCCCGGTTCTAGAGAATAAGGAGTACTATATTCAAACCATCTAAAATTTGGACCAATATTTTGGGGAACATGTTTTTAATCCATATGAAGTTTTACCAAGATGTTCGAAATATATTTCAAACCATCTTATGTTCGACCATGATTTTATAAAGTACTAGTATTGGCATCTACAATATCAAATCAATATCACTAGTAGATAAATCATGAAATATATTTTCATGTGACGTGTTCTTTCCTTTTTCAAGGTCCTATAGTGCTCCCTGCTCCATTCATTCCGCGGACGGCTGGATTTGATGGCTATGATGATTTTGACTCTAATAGTCGTACGTGGTGGCTGGCAAGATCTCAAGATCGTTCTAGACTTCTCCTGGTCTATGCACGTGGCGTAATGGATTTTGACGCTGACGGTGCTCCAACTTATTATGATAGTACCCCTTCTGTCCATTGCGGTCGCGCTGTTCACAGCTATTCGGGGTATACCTGCATTGTATTCTCGAATGACACTAGTCGGTTACTTCCAGCCAACCCGTGGGAAAGGGTTACTAATCTTGGAGACTATTCTATGTTCCTTGGGTTGAACTATCCGATTTTCATGCCAGTGGGTGGTGCAACATTTCCCCCAGGATATTTGACAAGAAGAAACTGCATCTACACCACGCCTCAGGCCATTGGCTCTCAGTTTGACACATCACATCAAGAAATTTTCCGCTTCAGTCTAAATGGCGAAGACCACCAAAGCATCTCTTTCTCAAGCAGCGGTCCAGGGGCCAACTGGCATACGGGGTTTTGGTTCATCCCAAGCTACACCAACGCGCTGGACTGGAACAAAGACAATCAGAGTTAGGGATATTTATGTAATAGTAGGATCATACTACTAGCTAGCTCAGTTGGTCTTGACTCCTATTTAACTATTTATAGCTAATGGACTTAGGTGATTAACTGATGCTATTTGCATGAACCGAGGTGCTTCTTTTAATTTGATCAAATACGGTCTATGCACATGCATGGTTGTTTGGCTGTTTCAGTGTCCCTAGAGGCATACATATATACTGTTATTTAGCAATCTTTATTACAGTACAAAGGTCTTAACCTCATGGTTCACAGAAAGTATAAACGTAGATCAACCATCTAAACATAGAAGACATTCTAGTGTATGATTCTTACATATACACATCAACATCCTATCAGAAAATCTTAATGTGAATTGTACTGGCTGTACAAACCCGTGCATCATTCTCTAGCCGGTTGCACCCAAAAACCAAATCGTGGTACTTCATAGTTGACTGTATGTAGGACAACATACAGATCCAATGCGAAGCCATGGGTATCACCTGCATGACAGAACCATATTTCACATGGTTGGAGGTACTCCATATGGCATTTAAAATCATTCCTTGTCCTTCATATGGCCCTAAAAATAGTACAGTTGGATTTGTGGGTTTTAATTTTTTATTAACACACTCAATTGATTGCCCAAACATTGATTAATAATATTATTAAGGGGTGTGATGTTGAAAGCCATAAGAACAATGTGCCAAACAATCTTTGCTAGCGGACGGTAAATGTATACCCATCAGAAATAATCAGCAGACGTGCATGTTTCTTTGGTCAGAATAACTGCTGCACCATCTTAAAAGTAAATGGCATGACCATTTATTTGATTTGATAGCGTGCAGCTAGATGGCGTACATTACTATCTCTACTTCCTTGGGTCGCCCAAATCTGGAGTACTAAAAGCAAATCCTGGTGATTCATTTGACAAGACAACACAGATGCGTCCAAATTTCTCCGCCCATATTATTATAGTAATATACGAAATCTGGAGTGCGTTGCCTCGTTGCCTTCCAAGAGAAGCTGCATTCCTTGCCAAAAAAGAGAGAGAGGCTGTATTTATAACTACCTCACCGGCCGCCACTAGTACAAACCATCACTCCCTCTCCACCTCCACCTCCATCTCTTCCCTAGTAGCTCCACCTCCATATCGGCGACGGACCACAATCGCGCGGCTTCGACTTCCTCTTCGACGGCGGCGGCGACAGAGGCGTGAGGCACCTTCTCCGCGGCGCATCACTCATCCTCGTCCCGCGGCAACAATGGCTGTATGTGAAATCACCATACCCTTGTGTATGGTAGAGATGATGATGTGCGGATAAAATTTTATTGGCGGTTGCTCATCCTTGTTTGAATATTTGGTGTAGATTCACATCTAGGGCAGGGTGTCAAGCGGGGTGGGTAGCGGGCTAGCTAGTTTCAGTGCGAGTGCTTTAAATCTGCTCTAATCTCAACCACTATTTGCTCTAATTTTCTGCTTTGCGGGACGATTCGCGGACGCCGCTTGCAACCCTAATCTAGGGTATTGATCCTAGTTTAGTAGACTACTAGGATTTACATGCCAATTTGTTTTTAGACTAGATCCGGATATTTGTCAATACTACTACGTACTTCTTCCGTTCGTATTTAATTGACTCTAGTTGAAAGCATCGACAGTTCATTTTCTTCTCTCCCTCGCGTCGACTAATTAAAACCGAACAGAGGGAGTATTAGGAATCCATGTGCATCCGTACTACCAGTAAGGTATTGCGTTGTTGCAGAGGCTCAGTGTAATCAATATCTTTCGATATTAATATACTCACTTTATCAGAAAATAAATTAGTAATCCATGTTCAAACTTGCTAGTTTGATCGACGTTTGATGATGATTTGTGAGGCCATGTATGGGCCTAGTTTGTTTTGCCTGGTGGTCAGTAGGCTGATGATTTATTTTTTTGCTTGGTCGATCTGTGGTCGTTCCATGGCCACTGCTGATTAAGCATTACTAGAATCAACAATTTTTTGCTTGTCTGGTGATTGGAAGTGTATGCGCTAGCACCATCGCACGATGATTAGTCTTAATGGAGATGCAGATGTCGATCAAGAGGGAGAAACATATCTTGATCATGCATTTCTCACGAGATTACTTGGTGATTGGAAGTAGAATCCACAATTTGTTGTGCAAACTTCTCAACATATGCATATATTCAATGAATTGGCTTTATGTGATCAATAGTACTTCTTATTGCAGATGGATGGAGGGGAAAGAGCGAAAAAACCGATACTTAGTGAGATGACTTCTCATTCTGTGACTTCTGATATCCCAGATAACAAGGTAAATATATAGAACGACGATTCGTAGGTGATAAAAGCAGAATCCACAATTTGCCGTGCAAACTTCTCAACATATGCATATATTTGATTAATTAGTTTTATGTGATCAATAGTATTACTTATTCCAGATGGACGTAGGGGAAGGAACGAAAAAGCGGATGCTATGTGAAATGACTTCTAAATCTGTGTGTTCTGATATCCCAGATGACAAGGTAAACATATGGACCGACGCTTGTTTTGCCGCTGCCCCTGTTAGATGGCTAGATGCTCTGGTCTAATTTCTGTTCATGTGCTTATTATTGCAGAAACATAGAGTTGAAGAAAACTCTATATTGTCTGATGACAAAGGTGAAATGGCATGCCAGTCTTTTAAACCTCCGACGCCACCTTGTTTACTGTCTATGGAGACTGATGCAGCTGGACCTGGTACTGATGAGCCTATACCTGGCATCATCGTGCCACATGAAGAAGGTTGTGGATTGGGTTTACCCCCTGCTGTAGAAACTGGTGGTGCAGCTGGAGCTGCTAGTGTAGAGCCTCTAGTGAACGGTGTCGTGCCACGGGAATTCTCTGAACTGGAGCAAAACGGTTTACCTATTGTCAAGACCGATTTAACTGGTGCTGATGCTGGAGTTGCTACTGATGATCCTGCACCCGAAGGAGGTTTTGTATTGGTAGAACCCGTCATGACTATGCCCACAGTACTGACTGGTGGTGGACCTGGAGCTGGTAGGGTAGAGCCTCTAGCGAAAGGTGTCGTGCCACGAGAATCCTCTGAAGTGGATATTGGTGGTTTACCCTCTGTAGAGACTGGTGGTCTACCTGGAGCTGGTATTGTAGAGATTTCAGCAAACGGTGCTGTCCCACCCGACTCCTATGAACTGGAGCATGTACCATGGCCTTTATGTGTGGTGATGATTCCGCTGAATCTGATCAAGAAGGATCTGCATCTCTAGGACAAGATGTCAGCTGTCATTCACCTGAACCTGAGCTGAAGTCAGCAACGGTAGCTTATATAGCACGGACTGTCCTTCAAGCTCTAAAGATCCAGTTGGGTGGTTCACAGGACCAGCTACTCCAAGCCATTGTCACTACAAAAGACCAGCCAGCATGCTTCGTCATCTCCTGCATACTGTTTGACAAGCTGAAGCACTGCAACTGGCGCATTGTTCAATCCCATCAGCATGGAGAGAGGAGCTATGTTTATGTCAAGATGATTCATGCTGATTTGGTAAGGTTCCATGATAAGATGTATGGGTGGGGTGAGGCAAGAGCCACATTTTGCAGCATTCACACAGTCTTCGCTCTTGAGCCAGACCCCATGGATGCTTACCCAGTGGTGCAGCTGTCCTGACTTGATATATGTTTTATGATCAGTATGCTGCTGTCGTGGAACTGTGATGTGGAGCTACCTTTCTTATGGTTTCTAGGCTTTTGGTTTCAACATGTATTATGGAGCTTACCTTAGGACTTTCGCATGCGTTTGGCTGTTGACCTGTAATGTTTGTGGTTGGTTGTCTAATCTACTTGGCACAATCACATTGCAAAGGCAAATGTTCCTTTTCTCTTTAATTGTTATTATGACTTATGTGTTATAACCAGGCAAGAATATGCAATCTTGGTTCTCTGACCGATATATATGTACACACAACTTTTGTTCACATAATAACACTTACACGGGAAAAGAGTAGCTTTCTCTGTTGGACAAACACCAAACCACAAAAGGGTAACAACACAATATCCAAACTAGGTACGGCACCTGTTGAGCATACATGACTTTTGGCGTAAAATCACGTTAACCAACACTAGCATCATCTTGTTCTTTGCAAGGTGCTATGCTTATCAGTCTAATCCCAATACACCACCTACTTCAGGTGGCACGATGATGTCAAGTGCAGGCTCACCAGTACCAACTCTCTTGCATCAGTCTCCATTGAATGTACGCCACTGCTGCAGTAGACACCATTAGCAATGCAAGCTGAAGGTGTTCTTATCCTCATATCAGGATCACATAATACAGGTGTCAAGCTTCATGCACTAGCCAACACAATAAAAAGTCCGAACTAGGATAGCTAGGAAAAAAACATGAAGATCTTTTTTTCGAATCCCACGCTGAACATCTTTTTTTTAACTAATTAGGTAAGCTCCTGCTGACAAACATATTACAGCAACTCCAGCAGTGGCTCTATATTTTGGCGCTGTGGGCTGAATGGCTGATGCTGCGCATGGAGCCGGCAATAGCTTCACCGGAAGCTGCAAACTGTGGCGGCCAAATGCAGGGCTGAAACAGCGTATTTTCAGAGGCGCTATAAATGCAGCGCCAAAAACAGAATATAATGAAAAATAGAGTGCAGTAAAACAGAAGATCAAACAAAGACTAGAAATAGACATAAAATAGGATAAAATTAGCTTGATAGATACTCCGTAGTTCATATTTTTACAAAGTAGTGCGATAAAACTAAACTAAAACTCGACATCTGACGAGTCCGGTGTCGTGCCCGACACCGGATCCGACGAGAAGAGGTCAATCCAACGGGGGTCGTCCTCGCCAATGGTGGTCGGCCCGGCGAGCTGCGCTTCGATGAAGGCCCGCTTCGTCGCCTTCTCCGCCCTCCGTCGTGCGCGGTCCTCCTTCTTCGCTGCCCGCCTCGTCGCCTTCTCCGCCCTCCGTCTGCGGAAGTGCTCGTTCTCGGCGGCAACGTCCTCGGGGAAGCGGGCCGCCCACTCGCGCGCCGCGCGCTCGTCCCGCTCGGCGATGCGCAAACGGCGCTCCGTCTCGCGGCGGCGGTGCTGTTCCTCCTGTCTAACGATGTACGGCGGCGGCGCGAGATCCTCGGCCTGCTGGCGCGTCCACACGTCATGGAAATTCATCGACGATCGCGGGCGCCCGAGCCGCCACGCCACGGCGTCGTACGCGCGCGCGGCCTCGTGCGCGGTCTCGTAGGTGCCGAGGCCGATGCGCTCGCCGCCGTCACGTATCTCCGCGTAATACGTACCTTTGGGGCGCGCGCGGACGCCGCGGTACCCCGTGCCCGAGACGCGGCAGTACCGCGAGCTCGACGCGAGACGAGGCATGGCGGCGGCGGCGGAAGCGGAGCCGCGGCGGCGATATTAGGCGCAGATGGGCAAATTTCAGCAACCCGTGTCCATCTTTTTTTTTGGCAGGATTACGCCATGTACCACCTTCCAATTAGAAAATAGTACTGTTCAGCCTTCCCCTGTTGGGCCCAATATTTCACTTTGGGTTGCCAACGGCCATCTACATGGTAATTGCTATCGGCCTACTTGCTCCGGCTGTCGAAGCCCAATAACTACAAATGGGCCTTTCTGCTCATGCAATTTCGGCCCTTTTCTAATGAAACACAGATCCTATGAATGGCAAAAGAAAAAAACGCGGAGATTCTACATAAAAGTTGTTTTTATTTATTTTGAATTATTGGGTTCCAATTTTTGAAACTGCTCATGCCCAATATGAAAATCCTTGTTCGCTCCATACCCACATGGATAACGGTATTTTTAATAATTCATAAAGTGGATTTGAAATTTAAAACATATCCTAATAATTCCATGATTTAATCTATCAACTTGCAAGATCTTGGAGAGAAAAAGCTTGTATTAGTCTGCAGAATCCTCACCGTTTCAAAGGCGGCAGTGGATCAAAAGAAAAAAGGAAGTAGCCAGAAATTAGGGGTCAAAAATAACTCCAAGAAATGAAACTTTTATTGTTCGTAGAGGATGACATGCGGGACCCATGAGCCAGCAGCTTACTCAACGTTTCAAAGGCGGCATGAGATCGGAAGAAAAAGGCAAGTGACCAAATATCAGGAGCCAAAAATAATCCAAGAAATGAAACTTATTGTACATAGAGGATGACATGCGGGTCCCACTTTGCGCAGCGGTTTCAGCGTTTCAAATGCGGTTTGAGATCAAAAGAAAAAGAAAGTAGCCAGAAATTAGGGGTAAAAAACTCCAAAAAAGAAAGTTGATTGTACATAGAGGATGACATGCGGGTCCCATGAGTCAGCAGCTTACTCAACGTTTCCAAGGCGGCAGGGGATCAAAAGAAAAAGGAAATAGCCAAAAATCAGAGGTGAAAAAAAAAAAGAAATTTTAGAGTACATAGAGGATGACATGCGGGTCCCATGAGCCAGCAGGTTCCTCAACGTTTTCAAAGGCCGGTGGGGATCAAAAGAAAAAGGCAAATAGCCAGAAATTAGGGGTAAACAATAAATCCAACAAAGGAAAGGTTTATTGTTCATAGATGTTGACATGTGGGACCCATGAGCCAGCAGCGTCAAGGCAAGTGACCAAAAATCAGGGGTAAAAAAAATCCAAGAAAATAAACTTTATTGTACATAGAGGATGACATGTGGGTCCCATGAGCCAGCACCTTACTCAACGTTTCAGAGGCTTGAGATCGAAAGAAAAAGGAAAGTGACCGAATATCAGGAGCTAAAAATAATCCAAGAAAGGAAACTTTTATTGTACATAGAGGTTGACATATGGGTCCCACTAATACAAGCTCTTTCGCTCGAAGATCTTGCAAGGATTGTACATAGAGGATGACATGCGGGCCCCATGTGTCAGCAGCTTACTCAATGTTTCCAAGGCGGCAGTGGATCAAAAGAAAAAGGAAATAGCCAAAATCAGAGGGTGAAAAATAAATCCAACAAAGGAGAGGTTTATTGTCCATGGAGGCTGACTGGGACCCACGAGCCAGGCGTCCTCTCGTTTAGAAAGGCGTGGGGATCGAAAGAAAAAAGGCAAATAGCCAGAAATTAGGGGTACAAAATAACTCCAAGAAAGGAAGTGTTTCTTGTTCATAGAGGCTGACATGTGGGACCCATGAGCCAGCAAAGTCTTCAACGTTTCAAGGCGGCAGGGGATCAAAAGAAAAAGGAAGTAGCCAGAAATTAGGGGTAAAAAATAACTCCAAGAAAGGAAACTTTTATTGTTCATAGAGGATGACATGCGGGACCCATGCTCCAGCAGCTTCCTCAACGTTTCAAAGGCGGCATGAGATCGAAAGAAAAAGGCAAGTGACCAAATATCAGGACCCGAAAATAATCGAAGAAAGAAATTTTATTGTACATAGAGGATGACATGCGGGACCCATTTAGCACAGCGGTCTCAACGTTTCCAAGGCGGCACGGGATCAAAAGAAAAAGGAAGTAGCCAGAAATTAGGGTTCAAAAATAACTCCAAGAAAGGAAACTTTTATTGTTCGTAGAGGATGACATGCGGGACCCATGAGCCAGCTTACTCAACGTTTCAAAGGCGGCATGAGATCGAAAGAAAAAGGCAAGTGACAAAATATCAGGAGACAAAGATAATCCAAGAAAAGAAAACTTTATTGTACATAGAGGATGACATGCGGGTCCCATTTAGCAGCGGTCTCAACGTTTCAAATGCGGCTTGAGATCAAAAGAAAAAGAAAGTAGCCAGAAATTAGGGGTAAAAAAACTCCAAGAAAGGAAAGTTTTATCGATGAGCCAGCAGAGTCCTCAACGTTTCAAAGGCGGCGGGGATCAAAAGAAAAAGGAAATAGCCGAAAATCAGAGGGTGAAAAAAAACCAAGAAAATGAACTTTTATAGTACATAGAGGATGACATGTGGGTCCCATGAGCCAGCAGGTTTTCAACGTTTCAAACGTGGCATGAGATCGAAAGAAAAAGGCAAGTGACCAAATATCGGGATCCAAAAATAATTCAAGAAAAGAAACTTGATTGTACATAGAGTATGACATGCGGGTCCCATTTAGCGGCCAGCGGTATCACCGTTTGAGAGGCGGCGGGGGATCGAAAGAAAAAGGCAAGTGACCAAATATGAGGTGCCAAAAAAATCGAAGAAAAGAAAGTTTTATTGTACATAGAGGATGACATGCGGGTCCCATGGGCACAGGGTTTCCAACGTTTCAAACGTGGCATGAGATCGAAAGAAAAAGGCAAGTGACCAAATATCGGGAGCCAAATAATCTAAGAAAAGAAATTTTCTGTACATAGAGGATGACATGCGGGTCCCATTTTGCAGCAGCGGTCTCACCCAAGGCGGCACAGGACCAAAAGAAAAATGAAGTAGCCAGAAATCAGGGGGGTGAAAAAATCCAAGAAAGATTTCAATTGGGCTGCATCTGGACATCTGGGCCTTCGAACTATCCTGCTAGGCCTTTTGACTCGTACAATTTCAGCCCACTCCAAAACAGGAAAGTTCCGAATTTTCTAAAAAAACAGGAAAGTCCTATGCTTCGCAAAGACAAAAAAACAAGGAGATTCAACATATAAGTTTGTTTATGTAAAAATAAAGATTTAGTTATCCGTTTGAAATAGCTCAGAGCGCAATACATTGTTTATTGTCTGCAAAATAATCAAGATATCATATGTTTCTTGTACGGGGAGGCTGACATCGGGGACCCATGAGCCAACAGCGTCGTCAACGTTTTAAAGGCGGCATGGGATGGAAATAAAAAATAAACCAAAAATCTGTTGGTAAAAAATCCAAGAAAAGAAACATTTTCGTTCTGAGAGGATGACATGCGGGACCCATGAGGCAGCAGCATCCTCAGCGTTTATTGTTCATAGAGGTTGACATGTGGGACCCGTGAGCCAGGCGTCCTCAACGTTTTAAAGGCTGCAGGTGATCGAAAGAAAAAATAAGCCAAAAATCGTTTGGTCAACAAAATCCAAGAAAATAAACATTTACCGTTGAGAGGATGACATGCGGGACCCATGAGGCGCAGCATCCTCAACGATTCCAAGGCGGCAGGGAAATATCCAGAAATTAATTAGGGGTTCAAAATAAATCCATCAAAGGAAACTTTTATTGTTCATAGAGGATGACATGTGGGACCGACCTGCCAACAGCGTCCTCATCGTTTCAGAGGGGGCAGGAGATCAAAAGAAAAAGGCAAATAGCCAGAAATTAGGGGTAAAAAATAACTCCAAGAAAGGAAACTTTTATTGTTCGTAGAGGATGACATGCGGGACCCATGAGCCAGCAGCTTACTCAACGTTTCAAAGGCGGCATGAGATCGAAAGAAAAGGCAAGTGACAAAATATCAGGAGCCAAAGATAATCCAAGAAAAGAAACTTTATTGTACTGAGAGGATGACATGCGGGTCCCATTTAGCAGCAGCGGTCTCAACGTTTCAAATGCGGCTTGAGATCAAAAGAAAAAGAAAGTTGATTGTACATAGAGGATGACATGCGGGTCCCATGAGTCAGCAGCTTACCCAACGTTTCCAAGGCGGCGGGATCAAAAGAAAAAGGAAATAGCCAAAAATCAGAGGGTGAAAAAAAAATAAAGAAAATAAACATTTATAGCACATAGAGGATGACATGCGGGTCCCATGAGCCAGCAGGTTCCTCAACGTTTCAAACGTGGCATGAGATCGAAAGAAAAAGGCAAGTGACCAAATATGAGGAGCCAAAAATAATTCAAGAAAAGAAAGTTTTATAGTACATAGAGGATGACATGCGGGTCCCATTTAGCACAGCGGTATCACCGTTTGAGAGGCGGGGGATCGAAAGAAAAAGGCAAGTGAAAAAATATGAGCAGCCAAAAATAATTCAAGAAAAGAAAGTTTTATAGTACATAGAGGATGACATGCGGGTCCGATTTAGCAGCAGCGGTATCACCGTTTGAGAGGCGGCGGGATCAAAGAAAAAAAATTGCCAAAAATCAGAGGGTGAAAAAAAACCAAGAAAATGAACTTTTATAGTACATAGAGGATGACATGCGGGTCCCATGAGCTGCGGGTTCCTCAACGTTTCAAACGTGGCATGAGATCGAAAGAAAAAGGTAAGTGACCAAATATGAGGTGCCAAAATAATTCAAGAAAAGAAAGTTTTATAGTACATAGAGGATGACATGCGGGTCCCATTTAGCAGCAGCGGTATCACCGTTTGAGAGGCAGGGGATCGAAAGAAAAAGGCAAGTGACCAAATTTGAGGTGCCAAAAAAACTCCAAGAAAAGAAAGTTTTATAGTACATAGAGGATGACATGCGGGTCCCATTTAGCAGAGGTATCACCGTTTGAGAGGCGGGGGATCGAAAGAAAAGGCAAGTGACCAAATATGAGGTGCCAAAAATAATTCAAGAAAAGAAAGTTTTATAGTGCATAGAGGATGACATGCGGGTCCCAGTTAGCAGCGTATCACCGTTTGAGAGGCGGCGGGGGATCGAAAGAAAAGGCAAGTGACCAAATTTGAGGTGCCAAAAAAACTCAAGAAAAGAAAGTTGATTGCACATAGAGGATGACATGCGGGTCCCATTTAGCCAGGTCTCAACGTTCAAGGCGGCAGGGGATCAAAGAAAAAGGAAGTAGCCAGAAATCGGGGGGTCAAAAAAAATCCAAGAATAGAAAGAATTTTGGTTCATAGAGGATGACATGCGGGACCCATGATCCTGCATCGTAAACGGCTCGATCGGAGAACGTTGAACGAGATGGCGCGATCGAGAAAAAAACAATGCCGAGAGGCTGCCATCTGGGCCCTACATCCCTCGGCGGTCGGTTTGCGTTGACTCGGCCGGCGAACCCGAGAATTCGCGATGCACCACATCCCGGGCCACCATACGCGACGTTTTGGCCGCTTTCGTCGGGCTAGGTGGCCTCAAAAACGAGAAAAAAAGTTTTGACATGCACCACGGAGGGACCAAAATCGTCGGCCATGGTACACCAGCAACCACGGCGCGACTTCAACTTCGTCGGCCATGGAAACTTTTCTTGTAGTGTCACAAGATCCGACAATGAAGCACATGAGGAGAAGACGACCATCTAGCTACTGCTATGGACCCATAGTCCGGTGAACTACTCACTCATCACTCCGGAGGCGACCATGGCGGTGAAGAGTCCTCGGAGATGATTCCCCTCTCGGCGGGTGCGGCGATCTCCTGAATCCCCGAGATGGGATTGGCGGCGGCGGCGTCTCGGTGGTTTTCCGTATCGTGGCTCTCGGAGCTGGGGGTTTCGCGGCGAAGGCTTTAAGTAGGCGGAAGGGCAACACGGGGGCACACGAGGGCCCCACACAGGGCAGCGCGCAAGGCCAGGCCGCCGCCCTGTTGTGCGGCGCCTCGTGGCCCCACTTCCTTTCCCCTTCGGTCTTCGAAGCTTCGTGCAAAAATAGGACCCTGGGCGTTGATTTCGTCCAATTCCGAGAATATTTCCTTTGTAGGATTTCTGAAACCAAAAACAGCAGAAAACAACAACTGGCTCTTCGGCATCTCGTTAATAGGTTAGTGCCGGAAAATGCATAAATACGACATATAATGTGTATAAAACATGTAGATATCATCAATAATGTGGCATGGAACATAAGAAATTATCGATACGTCAGAGACGTATCATGGTGGCGGTGGGAGCTGTTGCTGGCCTGCCTGCTGGATGAGTTTATGCATATCGATGAACTACCGACAGTCTCTGAGCAGGTGGCTAGACTTTATTTTACCATCCTTGGAATCGGTGTACGAATGCAGGTAGCAGGGGCGTTGATCTGCTCAGCGTAGGGTAGTTCGGGAGTTCTCGTTGTCGTGGTTTAAAGTTGCCACGGTTCCCGAGTTGTTCCGATTACCGTCTGCCGATCATCTCGCCTGTCATCGTACCGATCATCCTGCCGATCAGAGTAGCCTGCGGCCACCAAGTTATTGTCATCGTAGCTGCGGTTCTTCCTTCTCTTGTTGCGATCCCTTCGACCACCCGAATCATGCTTCGGCTGGTCATCCTCTTCATCGTCGCTGCGCTGTCGTGGCTTTCGAACGTTGTCTTCGGCATCGGCCCAACTGTTGGCGATTTCCATTAACTTGGTTATGGTTTTTGGCTTTTTGCGCCCAAGTTCTTCTATATAGCTTTCACGTAGGATGCCATCACTAAAGGCGTCGATTGCTCTGTCGACAGATACGTCTTCCGCAGCGTTCAGGAGTTTGGTGAATCTCCCGATGTATGCGCGCATCGACTCCTTCTGCTTTTGCTGACAATGCCGTAACTCCTCGATCCCGACGGGCCTTTTGTAGGTTGCTTGGAAGTTGGCGACGAAGGATTCTACTAGGTCGTCCCATGACTTGATGGAACCCTTTGGCAGACCTCTGAGCCAGGCTCGCGCTGCTTTAGGTAAAGCTGTAGGCACTGCATTGCTGCTATCTGGTTCCCTTTTTGCAGAGCTGTCTGTAGATAGTCCTCTATCCAGGATCTCGGCTCCTGCTGCCCATCGTACTTGGCGGCGTCGGTAGGGGTGGGTTTGAACTTCTTAGGTGGCATCGCCTCCCGAATTTTGTAGCTTAAACAATTGGCTCCCCTAAGCTCGCCGTCGTTCTCCTGGTCTCATCCAGAAGAATCGCTGTCGAATTCCTCTCTGGCGGCGCGTCGTCGCCTTGCTTTGTCGATTCTACTCGAGTAATTTCATCTCGAGCGTCTCTTGCGTGGTGCTTTGGGCCGGCACGCAAGGTGGTCTTCTCCTTCCGTGGAACTAGATTATCTCCTAATATCGCGAGACTTTCTAAAGCACCACGGTGAGCTTGTGCCATGGATCCTTCGGGATATGGTTAATGAGGTATCGCAAGGTTGGCATTGCTCCATAACGGTTTTGGCCGTGGCATGCCCGCGGTGTCCGTAGTCATAAAGGACTTGGTCAGGTTTGACGTTATCTCCCTTGCATCATCTTCCGAAATCCTGGACATCCTTGATCGATGCTTGCCTCCTCCATGGGTACTTCGAGAGGCACTTCCCTGCGAGCCCCTTCGTCATTCGCTGGATCGGTCTGCCGCAGATAGGCGTCTCTTGAGGGTGGCTTGCTCCTTAGATAGGCGCTCACGATTTTTCTCCAATATGGAGCGGTAAGCATTGAGAGTGCCAACCGTGGTTCCCGCCGGAAGTGGTGTGTCGTTAAGCACGGCTGCCTTGGCTGTTGCCCACTCCTCCTCTGCGATGGTGTGGTTGCTGTTGTTGTTGCTGGTGCTGTTCTCAAAACTGGCTCGCCTGCTGGAACGGGGGGTGCGATCTCCGTCTCCCCTGTTAGCGACATAAACTTGGAGTGGCGCCACTCTTCGGGTGTCTCCTTGGGTGATGTTGTCGATGCTGTCCTCTCCCGATGAATAGTAGGCATTGCAGATGAACGGCGTGTCGCTCGACCCTAGTCCGTGCCTGGTGTCGCAGTTCATGCAGTAGTACGAGGTTAACTCCGAGGTCGCGGGATTATCGGATCCGACTGACATGGAGGATGCCGAACGGGGAGCCGAAGGTGCGGATGGATTCGACGGGCTTGTCAGGCCAGCCGATAGGTCAAGTGACGATGATGCGCTTGGACTCGTCGACCTGGAGATGGGAGATTCCAGCAGCCGAAGAATTCCTTCTGAGTTGACGTTGTAGTGGACGCTCCCGAAGGCCATCTCCATATTGCCTTGTAGATCGGAGAAAGTCGAGCGAGATGAATCGCTATGTGGGGTGAACTCGTAGGAACCGAAACGAATCGGGCTTCCCAAACGAGGCGATGACGGTGCTGAAGTTGCCGATGACATGTCGGGTTCAGCCGATGTCCGATCTTGTCGACGGGTTTCCCAGACGGCGCCAATTGTCGGGTACTCCTCGCCAATGCCCTCCGATAGGGGCTTAGGGTTGATGGAGATCCTGCAATGACACGAGACATCGGTTCACAGACAAGCGGGGAGACGATTTACCCAGGTTCGGGGCCCTCGATGAGGTAAAACCCTTACGTCTGCTGTGTTCTTGATTATGATGATAATGGGTTACAATGGGGTGCCGAATAGTTCGGCTGAGATCTCGGCGAGATGGCTATTGCTAAGGTGACCAAGTTCTAGGCTTTTGCTGGCTAAGATTGCTAAGATTGATCGTGTCCCTCGGCAGCCCCTCTCCTGGCCTTTATATAGGAGGCTAGGTCTCAAGAGGTCTCACCGAGTACGACTAGGTTTACAGTAGTTTTAGATCCGATCTTTCCTTGTTCGATCGCTTCCTTGTCTTGCCCGTCAAGGAACCTTCTGGTGCGCCGTCCTAGTGGCCCATCTCGCCTTCAGGTGTCTTCATGGGCCTCCAATTATTCAATACAGGATAGGGTAATGTGGGTTACCCGAAGGGTAGTGCCCACGTCACTCTGGTTACAACCATATCCGACTAAAAGAAGAAGATGAGGTCAAAACAGCTTTCATAACACCATATGGTGTGTTTTGTTACAGAACAATGCCTTTTGGGCTAAAAAACGCGGGAGCAACATATCAGCGGATGATGCAGAAGTGCCTTGCCACACAGATTGGCAAGAACGTTCAAGTGTATATCGATGATGTCGTCATAACAACAAAGCAGGGATCAACCTTGATCGAGGATCTGAAGGAAACTTTCGACAACCTCGACAAATTCTGCCTCAAGCTGAACCCGACGAAGTGCTCTTTTGGCGTCCCTGCAGGAGAACTTCTCGGGTTTCTGGTGTCAGCAAGAGGAATAGAGGCTAATCCAGAGAAAATTCAAGCAATCGTAACAATGCGGAAGCCAACCAAGCTAAAGGAAATACAACAGCTAACTGAGCGAGTCGCGACTTTAAGCAGATTCGTCGCCTGGCTGGGAGAAAAGGCGTTGCCATTTTACGCCTTGATCAAGTAAGGGGAAAAATTCGAGTGGAATGAAGAATCAGACAGAGCCTTTGAGGACCTCAAGCGCACAATCTCGACACCACCAATATTGGTGGCGCCTAAAGAAAAGAAACCCCTCCTGTTGTATATTGCAGCCACGCCTCAGGTGGTTAGCACAATACTTGTGGTCGAAAGAGAAGAAGAAGGAAAACTTCATGGAGTACAGATGCCGGTATACTTCATCAGTGAAGTTTTATTGCCTTCCAAACAGCGGTACTCGCAGTATCAGAAGTTGGCATATGGAGTGTTTACAACCGCACGAAAACTGCGACACTATTTTTCGGCGCATCCGATAATAGTGGTCAACGAGGCACCTTTATTAAATATATTAAACAATCCAAAGGCTACGGGTCGTGTCTCCCTTTGGGGAATAGAGCTTTCCCCTCAGGACATCACGTATGAATAAAGAAAAACAATAAAGTCGCAGATCTTACCAGACTTTGTCGCAGAGTGGATAGAGCTACAAAATACGGGACCCCAGATTTGTCGAGAACCTGGAGCATGAACTTCGACGGGTCCAAGAGGCTAGAAGGAGCTGGAGCTGGCGTGATATTAGTATCACCTCAAGGAGACAAGATGAAATATGTGTTGTGGATGACATTCCCCAACGCATCCAATAATGAGGCGGAGTCTGAAGCACTCATACATGGGATGAAGATGGCGAAGGCCTGCGGAGCAACCCGATTAAAAAATTTCGGTGATTCACAACTTGTGGCTCAACAGTGATGAACGTCCATGTGATCAATGACAGTATGATATCATACAAAGAGGTGTACAATGAACTCGAGAAACTCTTTGACGGGTGCGAAGTAAATCATATCAGCAGACTCAACAACGATGAAGCCGATGTTCTGGCAAACATCGGGTCGCAGTGTTGGGGGTCCACAGGTCAGTGAACGAACAGAAACCGCACCTTCCCAATACAAAGATTGTGGCCATCGTCAGCATTGATGTCACCATATTGGAAATTTCGACTGAAGTTCTCCGAAGTTTGGCGACAAAGGAGTTCTTATGATACAGACAAGATAATTTCGGGAGCCTTTGACCGAATACAAGTTTTTGTTCAAATGCTCGGGGGCTACTTTTTGAAGGAAGTCTGATATGGATTTGATTCAAAAAGATAACAAAGGTGAGCCTACAGCCAAGTATAAATACTCGACTGTAGCCTCGGGGGCTACTCCCATCGGGAGCGCTGGTCGCGCACCCGATAAAGATGGAAGATATGAAAATTAACAATATAGCGACAAGATGATAAAAAGGTGAGCCTACAACCAAGCACAAGCACTTGGATGTAGCCTCGGGGGCTACTCCCATCGGGAACGCTTGTTGCGTACCCGATGAAACTGATGGAGTCACGATAAGTATATTTCGAGTTATGATAATAACTCTTCATATACTCCCATCGGGAGGACAACATAACAAGCCATCATTTGACTCGACTAAATGTGCCATTCCAACAGCCGAAAAAGGTACTCGACAAAATATTCTCAGAGCGCCTCAGACGCGATTAAAACTCTGAATGCCGTAAAACTTTACGAAGGTAAGACCCCGAGATCCGTCATGTGAGGCGTGGTATCGCACATGAATGCGCTCTGCTACTTTTTTCCGTATCAACAGATGCGAAGAAAAATCCTAACGGACGCGTTAGGTACCCGATAAGATATGACTGGAGTTCGGCATATGGTAAGACCTTAAGCGGCACATGTCGAACTACACCAGTATACCGAGATCATGTCCAGGGACTTGATCTTGAAGTAGGTTTTTGCAGGATTGCCACGAGAGCAGTTAACTGGTACCTGATCCGTCGGATGAACCAGCACCAACTACCATAATCCCTGCACAATATATGATTATTTTATGGAAGATGTTTAGTAACTCGAAGAGATCATGTGTTAATTGTAATGATGGAGATTTTCCTTTATTCTTCGATTAAAGCAAAATCTCGGGGGCTACTGACATAGGAATCCCCAGTGGGCCTGCCGAAGATGGTACCCGGGGTTTACTGAAGGCCCATGAGTCGACGAATATGAAGCTCAGAAGCCCAATTAGCTGTTAATATGGAAATATAGAGTTGTATTAGGAATAAAGAGATTTGTAACTTTACGGGTCAAACTCAAAGAGTCTCCCGGAATCTGCAAACTTGTGTAATACGAAATCCTCGGCTCCGCCTCCTATATAAGAGGGAGTCGAGGGACGGAGAGAGGATCGATTTCATTGTCAACATAACCCTAGTTTCTACGAAAACCCTAGTCTACAATCCGTAGGCATTGACAAGTCGATACCTTATCAGCTGGCTTTGCCTCGGGCTTTGTGCAGCCTCGGCTGGCCTCGCTTCAGGCTGCGTGCCCCATGCAGCGAGCCACTGCGCCCCTGCTGCAGCATTGCCTTGTTCCTCGTGTTTCTGGCATTAATTTGATTGAATCAAGATGGATATTCAAGGTGAAGCTACATGCCGATGGCTCCATTGAACGGTACAGGGCTCGTCTGGTTGCTAAAGGGTACAAACAACACTATGGTCTGGATTATGATGAGACTTTTAGTCCTGTTGTGAAGCCTTCTACCATCCGGCTATTGCTTGCTATGGCTCTATCTCACCAGTGGTATCTTCGTCAGCTTGATATTCAGAATGCCTTTCTCCGTGGCTTTCTTGATGAAGAGGTGTATATGAGGCAACCTCCTCGATTTGCTGATCATGACAAGCCGAATCACTATTGCAAGCTGATCAAGTCCTTATATGGTCTGAAACAGGCCCCTCAAGTTTGTCATGCCCGTCTCAGTTCAATCCTTGGTTCCTTGTGTTTTGCACCTTCTGTGGCAGATACGTCCTTATTCATTCTTCGCCGTTAAGATGTGACTATCGATCTCTTGGTGTATGTTGATGATATCATCGTTCTCAGCTCCATTGGAGGCTGCTATTCCTCGTTTGACCAGTCAGCTTTGCTCTGAGTTCTCTGTTAAGGACCTTGGTAAACTACATTATTTTTTGGGTATAGAGGTGTCGTCACCATCCTCTAGGAGCATTCTTCTTCTACAACGCAAGTATACCTTGGAGTTACTCGCTCGAGCTGGTCTATTGAGGACCCCTATGGCATCCAGAGAACGCCTATGCAGCACAGATGGTGATGTCCGGTCTCCTGAGGAAGCCACTCAGTATCGTAGTATTGTTGGTGGTCTTCAGTACCTCACAGTGACACACCCTGATTTATCCTTTGTGGTCAACAAAGTATGTCAGTTCCTTCATGAGCCACGGACAACCCATTGGTCTGTTGTGAAGCGGATCTTTCGCTATGTGCGCTACACTATTGACTATGGTCTGCTTTTTTGGTCCTCCTCCTCTACACTCCTATCAGCATTCTCTGGTGCAGACTGGGCGGGTAGTATGGATGATCGGCGATCCACGGGGAGATATGCTATCTTTTATATGGACGAAATTTGATCGCCTAGTGTCTCCAGGTCTAGCACTGATTATGAATATAAAGCTCTTGCGAATGCTACAGCGGAGCTTGTCTGGGGTCAGTCCTTGTTGCGGGAGCTTGGTGTGACTCAAGCTCAACCTCCAATCCTATGGTGTGACAAAATTGGTGCAACTTATCTGTCGTCTAACCCATTTTTTCATGCACGGAGGAAGCACATTGAAGTTGACTTCCACTTTGTTCGTGAGCGTGTATCTCAGAAGCAACTCCAGATTCGATTCATCTCTTCTAAGGATCAAGTTGCTGACATTTTCACTAAGCCTCTCCCTTTACCTTCGTATGAACATTGTAAGCGCAATCTCAATCTTTCATTAGTTGAGTTTGAGGGAGGGTGTTAGAATATGTAACTGTATACAATTCATATACATATAGAACTCTTGTATCATACTTTATTCACATATATAATGAGAAGATCGATCCCTGCCCGACGAGGTACGCCGGGAGGGCATATCATGTACACTTTCGATTCTTTCAGCTGGAGCATCAGCGAGGGGAGGCGGCTGGTCGTGAGCACGATGGCGGCAGACATGATGACTTTTGGCTGATGCTGATGGTGAAATGGGTGGGTGGAGATGGCATCAAGGGTTTACTGTGTAAGAAGGGAATGGGTGATTTTGTAAAGGGAAGGGGTAAGAAACTCGTTTCTAGTCAAATTTTAGGCGGGATCAATCGAAATCTTAGCAGGGCCAATGAAAACTTTGTGGGAACAACGAAAACCATGGTGGGTCCCTCCGAAAATGCTTTTGTGGCGGATATATGTGTTGTAAATAACATCATGGTGATGACTACCAAAGCGCCATGTCAATTGGCCACCGGGAATGCTCGTCCGCAGGCTAAAAATCTTTTGTAGATACATTTTGCTTATGCCGTCCCAATAAGTCCAACGGGTATGGGGTGTTTTTGGTAGTGTTTCGAGGTCCCCATAAATCTCCTACAACTTGCATCGGCAAGCCATAGTGCAATCATATCTACATGCAAATATAATGAGATCAAAACATGTATCTGTAGAACATCTCAGCATAACAACTTAGTTCATCATCTTATAATAAAAATCTACCATAAGAATTACATCTATAGTTTTGAAATCATGTTGTGCATCTCCTATGTACTAAAACAATGGTAATACATAGAGAGATTCGATAAGTAACTAGCATAAACCCCCACTTTAGGGGGTTGACTACTCCCCTCTCATGGTGGAGAGCGATGTGAGGTGTTGGTGAACGAGAAGTGGTTGAAGGCGAGCGCGCCAACGGTTCCCTCTCCAATCTACCTCTAGTGACGCACGACAAACTCTTTATTTATCTGTTTCTTCTCCACCTGTGTACTTCGTGAAATAAAATACCTAGATGGGTACATATATATGTTTTTTTGTCAAAACCAAGCCGGTGGCACAAAGTTTGAGGCAAATGGATGCTCAAGGCCCTGGGTGGGCCCCATGGCACACCTTGGAAGCTGGGCTGCATCATGGGCCCTCCTGGAAAGCCTGCTGGTCTCTGATGCTACACTTTGGCTTGTTGGGCCCGTCTCAAAAATTCCAAAGGATGCAATTTGAGCTTGTATTTTTTTTCGATTCATGTAGCTCATAATAAGTCAAAACTACAAAAAGTTTTCCTACCTTCTAGAATGACATACTAAAATAACGGAGAAATCCCCGAAATCCAATGGTAAGAAGATCGGTAATCTGCTCGGTCAGCTTGGGAGCAGCGTAGTCGTAATTCGGACGATTAACTGATTTAATCGGTGCAACCTACATAATTAGCAATTAAAACACAGTTTATATAAGAAAAATAATAGTATATGCGCCTCTATATGTCTGGCCCTACTTCTCTAGATCCTAAAATTCCATAAAAACATGTACACTTCTCCTCCGTGACATAATCTTCAAGGTCACGAGCGAATCAGGATCCACTAGCCGAAGCCGCATTCCTTCCTTCCAATTCTTCTCCTCTCGCCTCTAAAGTTTATCTTCTCCCACCAGCTACCTAGGGTACGGCCCCTCTTACACCTCAACCACCTAACCTATTGAAGGCGTCCTCGAGCTCCTGCACGAGCTCCTCAAGGTGGCCGAGCTCCTATATGTGAGGTCTAGGCAAATGTGAGTAACTAGTCCGGGAGGGCAAGGAACTAGTTGGCGGCAGTGGAAATCGAGCTGTTGGAGGCTGCAATCAAGCTGGAGATACGCAAAACCTACTTTATTGGGGAGGGTTAGTGCTTGTACTAGCGATGTGCATTAAAAAAATTGTAACTTTTTTTACCGAATGTAGTAGTTAATCGAGAACATACCTAGTAATCGGACTTTCTCTATGATTAATCGGGCTAAAGGATTAACACATGGTAATCGACACTGTCAGGCCCCTAATAGCGATTAATCGGCCTAGTTTTTGAACAGTGTCGAAATCAATGTAGAAGATGGTTGAAACGAAACATATGATGCAAACATGAAGGATTACTATCGTATAATAAACTTCAAAGTTCATTTATACATTTTACATGTATCAAAAACGAACACCGGTGAAGGTGAAAGCAGCTGGGTTCAGGAATGAGAGACGAGGCGTCAAGATGGCGGCATGTTGCTAGCGCTTGTGTGGGTATGGGAGAGGGGGGTGATGGGCTTTTTGTGAGCAGGGAGAGATGCACATTTACCTTTGTGGTCCCGCTCTTTGGATCCTACACGGGTCACACACGCTTGAGCGTCCAACCCAGAAGGCGGACAATCGGAGCTTCCAATCGCTCTAACGACGCTCAACATGCTCCTATGGGTTATGCCCCAAGTTGTCTATGTGTATGTTGTAACACCCCGGCCATCCCGATCGGGCATGTTACCCCTAGCAACTCTCTAGGGTCTCTAGACTAGCCCATCGACCAACACATGTCTTCTCTACGCACTTTGTCCTGACTCATGCGCACCTGGAAAGGAGTTCCCGGTCAGTCACCCATCCTCAAATCACTCCAGGTCAAGCACGCTTAACCTCGAGGTTTTTGGAGATGAGCTTACGGAAA
Source organism: Lolium multiflorum (assembly GCA_030979885.1). Classification (NCBI taxonomy): domain Eukaryota; kingdom Viridiplantae; phylum Streptophyta; class Magnoliopsida; order Poales; family Poaceae; genus Lolium; species Lolium multiflorum. The sequence continues at coordinate 208,538,938 of CM061752.1, forward strand.
AGAAGTTGCAACTTCTTGGTATGAATATTCTATCAATCCTATTAAACTCTGGTCCAGGATAACACAATGTTCTCATTCTCTCTGTTTGTTAAAATTTGAACGTTCGTCAATATAATTTTTCAAATGCTAAAGAAAGCTTCACAAAAGAACCAAATACACAAATTTGTTCCCTCATTTTCTTCTATAATATGTCGGAGAAAGAAAATTTGACCTTGTCTCAGACGCTAGACAGAAACAAAATCCATCACATTATCCTTCTCACCTTAACTTGCAAGTTGCAGCCAATATTCCTCTAACGACAAAGAAGTTGCAAGTTGCACAGCCTGGTGCCAAAAAGATGGACGCATGACTAATCATATTTGTAGATAACTAATCCGTGACCGTAACACGCTCTAAACAACATATCCATCTATTCACCCCCTCGCTTTTTTCCTGCTTTCTCGGCTGATGATGTTCACTAGACCATGCGCGCACGTCGATAATGTCGGCCTCATGCTCACTTCCATCCTTCCAGCCGGCTACAACCTTTTCCTCCCGACTCCATTTCTACCCAAACCAGTTGTGTCCTATCGACCAAAGCCTCTCCCAGCTTGCACAAAGGGAAGATTCCAAGCAGGAGGGGGGCAACAGAGGAGTGAGGACACCATGACCAGTCAGCTTCCATCCAGCTCCTACGTTAGCTAGCGTGGACTAGAGGGGCACCGGAAAGCACCGGGCTGGATACTCACGCTGTGAGCGATGTGATAACAACTGGGGCAGGAGGCGCAGGATCGACCTGGATCCAGTGATAGCTTATCACTCTTGTCCCCGTTCGATCGCCCTGATCTATCTTTTCGGCGGCGCTAGGCGCCAGCGACGGAGGAACAGCGACATATCCGTATAGAAATGCAGTCGGCGACAAGGAGGGAGAGCTGTCACTTGACTTGTGCAAGCTGCATGCCAGAGACGTATCCATATTTTTGCTGTATACTACTGTGCATACTCGTAAAGAAGCGGCTGTGACTGTCAACCATGTTTTCCTGGTTTGGATTATGTGCGAGATTCGACGTACGACGATGATTTTACACTGCGGAGCTGACTGTTGTCTGATCGTAACGAGAAGTTAAAAGTATGTGGTCGACTTGGATTTGGACTCCACAGTTTCTCTTTTCTTTTCTTTTCTCAAGCGAAGACGACGACTCCACGGCTAGTGTCGAGACTTCTACACCCTATGTCGTGAGCTGTGTCGCAAGCAAATAGGCCAGAATCTTAGGTAAGCGGTGGTACGTACGTGTGTATACTAATGTTGCTAGGATAACCTAACGGATTGCTACGTGTGCGGTGAATGGGCAAGCGAAGCATTTTAGTATGCATAGGTGCCAGCGTCATGTCAGCGCATCTTCTTGAACTTAGGAGCTTTGTAGTGATACGCAGCTGTACCGTGCATCGCGTATTTTTCAATAGGAAAAAAAACAGGACATACATGCACACTTTGTATCGTTTCCTTGAAGTTCTAGTAAGTACTGAAACGGAGAGAATTGCGTTGAGATCCGCGGTGTACCGTGATGTTCAGACCATGCATGCATAACAGTACGTACTCCACGACGAGAACCGTAATTTTAAGTGTGTTTATGAGCGTGTGCCTTGTACCGTGTTTTTTGAAAAAAAGCACAACAGGCAAGCAAAACCAAGGAAACCAGCTGATGATCACGTGCAGCCGTACCAGTTAGGTCACTTTGCTGTTGAGTCACCAGCATCCACAGTGATCTAGCCTAAGCCGTGTCGTCGGATCCCATGTTTCGCTATGGGCATGCATGCGTCCCGATCGCCCGTGCAAAAGGGGTAAAATGAGAGCACCTAAATAGCACGAGCTACCGTGCTAGCTGTAAATTGTTGGTTCAGCTTAAATTTAGCTAATGGATTTTGACTTATAAGAAGAGAATCTAAATAGGTGTTTCTGGCTTTGGCTCTTGACTGGATATTGTTGCATGATCATATAACCTAAAATTCAGAATCAAAAACATCATTTAGGTGCTTTTGTGGCTTACAAGTTAAAAACCACAAATAAGCCTAACCAAATAGACATATGTTTTCTGTCTTTACTTCGCATGACCTGAGCCATGAGATAAGCAAGATTGGCAAGCAACCCACGTGACAAAACTTCAATTTGTGAGTAAACAACCAGCGCAAGGCTACCAAGCAAAATTTGGATACAAGCTGGATCTTGTTTACGAGGAAAAAGAACCTTGATCTTGAACCATCCCACATAACCGTCTAGATAGTCCGGAACGCGAAGTGACGTTACTCGAAAGCTATAGAAACGTATTGGAAAGAAAATCACATTAAGACTATTTTGTTCAAAGGATTTTCATAAAAAATTTGGAGCATTCAAATCCTTATAGTTTTTTCTGGGGATTGTTTGTTTTGTAGGATTGAATCCAATGGGATTTTTTTTGCAAGAAACCATTTGTGCTACATTTTATAAAAATCTAACATCAACTCAAACTTCTTCTTAAGCCACTGCCAAAATAAGAAAAGCCACATGCGAGAGATTAATTTCATACTGGAGTTTTGAAGGAGAAGATTGGGGGAATTTTCACGTAAGCCCTTGAACCGCTACAGTTAGTGTACGCTTTCGAGATAATGGTAAAATGTACTAATGTTCATCTCAGGGCATGCAACATAAGATGGAGGAGGTCTAACCTTAGTTTTATCCTTCCGTTTTGCCTATATATATGTAAACTCTTACTGATGGTACAATTCATTCAATTGTTTTGAGGAAAAATGTAAGAGAAGCCAAATTTGGATAGTGCAAATAGGATCACCGAAATTCATGCCTTCGAGGACTTACCTTTTTTTCCAGGAAGTTTGGGTTGCACATCCACCCTCCAACTAGGGCTGCAAAGGAGTCGAGTTTGAGCGAGTTAGACTAGGTTCAGCTCACTGCATGACAAAATTCGAGCGAGTTCTGGCTGAGTCGAGCTGTAATTAGTGGTTCATACTTAGCTTGTAACAATCTCGAGCTATTTTCTATCTAAGCAAAAAACAACATAAAACAAGAATCAATATTTTGGCATATAGAAGGAAGAAATTGCATCCATATCACATATAATGAATACATTTGCCTTCCAGATTTACTTAGCTAAGTCAAACGCATGGTAGGAGAAATAAATCTCATTGACAACACAAAATGTAATTAATCATCATATTTTCTTTCAATGTAAAACATAAAATATTATATTTGGTTATATGTTATCGAGCTGTTAAGCTAAATCGAGAGCGCTAGTGTTGGCTCACCATTAGCTCATTTGCAATCGAGCTATATAGGATACTCATACTGAGCTCATTTTTTAGTAGATCTATGAACAAAGTCGGTCTCAAATCGATCACGAGTCTCGAGCTTTTCTTGCCCTCCAACTAAATGAACTGACTTCCTGCTAATGTTATTTCCGTGTATCAGACTCATACTTCCTACTCGTATAATATTTAGAACTAATTTGATCCGACGGCCAAGAAGCAAATTCCCCTGAGCTGCACCGTAACTTTCGTGTGGCTAGGCTTCCCCGAGCCGTACCCGGCTCACAGGATCTCCGGGAAAGCAGTCAAGAAGATAGCTGTCACAGGCCATGCACGCTGCAACATGTGTCGGCCGGCTCCTCCTCTAGCTAGCTTTCCCCCGCTGGAGAAAACCAAAACGTACTAGTCACCAGCATCACGGCTCCATCCAGTGACCAACACTGCGCCTCCCGACGTCCATAAATACACGGCCACCCTACCCCCGGCACTCCTCACAAACACATCCATTTCCCTTCATCTCCAGCTCTCCATCGCCGGCCGGTGAGGGCAAGCTAGCAAGAGGCGATCTCGCCCACTCAGCGCGGTTTGCTCTGTAAATGTCTGGAGGCCTGCCCGGTTTCGTCGAGGTGTCGTCCGGGCTCGAGGTGGCATTGGTTCCTGTCGTAGACGCCGTAGTCGTTTTCTTTTTGAAGCTGTGCTCCTCTCCGTCGCCGGAGAAGAAGCTGCGAGCTTGCACCGGAGGTTTCATCAACGAAGGTACACATATTGGTCTCGTAGACCGTAGATGTATACACGCTCTTCCATGATTGTATCATCAATCGTGTCGACCTGTTCTTTTCATCATTCTGTAATGGACTAGTTTCCATGATTGTATCATCAATCGTGTCGACCTGTTCTTTTCATCATTCTGTAATGGACTAGTTTAGATTCGAGCGCTGTTGTGATAGCACGAAACTCAGTTCACTATGGTGAACTCGGGTCCTATATGCATGTACCACATGTGGGACTCTACGGGATTATATATCCCCAAAATGTAGTCTTGGATATACTGAATGTTCTTTTCTTCAAAGAAAAGAAAAGGTACCAGTAGTATAATCCATATGGTTTACGCTGATATCAGGCAGTTTATGGCGATAAGCGTGCCGTCGTCTCTCTACTTTATTTGGTTTTTGTAGTGCTACACTAGAAAGCGAGTGAGGTGTTAAGTGGGGATCCCATCTAAAGTTCACCTATAGTTTATTTTGTTATTTCTAGTGCAAGATTTGAGACAAAAAAAATTGACCTATAAATGACAAAATGAACTGAAGTGATATTTATCCATCCCGATTACATCTCTAAACACGAGGAACCAATTTGAGCAAACTTGCTTGCGAATAGAAGTCAACGTATCTTTTGTTTTTTGGCAGTGGATATAGCTGACTCCCACACTGACAAAAGCTGTACTCGCAGGTTGAATTTATCTTCCTATCAAGTATTATTACACAAAGAGAGAAACTGAAGAACTTCTAAAGGATCTCAGGAAAAACAAACAAGGTATCGTGTGAGACGACATAACATATTTCTTCCAACTTATAGGCGTTACTGGTAATACAACTATGATTATTGATTGCGAACGTTTTTTTACTTTTTAGTACTTCTACACAAGCAAAACCTAAGTATAGAAATGTACTGATATAAGCAGTACTACGTTTAATCTGCATACAGTAGACGTGAGGAATTTTGGAATTGTAATAAGGTACAGTTTGTTACAGTACGGTTCTAGAAGACCCAGTTCCCTGAACAAATGAACAAACAGTTGCGGTACATATGTTCATATGAATTAATATAAATAAATACGAACTTAATTGACCTCATGTTTGCATCACTTTCTAATCTATTTTCTCAACTGTTGATGAAACAGACGAAACGTCAATTTTCAGAAAGCTCACTGAAGATGGTGATGGCTCCAAACACCATCGACTCGAAGACCATATCACCCATCACTGAAGATGGGTCCATGGACAGGCGTGGGAACCCGGCAGTCAAGGCAAAATCTGGGAAATGGAAATCTTCCATCCTGCTGCTAGGTAAAAATCATGCTCAGATAGACTCTGTTTTCGTCGAACCACTATGAATGAACTGGATCGAGAATTTGATCGAGATCTCTGCTCCTGATTTTGCAGTGAACTACGGACTTGTGACATGCGCCTTCTTCGGCGTCGGGGTGAATCTGGTGGTGTTCCTCCGGAGGGTGCTCCACCAGGACAACGCCGAGGCTGCCAACAGCATCAGCAAATGGACCGGCACTGTCTACATCTTCTCCCTCATTGGTGCCTTCATGAGCGATTCCTACTGGGGCCGCTACATCACCTGCGCCATCTTCCAGATGATCTATGTCACGGTAAGCTCAATCTAAAGAAATAATGATCGATTGATCGTACTGACTTACTCTGTCTCAGTTGGTTTCACTCAAACGTGTGTGTGCGCTATTCTGATCAGGGCCTGGTGATACTGTCGCTCGCTTCATGGTTCCTGCTGGTGAAGCCATCAGGGTGTGGCGACCCGGAGACGCAGTGCAATCCACCATCAACGGCAGGGGTGGCGTTGTTCTACCTGTCCACGTACATGATCGCGTTCGGCAATGGCGGTTACCAGCCATCCATTGCTACGCTCGGATCGGACCAGTTCGACGAGACTGACCCGGACGAGGCACGCTCCAAGGTGGCCTTCTTCAGCTACTTCTACCTGGCCCTCAACGTGGGCTCCCTCTTCTCCAACACGGTGCTTGTGTACTACGAGGATGCGGGCCAGTGGGTCATGGGATTCTGGGTCTCCGCGGGCGCGGCGACGCTGGCGTTGGTGCTCTTCCTCCTCGGCACCCCCAACTACCGCTACTTCAAGCCCAGCGGCAACCCACTGACCCGCATCGCGCAGGTGCTCGTCGCTGCGTGCCGCAAGTGGCGCGCCAACGCCCCCGCCCGCGGCGAGCTGCTCCATGAGCTGGATGGCGACGAGGCATACAGGGAGGCCGGCATCCGGAAGATCCTGCACAGCGACCAGCTCAGGTATCTCGACAAGGCCGCGACGGTGACTGAGGAGGACTACTGCGAGCCAGAGAACTTGAAAAACCCATGGAGGGTCTGCACGGTGACGCAGGTGGAGGAGGTGAAGTGCATCCTGAAGATGCTGCCCATCTGGCTGTGCACCATCGTGTACTCGGTGGTGTTCACCCAGATGGCCTCATTGTTCGTGGAGCAAGGCACCACCATGAACACCAGCATCGGGTCGTTCCACGTGCCGGCGGCGAGCATGTCGGTGTTCGACATCTTGAGTGTGCTAGCGTTCATCGCCATCTACCGACGCGTGCTGGTGCCGATCATGGCAAGGCTGTCAGGGAACCCGCAGGGGCTGACGGAGCTGCAGCGCATGGGCGTCGGGCTCGTGATCGGCATGGCAGCAATGGTGGTGGCGGGCGTGGTGGAGGTGGAGCGCCTGAAGCGGGTGCCTGCGTCCACGCCGGACCAGCCAAGCTCCCTGAGCGTGTTGTGGCAGGTGCCGCAATACGCGCTGATTGGGGCTTCCGAGGTGTTCATGTACGTGGGGCAGCTAGAGTTCTTCAACGGGCAGGCACCCGATGGCGTCAAGAGCTTCGGCAGCTCGCTGTGCATGGCATCCATTTCGCTCGGGAACTACGTCAGCATCATGCTGGTCAGCGTGGTCACCACCCTCACTGCCGGGGACAGGAGGCCCGGCTGGATCCCAGGGAACCTCAACTCCGGCCACCTCGACAGGTTTTACTTCCTCCTCGCCGCGCTCTCACTCGTCGACCTCGCCGTGTACGTGGCCTGCGCGATGTGGTACAAGGGCATCAAGCTCGACAGCAACGGAGAGAGGGGGAAAGTGGCTGTGCACGTTTAGGAATTTTCGCCCGTTAAGTATTTCAGTGGGCTCGCTATTTGCTCAGCAGAAGTGGTTGGCGATCGGGTTTCCCAAAGTTACATAATAATAAGTGTGTCTGTCATATCTATGCTTGTCCCAGTTTCAGCTACAAGAGTCAAGAGTCTAGTCTAGTCATGCAAAGTTCCCGAGTTTCTGAACACTCAAATCTATGAATTTTGATCGACCAGAATTTATCAAGACCATGATGGAGCTAGCAAACCATGTGGGATGCCATAGAGTGGTCATCAATTCTAATAATTGTTCGATGGTAATTGATGCTGTTGGGGCACTCCAAAAAATTATTTTTAGAGGCACTTAAAAAGTGTCGAATATAATCATGTTGCTAAGAATTATTACCGCACTTTCCAAAGTGTCTCTACCCATTTTTCGCCGCACTTTGGAAATTGCGCTGCCGCACTTTGCAAACTTCCTCTAACTATTTTTTGCCGCACTTTGGAAACTGCCTCAGACCATTTTTTGCCGCACTTTGAAAACTGCCTCTAAACATAGCTCTGCCAAGTCAAAGGTGAGCTGAACAAGATGGATTGTACCTTTCTGGACTTCATGAAGAGGATAATATATGTCATTATCCAACTGAAAGGACCCAACAGTTTACCCTTCTTCAACTATCTGGTAGACCTTGTCATTTATGTTGGAAACATCCACTATGAAATCATATGCATGCTATTAATATAAGGAATGGCCTGTCAGTAAAAAAAAACCTCGTATGAGTCACTAATCAGTAATCAGCAGAGAAAATAGAGGTGTTAATAGCCACTGTGCTAGCACAATGTAACATAATCTGATCAAATAAACACTATGTAGGGAAGCCTAGTAGCAATCTAGAAACCCAATAGCTAAGCATAGATATTGACCTGAATTAATAGCAGAGCAGCAAGTGTAAAGGAGCAGCAGAAGAAACTTATCATGTCAACAACAATTATTCTACGCACCTCAGAAGCACCAGCATCGATAGAGACTAGAGCATCAGAAAACTCGGCAATTGGTGTTTGAGGAAGAGCTCTGACAAAAGATAGACACGTCAGTAAAAGCCACCAACAGAATTGAGGCCGCTCTCAGTAAACTTGCCACATGAAGCTAATACCAGCCAAAGTTTTTTTCTCTGCAAGGTATGTAAGCGAAACCAATAATTATCTAAGAGCTAAAATATTATATGGTAAGAGATCACAAAATCAGTAGACATAGGCATATAAATAAGCAATGTCGAGCAAACAAAAAGTGGTTATCCTGATTTCAACTCATACCATTCAACCGCATTAATAAATAAGCAGAATGCCTGACCTAAATATGCTAATCAACACTCACATGATGCAGCACGGATCTGATAGTAAGGAAACAACAAAAGAGGAAAGGGTCTCACAAACATAGACTAGAAGAGTAACTAATGAAGCTTGGAAAGATAGAAGCTGATCCAAATATGTGGATCACAGAAGCAGAACACATACTAACTTTTGAACCAATAAATTGAGAGCAAGATAGGAGAGCCAATACTAAGCTATGCATCACACAAGCCGGCCCTGAGTGTGAACCATAACTCTGTTGTAACACAGGACTAGTGAAGTAGTATCCATGCAGATTGATCAGAAGATGATGAAAAACTCTAATGTGTGGGTTGACGTAGTAAAGGCAATGTATCCAGAAAACGAGAATAGCAGGGAAAGAAACACTGATAGTACAACGTATTCTAAAAAAAAACAGTACACTAGATGGAGCACGGTCATTTTCGTCTGTAATATGTACTGCATATTGTCCTTAATATGCAGTTACTAGCAACTAAATTCCACTCCGTGTCGTGTAGTCCTTGGCTATGCAAAGGTGTATGTAATACTACACAGCTCCAGCACTAACTTTGATACCACCAAGAGCAGAGCTCAAATAACCTCAAGCAGTTAAATGGAGATCATGAGTAGACCCATAAAACACCAGGGGATCATTCAACCACGCAAAATAAAGCACCAAACTCTAATTAGAAAGAGGCATGTTATAGCCATTGTTTACCTCTAAGGTAAGAAACACCCAGATTTGTAATTCTACCAGAAGGCAATTGCAGTTCCTTCAAATTTGTGAGATCTGCAAAAGGAAAAGCACAATTCAGATTTGCAATGTGGTATGTGAGCATATACTGATGTTCACTCTTGTGTACGGTTTTGCAACAATCAATTCAGAGATGCAAATCCGGATATCTGAAGTCATAAAGGAAAAAAAGAAACTAACAGGTATAGAGTTCCTCCAGTGCGTGTGTATGCGCGCTTGAGAGCCTCATTGTAGTCTTGTTCATGCACATAATTCCAGCAATCAATCGCAGAACATGATTGCTTCCTATAGCTGAATCACTCAACCATTCCTTCAGGGTGGAGACTGTGTCTTCCTTCAAAATCACACAAAGTAATAATGCATGAGCATTTCAGTGTATCCAGAAAAATCTGAGAGAAGGACAAAACATGATAGGGGTAACACACACTACCACTCATCTTAGTTTTGATGAAATACTACTGAAATAACAGTTTAACCATGTATAAATAGTAATGAAATTGAACTAACTATCAATTGTCAACAAGCTCGTAAGTCCTCGGCCCATAGCATTGAAAATGGTCTACTAGATCTATCCCCAGATCAAATCACTGTCCGTAACTTTGGACTTTGGTGGATCTAACCTTGCGATCACAAACAGACCAGACCTCGATATCCCAGATCAAACCCCGTAACCCACAATCAATCACATCACAGTTTTCTCTCCTAAACACTAGAGAAACTCTACATGGTTGCAAGGGACCGGAAACAGATATATACTGTTACAACTAAACTCAATACTTTAACACCACTAAGAAGTAAGAACTAAGCAATTGGATTGGATTTTCAGGGATACTCTCAATTTAAAGCATCCTACAAAAATGATAACCTATTTTTTCGGTTGAGTAATTTCAGTAGGACATGAAAGAAGATGAAGAAGCACCGATGACTTCAATGTTGAGTCTACTACAACCCCTCAGCCTTAACCCTCCGCTCCAAAGAGGTGAATCTCCTTCCAGATACACTGTGATGGGATAGGGGAGTAAGAGCAGGTCTAACAGACCCCGTAAAAGGGGCAAACCCGTATAATAACTGCCAGAATACGGGTTTGAGCTCTACCCGGCCGTCTAGCAGACCCCGTAAAAACGGCCCCCGCTTCGATTTTTGCTGTTTTCGATTACGGGGCGGGTCTTCGCCCCTTACTTGTACGGGGTGGGAGAGCAAATACAGGGCCAACCCCCCACTCGTGGCGGGCTGAAATTTCAGGAAATCTAACCGTTTCGCGATTTGCCTCGCCGGAATCCGGCTAAATTCCGGCGAACTGCAGCCGGGCGGGCTGGGCGAGCACCGCCGGGGCGGCGCGAGCACGGCCGGGGCGGCGCGAGCACGGCCGGGCGGTGCACAGCCGAGCGGGCGGGCGGGAGCGAGGCGGGGCGAGGGTGGCGGGGCGACGCGCCATGGCCGGGGCGAGGCGGCGCGGTCGGGAGCGGGCGAGGCGAGGCGCCAGGGCCGGGGCGGGGCGAGGCGAGGGCGGCCGGGCGGCGCGGCCATGGCCGGAGCAGGGCGAGGGCGGCCGGGAGCGGGGCGGGGCGAGGGCGGCCGGGGCCGGAGCGGGGCGAGGAGAGGGCGGCCGGGGCAGGGGAGCACGGTGGCAGGCCGGGAGTTGGCTAGAGGAAGAAGATGAGGGGAGTTTTTTTTTATTCAGCATATTTTGGGAATATTCCATTTTACAGGGTGAGTTTACAGGTTCTGCTAGATTGGACGCGTTTTTGGCCGGTGAAAAACGAATACAGGGCCCTCTACTCGCGTTTTAAGGGGCGAAAAAATACGGGGCCTGTTAGACATGCTCTAAGTAGAGATGCACATAGGCACTGTCTCCGAGGGAAGGGGAAGGGTGGCTTACTGATGTGATGTACTGCTTGCCGGAGTCCGTGTGGAGGAGCTCGAAGTCGGTGAGGTTGCGCTCCTGAAGCTTATGTACAACATCCAGCAACTCCACTCCAACAGCCGCACCCTCGACTGCGCGCTCTGCACCACCTCAATCTGCCGCTGCAGCTATGCGTGCCGTCCCTGCCGGCGTGATGCAGTGCGGTTTCGCCGGAGACGGGGCAGAGAAGGGGCCCGGCTCTCCAAGATTGATTGAGCCATCGACGGACTTGGGTTCGAGCAATTTTGAACTTGCCGGAGGGATTGTTGATGGCGGTGGGGGCGTCGAGGGCCGGGATGTCACTATTGTTGATCGGTGTGAAGGTTGAAGAGGAGTTCGGGGGAGGACGCCGCGCTCGCTGCCGGTGATGGCGCGAGTATGTGATCTCTTGGAGAAGAATTGGTCGGTCTTTAGATTTGGTAGTGGGAGCTGGAAGGTGAATGAAGGTACATGACCATCAAGTCCTGCAAAGCATCTACCATCACATCCTTTGTTGAATCTCCAGCAGACATATCCAACACACATCAGGAGAGCACCATAGCTAAGAGCATCGATGCATGAATACTTTTGTACTATAAAATAGCAGAGAACCATGCATAAACTGGTCATCGCCAGGATGTGAAATGGAAGACACCAAATCATGTCTGGATTCTACAGAATATAATATTTATATTTTCCCAATCGGATACAAGTAACATCCAAAATTAAAAACACACTGCACTGCCCCAGTATAACTATCCATATATCAGCACAAAAATACATAGTGATGCTATACCCACAAAACGCCACCCTTGGGCTGTAACAAGTAACAACACGGAGTGAATTTTAGGGAGAGGTGTGACTACACTACACTGATATAAATTTGATGTTGATTTTATCTGTTGTGATATGCAAACTGATACAAAAGGCAAGTTGATTGCAAAAACTGCAGCTGTAGTTATTATTGTCTCATCTTTATTTCACATGCTTTGGAAGCCAAACCCATAAGGTTCATGTAACATATATACCTATCAATGCAATGCTGAATCGGAGCATCAAAAACTTGACAACGCCCGGGAATTTTATCATATGCCACACTTTTCTTTAGAACTTCACTGACACGTGGCGGTCATGTGGCAAATGATAGAAGTTCAGAGAAGAGTGTGGCAAATGATAAAATCTCTCGACAAGGCCGCTGATACATTACACCGAACAGGTTATGGGTGTTGCTTTTTCGATCCAATAACTTAAAATTTTGAGGTTCGGGAGCAAAACAGGGAGATCCGAGGGGAGAACTGGTGCCCGGACCAAACCTGGAGGGTCGCGGAGTCGTGGGCGAACTTGTAGTCCTTGTGGAGGAAGTAGCCGCCGCGCTGGCAGAGAAGGAGGCCAGCCTCAGTGCCTCGCCCGCACCATGAAGCCCATCATTCTCTCCATCATCCCCGCTGCGTCCATCTCCCCGCGGTCGACGAGCCAATCACAGAGCTCCTCCTACCATGGACCGACGCCCACATTCCCGCATCCACGTCCTCAGCGCACGGCCACCCTCGCCGCTTCATTCGTTACCCTCCTCCTCGGGAGCTGGGAAGCCGCTCCGGTGCACCGAGCCATGGCGGCTAGGGTTAGCCGTGACGATACGCGCGGGAGCGGAACAGGTTGGCGGCGGCGGGGAAGAGCGGCGGTGACGGAGGTGGCCATCGCCGGCCGGAGTAGCAGGTGGCGGTGGTGCGGCAACGACAGATGCAGAGAACGGGAGACAATTAGCCGATGTTTCTAAACTGATGGCTAGCGGGCGCGACTTCAACCATTGTTTCGACCGCGGCGGAGCGGCAAGAGCTGATGGCCCATCAGGCCCATCTGCGGCGGACGGCGCGGAGAACTGCAGTTTCGCCTAGTGTGTGTGTGAAATTCCCAGCATGGCCACACGCAACGCCACGGATCCATACCACCATCGTTACTCCACAATCAGGTACACGACATGCATCCATACCACATTGTTATTCGACGATCACTGCTCCACATTGTTATTTTTCTTTCCCATTTGTTGGAAAATGGGCTGCAAAGTTTTTGCTAATGATTTCTTTGTATTTCTCGTGGATGACACTTTCCTACCATTTCAAAAGCTTTTGCATTGTGCACATTACTGAAAGGAAACGGTTCTAATGAGACGGATTTCAAAAGCTTTTGCATTGTGCACATTACTGAAAGGAAACGGTTCTTAACTTATAATGGAGCGTCCTTATAACTTTACGAGTGCAGACTTATAGAATGTAAATAAGTACTTGAAAAAAGGTTTGAGCTAATGGTACTCTTAGAAAGTACAAAGTTTGGCTTGTGGCCAAGGGCTATACTCAAAAAGAACGTGGAGATTTCTTAGATACTTGCTCACTTGTGATGAGATTTACCACAATTTAAATACTACTGTCGTAAGTAGTCTCTTAAGGCCTTTCGTTCATGAGATAGATGTTAAGATGGTTGTGCTAATGGAGATATATGGACGAGAAATTTACATAGAAATAGCATGATGGTTTTCACCCGGCAACATCAGGTCGTGGTGTTTGGTTGGGCGAAAGCCCTCCGCCGATGCTCAACATGGCGACGCCCGTGGCGTCGTTTCCTTCTTGAGGGCATGTTCATGGCTTTCACCGTGCCTTCTCTCTCCTAGATGACGGGTGAAACCCTAGGTCCGGCTTCCGGACCGGGCAGCGGTGGCACCACAGTGTCGTTCTCTTCTTGAAGACGCCGTTTAGGCCATCAGGGAAAGGCATATGCGAGTTTTCGAGGTTGGGGACAAGTGTTGCGCTGCCGGTGTTGGCTGCAACCCTGGGCTTGCGCTTCCGGGGCGCAACGTACGGCATGGTGACGAATCTTTGATAGCGTCTAATACGTCTCAAACGTATCTATAATTTCTTATGTTCCATGCTACTTTTATGATGATACTCACATGTTTTATACATATTATATGTCATTATTATGCATTTTCCGGCACTAACCTATTGACGAGATGCCGAAGAGCCAGTTCGTTTTCTCTTGTTTGGTTTCAAAATTACAAAGGAAATATTCTCGAATTGACGAAATCAACGCCCGGGGCCTATTTTTCCACGAAGCTTCCAGTCCGAAGAGGAGACGGTGGCCACGGGGTGCCGCCACGCAGGGCGGCGCGGCCTCTGGGGCCCGCGTGGCCTGTTGTGTGGGGCCCCGTGAAGCCTCTGACCGCCCTTCGCTACTTAAAGTCTTCGTCGCGAAACCCCCAAGAGAGCCACGATACGGAAAACCTTCCAGACGCCGCCGCCAATCCCATCTCGGGGATTCAGGAGATCGCCTCCGGCACCCTGCCGGAGAGGGGAATCATCTCCCGAGGTCTCTTCATCGCCATGATCGCCTCCGGATCGATGTGTGAGTAGTCCACCCCTGGACTATGGGTCCATAGCAATAGCTAGATGGTTGTCTTCTCCTCATTGTGCTATCATGTTAGATCTTGTGAGCTGCCTATCATGATCAAGATCATCTATTTATAATCCTTCATGTTGTGTTTGTTGGGATCCGATGAATATTGAATACTATGTCAAGTTGATTATCAATCTATCATATATGTTATTTATGTTCTTGCATGCTCTCCGTTGCTAGTAGAGGCTCTGGCCAAGTTGATACTTGTGACTCCAAGAGGGGGTATTTATGCTCGATAGTGGGTTCATGCCTCCATTAAATCTGGGACAGGAGAAAGTTCTAAGGTTGTGGATGTCTTGTTGCACTAGGGATAAAACATCGATGTTTTGTCTAAGGATATTTGTGTTGATTACATTACGCACCATACTTAATGCAATTGTATGTTGTTTGCAACTTAATACTGGAGGGGGTTCGGATGATAACCTGAAGGTGGACTTTTTAGGCATAGATGCATGCTGGATAGCGGTCTATGTACTTTGTCGTAATGCCCTGATTGAATCTCATAGTACTCATCATGATATATGTATGTGCATTGTTATGCCTTCTTTATTTGTCAATTGCCCAATCGTAATTTGTTCACCCAACATCCGCTATCTTATGGGAGAGACACCACTAGTGATCTGTGGACCCGGTCTATTCTTTACATCTGAAATACAATCGCAATTGTTCTTACTGTTCTTCGCAAACAATCATCATCTTCCACACAATACATTTAATCCTTTGTTTACAGCAAGCGGTGAGATTGACAACCTCACTTACGTTGGGGCAAAGTACGTGATTGTGTTGTGCGGGTTCCACGTTGGCGCCGAATCCCTGGTGTTGCGCTACACTCCCAGCCATCAACCTTCAACGTGCTTCTTGACTCCTACTGGTTCGATAAACCTTGGTTTCTTACGAGGGAAACTTGTTGCGCATCACACCTTCCTCTTGGGGTTCCCAACGGACGTGTCAACTACACGCATCAAGAAAATTTCTGGCGCCGTTGCCGGGGAGATCAAGACACGCTGCAAGGGGACTTGTGACGCCCCGGAACCAGTACCATGAGGATCCCAGCGAACCCGCCGAAATCCGCACGATATCGATCCAGAGACGCCCTCCGACACGACGTGCGTGAAAAACCACACACGTGATGCCAGAGGAATTAACACGAGCGGTAATATTACAACAGGATTACAATAGAGCCCACAAGATACATATATTACAACAGCGACTCCAACGAGTCAAGATACAAATATACAATACAAAAATCCAAATCATACAGAAGATCAAATACGTCCGAGTACGGACAAGATACAAATTGGACTAAGAGTCCTGAAGATAACCAATGGCGTCCATAACCCTGCCAGGCCAAGGGTAACCTTGCTAACGCCGTCTTCATCGAACATATCTTCATACTTGCCCGGTTATATCCCGTAGAAGCAGCAATAAGTATGGGTTCGTACTTAACAAGACTTCAAGACGTATAAGCATTCGTCAACCAGTCGTCCTTTGTACTTGAGGCACGCAGGGGACTTAGAGGACGCAAGAGGAACGTCATAGGCAATGTGGTGGAGTTAAGCGGCAGCGCGCAAGCACTAAAAACCTATAGGGACACAATACAACATTCGTCTAATCAGAGAAGATGAGAGCGCATAACTAACAGTTCTATACTCTGCAAACATAACACAGCCGACGCTTTCCCCCTTCGCGAAGAAGTACTTACAAAGGCACTCACACGGTTGTCAAGTTTTAACCAGTTATTATTTAGGTTGTGCTAACTTACTATGCAAGTTATTAGTATTGAAACAACAGGTGTAAGTTGTCTATGGTCGAGTCATACAGCTCCAAGTCGTCCATAACCGCGGACACGGCTTATCGATAAGATTGTAACCAGGGGTGCCCAAATGTGCCCACACGCACGATCAACCCACTTACGACAGGTGGATATCACGACACGCAGTCTCCTTCACTACAACAATGTCCAAGAAGCCACCTAACTAAGTTAACCCGTATCGAAGTCCGGGTAGGCGGACTTAGCGTTTGCGTCTACGGCTTTCGGATGGAAACAGTGCCCGAGATGAATCCATCTTCAGCAATACGTACCGCGCCTACGAGCGTGCAAGAGACAACGGGGTTACAAGGCAACATGGCTTCCCCAAAGGTAACATCATATCATCTGACCACAAAGAAACAAGCTTGCACGCTCGGGAGAAACAAAACCTTCAAGCTAGTTGTGGCCACTGGACAAAGATGTAGATTCCGGCAGTGGTCGAGGGAGACCCGTAATCATACCCACGTGTGGTTAGAGCGCTCAATCTCGGAACAGATAACAAGAACTCAGGGTCCAAAGATATTTAGGAAACACAAGTGAGCCGTCACAAAACGATCAGCTGACCCACCGATGCCTCCGCTAAACAATTATCAACAACTAAAGTAACCATGATTCTTCCCAACATATAACCCGATAAGATAACAATAACGCGAATATCGACTATCGATAATTTCTTATGTTCTATGCCATATTATTGATGATACCTACATGTTTTATGCACACTTTATGTCATATTCGTGCATTTTCTGGAACTAACCTATTAACAAGATGCCGAAGTGCCAGTTCTGTTGCTTTTGGTTTGAAATCCTAGTAACGAAATATTCTCGGAATTGGACGAAACGAAGACCCAGTGCCTATTTTTCCACGGAGCTTCCAAGACCGAGAACATACGAAGTGGGCCCCGAGGTGGCGACACCACAGGCGGCGCGGCCCGGGGGCCCGCGCCGCCCATGGTGTGGCCCCCTGGCCGACTCGCCCTTCCGCCTACTTAAAGCCTCCGTCGCGAAACCCCGATGCGAAAAACCACGATACGGAAAACCTTCCGAGACGCCGCCGCCGATCCCATCTCGGGGATTCTGGAGATCTCCGGCACCCTGCCGGAGAGGGGATTCATCTCCGAGGACTCTACACCGCCATGGTCGCCTCGGAGTGATGAGTGAGTAGTTCACCCTGGACTATGGGTCCATAGCAGTAGCTAGATGGTTGTCTTCTCCTCATTGTGCTTCATTGTTGGATCTTGTGAGCTGCCTAACATGATCAAGATCATCTATCTGTAATTCTATATGTTGTGCTTGTCGGGATCCGATGGATAGAGAATACCATGTCATGTTAATTATCAAGTTATTACATATGTGTTGTTTATGATCTTGCATGCTCTCCGTTTCTAGTAGAGGCTCTGCCAATTTTTACTTTTAACTCCAAGAGGGAGTATTTATGCTCGATAGTGGGTTCATGCCTGCATTGACACCGGGACAGGAGAAAGTTCTAAGGTTGTGTTGTCTGTTGCCACTAGGGATAAAACATTGGCGCTATGTCCGAGGATGTAGTTGTTGATTACATTACGCACCATACTTAATGCAATTGTCTTGCTTTGCAACTTAATACTGGAAGGGATTCGGATGATAACCCGAAGGTGGACTTTTTAGGCATAGATGCGTTGGATGGCGGTCTATGTACTTTGTCGTAATGCCCAATTAAATCTCACTATACTTATCATGTCATGTATGTGCATTGTTATGCCCTCTCTATTTGTCAATTGCCCGACAGTAATTTGTTCACCCAACATGCTTTTATCTTATGGGAGAGACACCTCTAGTGAACTGTGGACCCCGGTCCATTCTTTAATACTGAAATACAAATCTGCTCAATACTTGTTTTTACTATTTTCTCTGCAAACAATCATCTTCCACACAATACGGTTAATCCTTTGTTACAGCAAGCCGGTGAGATTGACAACCTCACTGTTTCGTTGGGGCAAAGTACTTTGGTTGTGGTGTTCCACGTTGGCGCCGATCTCTGGTGTTGCGCCGCACTACATCCCGCCGCCATCAACCTTCAACGTGCTTCTTGGCTCCTCCTGGTTCGATAAACCTTGGTTTCTTTCCGAGGGAAAACTTGCTGCTGTGCGCATCATACCTTCCTCTTGGGGTTGCCCAACGAACGTGTGAAATACACGCCATCAAGCTCTTTTTGGCGCCGTTGCCGGGAGATCAAGACACGCTGCAAGGGCTCTCCACTTCTCAATCTCTTTACTTTGTTTTTGTCTTGCTTTATTTTATTTACTACTTTGTTTGCTGCATTATATCAAAACACAAAAAAATTAGTTGCTAGCTTTACTTTATTTACTGTCTTGTTTGCTATATCAAAAACACACAAAAAATTAGTTTACTTGCATTTACTTTATCTAGTTTGTCTTATTTACTACCGCTAAAATGAGTAATCCCGAAGTTGAAGTTCGTTCATTTAAGCAACAAGGGGAGAATGTTTAAAAGATGCTTGGTATAGAATTAGTGATGCCCATAATAGGTGCACTAAGAAACACTCCACCACTATCCTACTCAGAATTTTTATGTTGGTATCTCTAGTGGAATAGATATGTTCTTGATTGTCTCGCGGGAGGTAATTTCCTAGGCGCTCCCGCTTTAGAAGCTAGTTGCATCATTGAGAGTTTATTTGGAACACCACCTGTTAATGAAACTAAAATTGAAACCTCCCTTGAGGATGTTATGAAAAAATTGGAAACCATAGAGAAACATTTTCCGAGTGTTGAAACTAAGTTGGAGATATTACTTGATAAAACTGATGAACTTGATAAAACTGATGAACTTGATAAATCCAAAGAAATATTATTATAGGCCTAAAATTGACAAAGCCCCTAGTACCACTACAAATGGGGGAGCTTATGATATCAATGCTTCATCTCGCGATAACACTTGAGTTACACTTTCTGCGCCTAGCTGAAAGGCGTTAAAGAAAAGCGCTTATGGGAGACAACCCATGTTTTTACTCCAGTATTTTTGTTTTATATTTGTGTCTTGGAAGTTGTTTTACTGTAGCAACCTCTCCTTATCTTAGTTTTATGTTTTGTTGTGCCAAGTAAAGTCTTTGATAGAAAAGTAAGTACTAGATTTGGATTACTGCAGTTTGAATTCTTTGTGTCACGAATCTGGGTCTATCTCCCTGTAGGTAGCTCAGAAAATTACGCCAATTTACGAGCATGATCCACCGATATGTACGCAACTTTCATTCAATTTGAGCATTTTCGTTTGAGCAAGTCTGGTGGCCTAATAAAATCCATCTTTACGGACTGTTCTGTTTTGACAGATTCTGTCTTTTATTTCGCATTGCCTCTTTTGCTATGTTGGATGAATTTCTTTGATCCACTAATGTTCAGTAGCTTTATGCAATGTCCAGAGTGTTAAGAATGATTGTTTCACCTCCAACATGTGAATTTTTATTATGCACTAACCCTCTAATGAGTTGTTTCGAGTTTGGTGTGGAGGAAGTTTTCAAGGATCAAGAGAGGAGTATGATGCAATATGATCAAGGAGAGTGAAAGCTCTAAGCTTGGGGATGCCCCTGGTTCACCCCTGCATATTATAAGAAGACTAAGCTTTGGGATGCCCAAGGCATCCCCTTCTTCATCGACAACATTATCGGTTCCTCTGAAACTATATTTTTATTCCGTCACATCTTATGCACTTTGCTTGGAGCGTCGGTTTGTTTTTGTTTTTTTGTTTTGTTTGAATAAAATGGATCCTAGCATTCACTTTATGGGAGAGAAACACGCTCCGCTGTTGCATATGGACAAATATGTCCTTAGGCTCTACTCATAGTATTCATGGCGAAGTTTCATCTTCGTTAAATTGTTATATGGTTGGAATTGGAAAATGATACATGTAGTAAATTGCTATAATGTCTTGGATAATTTGATACTTGGCAATTGTTGTGCTCATGTTTAAGCTCTTGCATCATATACTTTGCACCCATTAATGAAGAAATACTTAGAGCTTGCTAATTTGGTTTGCATATTTGGTTTCTCTAGAGTCTAGATAATATCTAGTATTGAGTTTTGAACGACAAGGAAGACGGTATGGAGTCTTATAATGTTTACCATATGTCTTTTATGTGAGTTTTGCTGTACCGTTCATCCTTGTGTTTGTTTCAAATAACCTTGCTAGCCTAAACCTTGTATCGAGAGGGAATACTTCTCATGCATCCAAAATACTTGAGCCAACCACTATGCCATTTGTGTCCACCATACCTACCTACTACATGGTATTTATCCGCCATTCCAAAGTAAATTGCTTGAGTGCTACCTTTAAAATTCCATCATTCACCTTTGCAATATATAGCTCATGGGACAAATAGCTTAAAAACTATTGTGGTATTGAATATGTACTTATGCACTTTATCTCTTATTAAGTTGCTTGTTGAGCGATAACCATGTTTCGGGGACGCCATCAACTATTCTTTGTTGGATATCATGTGAGTTGCTATGCATGTCCGTCTTGTCTGAAGCAAGAGAGATCTACCACCTTCATGGTTGGAGCATGCATATTGTTAGAGAAGAACTTTGGGCCGCTAACTAAAGCCATGATTCATGGTGGAAGTTTCAGTTTGGACATACATCCTCAATCTCATATGAGAATAATAATTGTTGCCACATGCTTATGCATTAAAGAGGAGTCCATTATCTTTGTCCATGTTGTCCCGGTATGGATGTCTAAGTTGAGAATAATCAAAAGCGAGAAATCCAAAATGCGAGCTTTCTCCTTAGACCTTTGTACAGGCGGCATGGAGGTACCCCATTGTGACACTTGGTCAAAACATGTGCATTGCAAAGATCCGGTAGTCCAAGTTAATTAGGACAAGGTGCGGGCACTATTAGTATACTATGCATGAGACTTGCAACTTGTAAGATATAATGTACATAACTCATATGCTTTATTACTACCGTTGACAAAATTGTTTCATGTTTTCAAAATAAAAGCTCTAGCACAAATATAGCAATCGATGCTTTCCTCTTTGATGGACCATTCTTTTTACTTTTATGTTGAGTCAGTTCACCTATTTCTCTCCACCTCAAGAAGCAAACACTTGTGTGAACTGTGCATTGATTCCTACATACTTGCATATTATACTTGTTATATTACTCTATGTTGACAATTATCCATGAGATATACATGTTACAAGTTGAAAGCAACCGCTGAAACTTAATCTTCCTTTGTGTTGCTTCAATACCTTTACTTTGATTTATTGCTTTATGAGTTAACTCTTATGCAAGACTTATTAATGCTTGTCTTGAAGTACTATTCATGAAAAGTCTTTGCTTTATGATTCACTTGTTTACTCATGTCATTACCATTGTTTTGATCGCATCCACTACATATGTTTACAAATAGTATGATCAAGGTTATGATGGCATATCACTTGAAATTATCTTTGTTATCGTTTTACCGCTCGGGAAACTAAGCTTGGGATGCTTGATACGTCTCCGACGTATCGATAATTTCTGTGTTCTATGCCATATTATTGATGATACCTACATGTTTTATGCACACTTTATGTCATATTCGTATTTTGGAACTAACCTATTAACAAGATGCCGAAGTGCCAGTTCATGTTTTCTTTTGGTTTCTTAAATCCTAGTAACGAAATATACTCGAATTGGACGAAACGAAGACCCAGTGCCTATTTTTCCACGGAGCTTCCGAAGATCGGAGAACATACGGGTGGGGCCACGAGGTGGCGACACCACAAGGCGGCGCGCTGGCCGCGCCGCCTATGGTGTGGCCCCTCGTCCGGCCCCGACTCTTCCGCCTACTTAAAGCCTCGTCGCGAAACCCCCGATGCGAAAAACCACGATACGGAAAACCTTGCGAGACGCCGCCGCCGATCCCATCTCGGGGATTGAGATCTCCTCCGCCCTGCCGGGAGAGGGATTCATCTCCGGAGGACTCTACACCGCCATGGTCGCCTCCGGAGTGATGAGTGAGTAGTTCACCGGACTATGGGTCCATAGCGTAGCTAGATGGTTGTCTTCTCCTCATTGTGCTTCATTGTTGGATCTTGTGAGTTGCCTAACATGATCAAGATCATCTATCTGTAATTCTATATGTTGTGTTT
Organism: Lolium multiflorum; assembly: GCA_030979885.1. Classification (NCBI taxonomy): domain Eukaryota; kingdom Viridiplantae; phylum Streptophyta; class Magnoliopsida; order Poales; family Poaceae; genus Lolium; species Lolium multiflorum. The sequence continues at coordinate 208,561,455 of CM061752.1, forward strand.
GTCGGGATCCGATGGATAGAGAATACCATGTCATGTTAATTATCAAGTTATTACATATGTGTTGTTTATGATCTTGCATGCTCTCCGTTTCTAGTAGAGGCTCGCCAAGTTTTACTTTTAACTCCAAGAGGGAGTATTTATGCTCGATAGTGGGTTCATGCCTATTGACACCGGGACAGGACAAAGTTCTAAGGTTGTGTTGTGTTGTTGCCACTAGGGATAAAACATTGGCGCTATGTCCGAGGATGTAGTTGTTGATTACATTACACACCATACTTAATGCAATTGTCTTGCTTTGCAACTTAATACTGGAAGGGGTTCGGATGATAACTGAAGGTGGACTTTTTAGGCATAGATGCGTTGGATGGCGGTCTATGTACTTTGTCGTAATGCCCAATTAAATCTCACTATACTTATCATGTCATGTATGTGCATTGTTATGCCCTCTCTATTTGTCAATTGCCCGACGTAATTTGTTCACCCAACATGCTTTTATCTTAGTGAACTGTGGACCCCGGTCCATTCTTTATACCGAAATACAATCTCTGTAATACTTGTTTTTACTATTTTCTCTCGCAAACAATCATCTTCCACACAATACGGTTAATCCTTTGTTACGCAAGCAGTGAGATTGACAACCTCACTTTCGTTGGGGCAAAGTACTTTGGTTGTGTTGTGCAGTTCCACGTTGGCGCCGGAATCGGTGTTGCGCCGCACTACATCCCGCCGCCATCAACCTTCAACGTGCTTTGGCTCCTCCGTTCGATAAACCTTGGTTTCTTTGAGGGAAAACTTGCTGTGCGCATCATACCTTCCTCTTGGGGTTGCCCAACGAACGTGTGAAATACACGCCATCAGTAACGAGATAAAACAGCACTAGCATGCACTACGACTCGCAAGGCAGACTCGATAACCAAACAATAGTTGTAGGAGGTTGGTGGAGGAATATGGGCTGCTTGAGGTAACAAGTGGAAAGGACACGTGACAAGAACGCAATTTAAGGATAGCATGAGGGAGAAGGCAAAATAAAATAGGTGGGCGACTCCTGCAGGGGCAGAAGTATAGGGGAAATGCTTGCCTGTTAAAGCTTGCCGAGGAACATCCGGAGAACTTGTCGTATCTCACCACACCACTTCACGATCCTATCCGGGAAGAAGCAAATGCTGGAACACACAACGGATGCACATCTTACCACTACGGCAAAAGAATCAACATGATCATGATATGATATGCATGGCATGGCAATGATGATGCGATGCAACTTATCCGGATTAAGCGGGATCGGAATCCCGAACAAACAATTATTAGGTTCACGTTATTTTTCTACCGGCAAATTTAAGTGTTGATTAGCATGGCACAACATGGCAAGGTGAGCTACTTCAAAATTAATCGGAGCGAGGAACCGTAGCCGGTAATTCCCAAATACACCGCGTTTAATTATTAGGTGCGATGCAAAACTATAACGGAACCACATGATGCGGGATGCAAACAATTATATGGATGGCATATTCATGTTTCTCATGTTTTTCTGATCAATTTTCATATATAAAACATTTTATTTAGAGTTATAATTTGAGAGGTATGATTTTTGCAAGTTTAAAACATTTTCTGTAAAAAGAATAAGACGAGAAATAACCAGAGAGGGATGATGGGCCGATCTGGCCTGGTTCTGCGTCAGGGAAGATCTGGGCCGGAAACTTGGCCTGCAAGCGGCGTCGGATAGGATCCGGGCGCACGGAGGGATGGGCCACGCCTGCGGATCTGGGTCAAGGCCCGTATGGAAACGAACACTCAACAAAAAATGATGAGTTTAATTCGCAGGAATAGCGGATCTGGGTCAAGGCCCGTATGGAAACGAACACTCAACAAAAAATGATGAGTTTAATTCGCAGGAATAGGATTTGATCTTGGGATCTCACTGACGATGGATTAGGGACGTTACCACCAGGCTCCTGCTTTGGATCATGCCAAGGAGAGGACACGTTTTCTCTTGAAACCTTCCAGGACGGAGATCCTGTTCGGAAAAAGAGCAGAGGAGGACCATTTCGAGCACGGGAGCGACGGGAACAACCGAACTGGGACGAGCGAGACGCCGTCAGGGATGCGCCTTGTCGCAGGGAACCAGGGCGTGGTGGTGCTGGCGCCAGAAGCTCGCCGGAGTACCGCCGGCGACATGCATCTGCGGCAGAGTGAGGTGCTCAACGTGGGCAGATCAATTGAGAGGGGTAGAAAAGACGGAGAAGAGGTCCAGGAGACGCGGAATCTCACCAGGAACGCGATGGTGCGCTCGAAAACGAAAGAGGAGGTCGGAGATGGCCGAAATTGAAGAAAACGTCGCCGGTGGTCGGGACGGAATCGGCGAAGATGGCGACGATTGGAAGAGTTTCGGTTCGATTCCTTGGACGGAGATGGAGAGGACGACGAGGCCCATCTTTCGGTACCTTCGGCTCGGCGAGGGAGCGTCCGTGGCGGCGGCGCTATGGCGAGGAGGAGGAGGTGCTGTGGGGGTTGTTTTTCTCCTTCGTTTGCTTACAGAGAGGAGAGGAAAACGGTGGGGAGAAGAGGAGGTAGTGGCGGCGGCTAGAGGGAGGATGCTAGGGTTTGATGCAGTGCTGGGATGGGGATTAAAAAGGGAGGAGGGAGCGGGTGAGGACCACGGTGGAGCTCACGCACATGCCGTGCTCCCGTCTCGGTCCATGGTGACGAGGACGCACGAGAAAGAAAAGAAGGGAGCTCGAAGGGGTACGGGCCAGAAGAGGCAAGGTGGGCTGGCCGGTCGTTGGTGGAGAGAAAGGAGAAAGAGGCCCAGGTGGGCTCCGGTGCTGGGCTTGAGATAGAAAGGAGAGGGCCAGAGGGAGAGGGATGGTCCGGGATGGTTAGGTTTTATTTCAGAATTCTTTCTCTTTTGTTTTATTTTAGAAAACCTGTTTTTGCAATTGATTTTTGAACCCATTCAAAATGGATTGAATTTGAAAACAGAGGTGGATAAAAGGATAAAATAAGATACAAAGATTTATAGCAAGATAAAATAATTTTGAGTTAGGTTTTGTTAAATGAATAGAGAAGAGAAGGTTTATTATAAAAACCATGTGAGAGGAAAAACAAAATATTTAGGGTTTCAAAATAATTTTTATTTTGTAAAAACCATGGATGATATGATGCATGATGTCATGATGATGCATAAAAGAAAAACACAAACAAATCTAATAGGGGTGCTACCCGGGGCCGTTACAGAGTCTCCCACATCCAATCTCTTTACTTTGTTTTTGTCTTGCTTTGTTTTACTTTATTTACTGCTTTGTTTGCTTCTTTTATCAAAAACACACAAAAATTAGTTGCTAGTTTTAATTTATTTACTGTCTTGTTCTCTATATCAAAAACACAAAAAAATTAGTTACTTGCATTTACTTTATTTAGTTTGCTTTATTTACTACTGCTAAAATGGGTACTGTTGAGAATACTAAGTTGTGTGACTTCACTAGCACAAATAATAATGATTTCTTATGCACACCTATTGCTCCACCGCTACTACAAAGAATTCTTTGCAATTAAACCTGCTTTATGAATCTTGTTACGAAGAGCAATTTTCTGGTGTTAGTTCTGATGTTGCCATCTTAATAATTTTGTTGAACTATGTGAAATGCAAAAGTATAAGGATGTAGATGGTGACATTATAAAATTGAAATTGTTTCCTTTCTCTTTAAGAGGAAGAGCTAAAGATTGGTTGCTATCTCTGCCTAGAAATAGTATTGATTCATGGACTAAATGTAAAGATGCTTTTATTGGTAGATATTATCCTCCCGCTAAAATTATATCTTTGAGAAGTAGCATAATGAATTTTAAGCAATTAGATAATGAACATGTTGCTCAAGCATGGGAGAGAATGAAATCTTTGGTAAAGAATTTCCCAACACATGGACTGACTACTTGGATGATCATCTAAACCTTTTATGCAGGATTGAATTTTTCTTCGCGGAACCTATTGGATTCAGCTGCTGGAGGTACCTTTATGTCCATCACTTTGGGGGCGGCAACAAAGCTTCTTGATGATATGATGACAAATTACTCTGAATGGCACACAGAAAGAGCTCCACAAGGTAAGAAGGTAAATTCTGAAGAAACCTCTTCCTTGAGTGATAAGATTGATGCTATTATGTCTATGCTTGTGAATGGTAGATCTAATGTTGATCCTAATAATGTTCCTTTAGCTTCATTGGTTGCCCAAGAAGAACATGTTGATGTGAATTTCATTAAAAATAATAATTTCAACAACAATGCTTATAGGAATAATTCTGGTAACAACTATAGGCCATATCCTTCTAATGATAATGATTATGGTAATTCTTATGGTAGATATGAGGAAAAGATGCTAGAAATTGAAAGATCCACTAAGAGCTTTATGCAATCACAATATGAGCAAAATCAATTGTTTACTAAAACTATGAATGAACAATCTACCTTGTTGAAAAATATAGGAAATCAACTCGAAAATTTGAATATGGGGATTTCGAGTTTGCAAACTAAGATTTCAAATGCTGAAAACCGAATATCATACCTGTCTGCGTCACAATCCTCCTTAATTAATAAAATGGCTGCTAAACCTGAGGATATTGATAATAAAATTGTTACTACAGCAAATGCCATCCAAGTTCGAATCAATGAGAATATTAGATTGATGGCTGAATTGCATGCTAGGTGGGAAAGAGAAGAAAATGAAAAAACTAGCTAAAGAGAATAATGTAGCTAAAGTTTGGACTATTACCACCACTAGTAATGTTAATGATTCACATGTTGCTACACCTCCTACTATCAATGGTAAAATAATTGGCGTTGGCAATGTTATTACTCCTAGTGCAAAGCGTGCAAAATTGCCTGAAACTGCTAAAACTGCTGAAATTGATAAAACTGCTGAAATTTTTCAAAATGTTGGGGATAATGATTCCATTGCTGTAGGTCATAATGATTTAGACTTTAATGATTGTCACATCTCTGAAGTTATAAAGTTCTTACAAAAACTTGCTAAAAGTCCCAATGCTAGTGCTATAAATTTGGCATTTACAAAACATATTACAAATGCTCTCATAAAAGCTAGAGAAGAGAAACTAAAACTTGAAACCTCTATTCCTAGGAAGTTGGAAGATGGTTGGGAGCCCATCATTAAGATGAGGGTCAATGATTTTGATTGTAATGCTTTATGTGATCTTGGTGCAAGTATTTCTGTTATGCCTAAGAAAATTTATGATATGCTTGACTTGGCACCATTGAAGAATTGTTATTTGGATGTTAATCTCGCTGATAATGCTATAAAGAAACCTTTGGGGAAGATTGATAATATTCGTATTATGGTTAACAATAACCTTGTCCCCGTTGATTTTGTTGTCTTGGATACTGAATGCAATGCATCTTGTCCCATTATATTGGGAAGACCTTTTCTTCGAACTATTGGTGCTACTATTGATATGAAGGAAGGTAATATTAAATATCAATTTCCTCTCAAGAAAGGTATGGAACACTTCCCTAAAAAGAGAATGAAGTTACCTTATGATTCTATTATTAGAACAAATTATGATGTTGATGCTTCATCTCTTGATGTTACTTGATACACACTTTCTGCGCCTAGCTGAAAGGCGTTAAAGAAAAGCGCTTATGGGAGACAACCCATTATTTTACTTCTGCACTTTATTTTATATTTGAGTCTTGGAAGTTGTTACTACTGTAGCAACCTCTTCTTATCTTTATTTTATTGCATTGTTGTGCCAAGTAAAGTCTTTGATAGTAAAGCCAATACTAGATTTGGATTGCTGCGCAGGAACAGATTTCTTGCTGTCACGAATTTGAGCAGTAGTCTCTGTAGAAATTTAAAAAAAATCTGCCAATTTACGTGCATGATCCTCAGATATGTACGCAACTTTCATTCAATTTGGGCATTTTCATCTGAGCAAGTCTGGTGCCACTTTAAAATTCGTCTTTACGGACTGTTCTGTTTTGACAGATTCTGCCTTTTATTTCGCATTGCCTGTTTTGCTATGTTTGATGGATTTCTTTGTTCCATTAACTTTCAGTAGCTTTGTGCAATGTCCAGAAGTGTTAAGAATGATTATGTCACCTCTGAATATATGAATTATGCACTGACCCTCTAATGAGTTTGTTTTAAGTTTGGTGTGGAGGAAGTTTTCAAGGGTCAAGAGAGGAGGATGATACAATATGATCAAGAAGAGTGAAAAGTCAAAGCTTGGGGATGCCCCGTGGTTCATCCCTGCATATTTTAAGAAGACTCAAGCGTCTAAGCTTGGGGATGCCCAAGGCATCCCTTCTTCATCGACAACTTATCTGGTCACCTCTAGTGAAACTATATTTTTATTCCGTCACATCTTATGTGCTTTACTTGGAGCGTCTGTTTGTTTTTGTTTTTGTTTTTATTTGAATAAATCGGATCCTAGCATTCTTTGTTTGGGAGAGAGACACGCTCCGCTGTTTCGTATGAACACATATGTTCTTAGCTTTATCTTTAATGTTCATTGCGAAAGTTGGACTATTTCATTCATTGTTATATGGTTGGAAACGGAAAATGCCGCATGTGGTAAATGGTTTAATGTCTTGAATAATGTGATACTTGGCAATTGTTGTGCTCATATAGATCATGTTTAAGCTCTTGCATCATGTACCTTGCACTCATTAATGAAGAACTACATAGAGCTTGTTAAAATTTGGTTTGCATGGTTGATCTCTAGAGTCTAGATATTTTCTGGTTAAGGTGTTTGAACAACAAGGAGACAATATAAAGTCTTATAATAGTTACAATATGTTCATATGTTAGCTTTGCTGCACCTTTTATACTTGAGTTTGCTTCAAACAACCTTGCTAGTCTAGCCTTGTATTGAGAGAAATTCTTCTCGTGCATCCAAATCCTTGAGCCAATAACCATGCCATTTGTGTCCACCATACCTACCTACCACATGGTATTTCTCCGCCATTCCAAAGTAAATTACTTGAGTGCTACCTTTAAAAATTCTATTCTTTGCCTTTGCAATATATAGCTCATGGGACAAATAGCCTTAAAAACTATTGTGGTGAAGAATATGTACTTATGTGTCTTATTTCTTAATAAGTTGCTTGTTGAGCGGTAACCATGTTTCGGGGACGCCATCAACTTTACCTTTGTTGAATATCATGTGAGTTGCTATGCATGTTCGTCTTGTCTGAAGTAAGGGCGATTTTCATAATCAAGTGGTTTGAGTATGCATACTGTTAGAGAAGAACATTGGGCCGCTAACTAAAGCCACGATTCATGGTGGAAGTTTCAGTGTGGACAACTAATCCTCAATCTCTTATGAGAATATTAACTGTTGTTGAATGCTTATGCATTAAAGAGGAGTCCATTATCGTTGTCTATGTTGTCCCGGTATGGATGTCTAAGTTGAGAATAATCAAAACGAGAAATCCAATGCGAGCTTTCTCCTTAGACCTTTGTACATGCGGCATAGAGGTACCCCTTTGTGACACTTGGTTGAAACATATGCTATGCAATGATAATCCGTGTTAATCCAAGCTAATTAGGACAAGGTGCGAGCACTATTGGTATACTATGCATGAGGCTTGCAACTTATAAGATATTTTATACATAACACATATGCTTTATAACTACCGTTGACAAAATTGTTTCTTGTTTTCAAAATGAAAAGCTCTAGCACAAATATTGTAATCAATGCTTCCCTCTGCGAAGGGCCTATCTTCTACTTTATTGTTGAGTCAGTTTGCCTATTCTTTCTATCCCAGAAGCAAACACTTGTATAAACTGTGTGCATTGATTCTTACATATTTACCTATTGCACCTGTTATATTGCTTTGTGTTGACAAATATTCATGAGATATATATGTTGAAGTTGAAAGCAATTGCTAAAACTTATATCTTCCTTTGTGTTGCTTCAATACCTTTACTTTGAATTTATTGCTTTATGAGTAACTCTTATGCAAGTCTTATTGATGCTTGTCTTGAAAGTATTCTTCATGAAAAGTCTTTGCTATATGATTCATTTGTTTACTCATTATCTTCATCATTGCTTCGAATCGCTGCATTCATCTCATATGCTTACAATAGTATGATTAAGATTATGATAGCATGTCACTTCAAATTATCTTTGTTATCGTTTACCTACTCGAGGGCGAGTAGGAACTAAGCTTGGGGATGCTTGATACGTCCCAAACGTATCTATAATTTCTTATGTTCCATGCTACTTTTATGATGATACTCACATGTTTTATACATATTATATGTCATTATTATGCATTTTCCGGCACTAACCGATTGACGAGATGCCGAAGAGCCGATTGTTGTCTTGCTTTTTGGTTTCAGAAAGTAAGGAAATATTCTGGATTGGACGAAACGGCCCGGGCCTATTTCCCCGAAGCCTCAGTTGGGGCCGCCACGCAGGGCGGCGCGGCCTCTGGGCCCGGCGGCCCGTTGTGTGGGGCCCCGTGAAGCCTCCCGACCACCTTCGCCTACTTAAAGTCTTCGTCGCAAAACCCCAGCGAGAGCCACGATACGGAAAACCTTCAGAGACGCCGCCGCCAATCCCATCTCGGGGATTCAGAGATCGCCTCCGCACTCCGGAGGGGAATCATCTCTCGGAGGTCTCTTCGCCATGATCGCTCCGATCGATGTGTGAGTAGTCCACCCCTGGACTATGGGTCCATAGCAATAGCTAGATGGTTGTCTTCTCCTCATTGTGCTATCATGTTAGATCTTGTGAGCTGCCTATCATGATCAAGATCATCTATTTGTAATCCTTCATGTTGTGTTTGTTGGGATCCGACCAATATTGAATACTATGTTAAGTTGATTATCAATCTATCATATATGTTATTTATGTTCTTGCATGCTCTCCGTTGCTAGTAGAGGCTCTGGCCAAGTTGATACTTGTGACTCCAAGAGGGGGTATTTATGCTCGATAGTGGGTTCATGCCTCCATTAAATGGGACAGTGACAGAAAGTTCTAAGGTTGTGGATGTCTTGTTGCCACTAGGGATAAAACATCGTTGCTTTTTCTAAGGATATTTGTGTTGATTACATTACGCACCATACTTAATGCAATTGTCTGTTGTTTGCAACTTAATACTGGAGGGGGTTCGGATGATAACCTGAAGGTAGACTTTTTAGGCATAGATGCATGTTGGATAGCGGTCTATGTACTTTGTCGTAATGCCCTGATTGAATCTCATAGTACTCATCATGATATATGTATGTGCATTGTTATGCCTTCTTTATTTGTCAATTGCCCAACTGTAATTTGTTCACCCAACATCTGCTATCTTATGGGAGAGACACCACTAGTGATCTGTGGACCCCGGTCCTATTCTTTACATCTAAATACAATCTACTGCAATTGTTCTTGTTCTTCGCAAACAATCATCATCTTCCACACAATACATTTAATCCTTTGTTTACAGCAAGCGGTGAGATTGACAACCTCACCGTTACGTTGGGGAAAAGTACGTGATTGTGTTGTGCGGGTTCCACGTTGGCGCCGAATCCGGTGTTGCGCCGCACTACACTCCGCCGCCATCAACCTTCAACGTGCTTCTTGACTCCTACCGGTTCGATAAACCTTGGTTTCTTACTGAGGGAAACTTGCTGCTGTGCGCATCACACCTTCCTCTTGGGGTTCCCAACGGACGTGTCAACTACACGCATCAGCGTCTTCTCCGGTTCGCTTGGATCCTACTTTCTTCTCGTCCTCATGAGTGTAGGTATGTTGGACCGGGTTGACTTGGAGTCGAGGTTAAACCGGGTTGTGTCTTGCTTGGTTCATGATGCGGTCTGATAGATCGAAATTTAGCACTATTCTACTCAGGTTTTTAAGTATACTATTACTCATATTATCACTCATTTCATGCTCCAGCTAGATACACCTATGCCTATTTTGCATACTTACGAGTTTTTGTTCATTTTCATATGAGCTTCGCATATCTAGTAGTATTAGTATCATTTTATTATGTTTCCCTTGTCTTTGATATGTGTTTAGGTGTTATTGGAGATCATGGAAAAGGGGAGCAAAAGGGACCAAGAGGGCACAATGTGGAAGAGTTACAGGCACCAGACTTAGCCATATGAGGTGTGGGAAAAGTGATATTTTTGTCAACATCTTATATTTAAGATCTAAGGCCATGGTGTTGTAGCGCTCGTCCATACGAGTTCAACGAACCAAAGAACACCCAAATCGGAGTTTGTATGAAGAAATGGCCTCTAGAATACGAAACCATCTGCAAGTTTAACGAGCATCGGTACGAGCGGGTCTGCCCATACCGTCCGCCCGTACCAGGCTCCGTTGGGTTCGTTTCGTCAAACAGAACAACATTTGTGAAGGCCCGATGGGCATATTCGGCCCTAGGCTCTGTCGGTTCGCGAAACCGACCTCCAGCGCCTATATAAAGAAGTGAGGAGTCAAGGAGAGGACCACTTCATCATCCACGCCCTAGGAGCGGAGCCCTGCTGCTCCACCACAGTAGCCGCCATCTCCACAAGTCTTTGCCTCCATCACCATCTACACCAACACATAAGAGGAGGAGGAGGCTGGGATCTTGAAGGGCAACGCATCGATCTCCATCATCAGCACCATCAACGTCTACATCTTCGATCCCCTTTGTCTAGTTGGTTGTAATCCGAACCCTATTAGGCTTTACACTTGTATGCAATTGTACCTTCATATCCATATTGCCATGATGTTGATCCCCTTCATGTATAAAACCCTAGCTATATTATGATATGAATAAAGATGATTTATGGCTTTGTACTATGATTGTATGTTAGTTTTCTCTTGTGATGTTGCATGATGTCGACCATGTAATAATTGCCTAAGGGTCACATGAAGGAACTACCTTCGGAAATCAGTAGTGCATACGGCTGGAAGTGACATCCCGTGGCGGTACACTATTGTATGGAAGAAGGGGATAAGAAGGGACTCGCAACGCTTAACAAATAACCACGGGGGTAACCCCTTAATTGTGATGGATCAATAGGTGGCTTGCCGAAGGTCATTGCTGTGGTTATTCAGGAATATATTATGAGATACATATTCAACTTCGAGCCTTTCCCACATATAATGATAATGAGAACAAAGAGATGGATTATCTAGTTTCTGTTCTTAGTTAATGCTAGTGGTGGAACCAACAATCCCCGAGAACACCTTAGCAATATTGTCATTCTCACAACCATACTCGCTGCTCTCTGTTACATTAGTTTACTTTGTTCTTGTTTAGTTCTTTATTAATAGTTACTTCAAACCACCCTCAAATCATTACTATCTTAGCACCTTATAGTATAGGCTATTTCCAAACCACGGTTTGGGTGTGAACGTGGTTGCGCCTGACAACGCAGTTGCGGGGTTGTGTTTATTGCCATTTGGAAAGCTCTTTTGGGACAAACTTTCTAATAAATAGTTGCTGCTACAAGTATTGCAATAACCCTGTTTGGACGCAGGAACCCAATCATCACGGTCCTGAAGACTTGTGCTCCTCTTCTCACCATTTATGGTAGGGTGTTGAGTGAGGTGGGTCGTTTATCACCGGGTTTGTAGCGGGTGCGTTGTTTGTCGCTTGGCATTGCATCTGGAGTTGTTTCCTTCAGGCGTTATATCGTGGAGTTGTAGCCTTCTTGGCGTTGTATCGGTTGTCTTAGCCTTTCTTCTATATGATTGATGCACCTTCCAGTGTATATTCTCGAAAAAAAATAGCATGATGGTTTTGTAATACAAGGTCAAAAAAGGTGTGTATCGTGTGTGGGAACACAAACACCGGGTTGTGGATACCTCCTTTTAGTTGTTCAGTAGTAGGCGGCAAGTATGCTTGAGATATTCGTCAATCTGCAAACACACAAAGGATTTTACCCAGGTTAAGGCCGTCTGGAGGCTAACGAACCTATGTCATGCTTTTCTGATTGTATTTCTTTAGAGGATGAACTGTTGTTGCTGTTACAGGGGTGAGTTCTCCTAAACGAGCTCCCTAGGCAAGGAGGAAACTATGGTGTGGAGCTTCATGGATCTCTTCTCCTTGTGGCTAGGGTCCTCCTTTCATGGATCCCTTCTATTTACAACTAGAGTAGTGACGGCATAAAGCCTTCCACCACACGTCAAAGACGATGGCGGGAGGTAGGCGATGAAGGGATGGCAAGCAATAACAACGACGAATGGGTAGTGCTCTATCCCATCTTTTGACCTTGGTCCTCGAGTCCTGGTGATTTCTGTTCCCGGGGTCTGTCCTTTCCTGCTACACTAGAGCCCTTTGGGGCCCTCTGCACCGGCCTAAGACTCCTCCAAGAATGGCTAGAATATAAGCATGTCTTCTCCAAGTCTCGGGCTTGCTTTAAGCACAACAACGAACTTACTCACGCGGACGAACTGTTTGATTTCAACTTTTCCATCTTTTTATATTGTTTTCTATTTTAGTAAAAAAAAAAGGTGCTCCTACTATAGTCAAGATATGTTCCATGAGCGACACTTTTTATATAGTTGTTATTTTGTTTCACATGTGCTAATGTTTAAGGTTGATTTTGAAAAGGTTGCCCCAAAGACGCCATTTTAAGAGGCACTTTAAAATTCGCCAATAAAAATAACTATTTTTAGAGGTAGTTTAAATAACTGCCCCTAAAAATGCCATTTTAGAGGTACTTAGTCAGAGTCCATTAAAAGTTTCATTTGTAGAGGCATTTAGTCTAAGTGACCCACATAATGTTATTTTCTCAGGCATTTAGTGAAAATCGCCTCGGAACACTGGTTTTAGAGACACTTTTAAGAAATGGTTCAAGCAAAATGCCAACAAATATCTACTCTCCGATAGTACAGGGATGAGGATGTTGCAGTATGTCAAGATCCGGTGGGCAAATGGTATTACCAATATGAGATTTGAGGGTTGCCATTTGCCAATGGAGGCCAACTTGGTGATCCATAGATTAGCTAGGCATGTTAATATTCACCTACTCTGAGTTTGGGTGGACGATACCGTTAGATTTTTTTAATGTGTTTGCTTGTCAGCGATGTAACAGTTGTGCAGTGTATCCGGAAAGTCCTTTTGACTCGTGAGGTTTGGTGCTTTCTGCTTATCAAAAGTTTCGGAAACTATATTTTACTAGTTTTAAAAATGGTGAAATAAAATTCTAAAAATGGCTAATGATGTAGTATATCATAAATGTGCACAATCTCAATTCGAAACATTTTGTATTCTGAGCTACACAAAATACTCATTATTTTCAATTGACATTTTCCAGGTTTTTGAAATACTTTACTGAGTACATCCAGATTTTTTCAGATTTTTGAACTCGGATCATATGATTTTTAGTTTTTTTTAAAGAAGGGTGGCTAGTCCCTATGTGGGTCAAATCTCTACCCTAGTGTATTTATGTTAACACTTTCTCCATCCATCTCTAGTGTATTTATATTTAATACTTCCTCCATCCATAAAAGGATATTATAGATTTATCTAAATTTGAATGTATATATACACTAAAGAGTGTCTAGATATATCTAAGTTTAGACAAAATTGGGCAATCGGTTTATCACGTAGTAAAAGTCTCCTTCGAAAGAAAAACAATCGATAGTCCCAGACAAATGCAGCTCCTTTTTTTTATGGCTGTATGCTGCTGCGTGCATAGGTGTTGGCGAGCACGAGAGGAGCGCGGCCACTCCAGAGTCCAGACAGACAGAGGCGCGATTCCCGCACGGCAAGGCAGCACGGCGGTGCGCGGCCGTCTCACTCACTCACACCCATCGCCGCTCGCCGCCGTCCACTTGTCGCTGCCACCGGCGACACGTACAGAGGGCCTCGCCATCCGTCACCTTGGCGGTTTCGGCACGCGATCGAGGCAGGCAACAAACTAGGCTAGCTCGCCGAACGGGCTTGTCTTGGCCTGCTACACCCGTAGATGTAGATGCAATGCAGTGTCAGCTACTCACTTCGGTGTTCTTGTCGCGCGCGCATGATGCGCATGCGCCAACTCTCGAGTTTGGGGGACGCACATTTTGGCAGTTTTGGTCTGTCGCCAAATTAACATCAGTTCTCCTTCTCCATGAGCGGCACGACGCATCTTTCTTTCTCCTCTGTATATTTGCTGCGTCCGCTTCAGGAAGGAGGTCGTTACTTCCATAGACCACATGAGTTATTCAGATCAACATGAATAACACAGCATAGCCGCTCCACCTATAGCTTGAATCAAAATTGTAACTGATGCTCTGCATTGACCAAGCAAGACAGGGAAGTTACTGCAGTAATGGTCGGCGCGCCGACTAGCTTGCAGGGTGGGCATCGTATGGTTTATTACACGTGAATAGTTCCGCTGAAATTAATCTGCACATATGTTCCCTCGCTAATGCGTACATCACTCCACATGCAAAGAGTTCCGAGCATTGATACCGTTGCAGTACGAGCGAGCGAGTGATACCACTAGATTATAGCAACGCCTACTGATGTCTGCTTCTGGTATTGCTTTTTTCCTTGATTGCCAAGGGCCAGCAGGCCCTACGTACACGCTGAATTACTGAACAGAAATCTACCACGAGGAATTGATCTGGCATAGTACAGCACAGATGGACCGATAGATCAAGATGACGAATTGACTGCAACACCTTTTTTTTTGGAGTAAATTTGACTGCAACACCTTGAGGCAGCTTTGAAGCACGAGAGTGAAAAAACAAGTCAATAAAAACGAAACAAGTGAGTTCCGTGTGGAAAAGATGGACAGAGACACAGAGCTACGCTTCATCTGTCCCGTCGCGCGGATCACTGGCTAGGCATTCGTAGGAGTACTAGCTAGTATCTATAGTTATAACCAGCCCGTCAAGATATGAGCTAATTAATCTATCCTGCTAACCATGGATACTGCGATCGTGACTATTCTTTGTTCCAGATCACATCGGCAATGCCCCATCACGGACTGTGCAAGCAATCAGAAAATATCACAGGCAGTACGTACATTCACAGGAAGTAACCTTGACACGCATGTAGCACAACGCCCATACGCCAAGCATTGCATTTTCCAACACGAACCAGCAATTCGCGTACGCCTCCATTGATAAACGAGTGACTCAACTTTGTTTAGATATATAAATGTATATAGATGTGTATGTAGATAATTTGTATGTAGAAAAAATGAGTCACCTTAGTTTTGAACGCAGGGACTGACAACTTGAGGACTCCACATGTTGAATGCCAGCGAATGTGCTCCGATGACCAAAATGGGACCAAAAAAAAAAACGTAACACTCCATCAATTCCATCAAAAGTGTCTCGAATTTGTCAAAATTTGGACATCTAAATTTTGATAAAGTTGTGACATTTTTGGTGAGACGGAGGGAGTATTATAGTCGGTGAGGTGTCTGGCGACTCTGAAATAAAATACACCCGCCATGCACCGACGAAAGGAGTATATGGGTCGATGGGCATTTTTCTTTTCTACTCCCTTGTTCTAAAATAAGTACCGTAAATTTATCTAGATACATATATTTCTAGATATATTTTAATACTTTCACTTTTCAAAAATAAGCTACTTAAGTTTGTTTAGATACGATATCTAGACATATTTTTAGTGACTCGTACACGCACCAAACCTCTCCCGCACTCGCGCGGCGGCGCCGTGCCGGGCGGCCGCCTCCCACTCTTCCTCGGTGCCACCTTCCCCGGCCTCCTCTCCCACCGCCGCCCAGGGCGTCGCCGAGCAAAGCCTGTGTGGTGCGGTGGCGGCTTTCCTCTGTCGTGGATTGGGGGGGAGGATGGCGGCGTCCGACCTTTCCTTCCACGCGACGGTGCTGCGGGGTAGCGGCGACCTAGGAGAGGCTCATGCGGCTGGCGGCGAAGGCAGGTGGTGGCGTTGGCCCCTTGGGTCCGGCGGGCTCTCCTTCTTTCTTTTCTGTCGATGGCGTGGAGTCTTCCCCAGGCTACCTCTGCATCGCTGAGGACGGCTACGATCCTTACAGGCAGTGGCGGACCCAGAAAAAATACGAATGGGAGCATATCATTTGAGTGGGGGCACTTCCTCTCTAAATTTGCCTAATTTTAATAAATTTTATTCAGCCTATTTATAAATACTAAGGAAATTCAAAAATTGAGTGGGGGCCTATGCCCCCACTCAGCTCTACCTGGGTCCGGCCTTGCTTACTGGTGATGTCTATCTCCTGCACCGGAGGTGGTCAACCTGGGTTGGGTCGTCGGATCGTGAGATCCGTCACCTGGCGGGCAGGTTCCGGGGTGGAGGCCTCGGGCTGTGGTTCAGCGGCGCGTCGCGCTTGGCTGCCCCGGTGGCGGTTAGGTGATGCTTGGGGATGCGGCTAGCGGCGGGGGTGACCCTGACAGCCGTGGATCCGACGTCTACGGCGGCGTGGTCATGCCTGGTGGTGGCCGGTGGGTCCTCTACGCCTCTCCTCCCCGCGGCTCACGGTGGTGGCCTTCTTTGGGTTTGGTGGTGCGACAGACGATTCGTCGTTGGGTCTATGGTCGGTGGTGGCCTCCTCTTCCGCCATTGAGGTCGACTGGTGGGCGGCGGCGAGGGGGCCTGCCGTCCTGCATAATAAAGGTCGTTGTCCTAAGGTTCCTCTCACGCCAATTGAAGATATGTAGGATGCTTCTGCCCACCAGACTGGCTGGATTGTCGTGTTCCGGAAGACCCTGCTGGCGAAATTCATTGAGCGATCAATGCCTGAAGATTGATGGATTGGGTGTTTTCGGTCGTGCGCACCCATATTTTTTATCTGACCGTTTGGTTTCAGAGGGAGCGTTTCGAAACTCTGCTGGCTGTTAATATCATGGAGCTTGTTTTCTTTCCGTGGTGCTGGCGGAGAAGGTCATGATAGCCGAGATCGGTGGGAGAGCGGTGGTGGTCGGATTTTGGCGGCGAGGTAGAATTGGCTTGGAGTTTCGTGACTTCAAACAACGACTTGTAAGCGGGGCGACTGCACATGAGAAGTTCAAAGTTCTATTTTTCAGGGTGAAAATCCAAGGTCTGTCCTTAATTGGTTGTGCCTTGCAGCCATTCTTGTTGAAGACATTGTTTTGAGAGGCAGGACTTTCTTCAGGGTGAAAACCTAAGATCTGTGATCGGGCGATGATAGCGTTTGTGCACTGTTTCCTTCTTTGAGGCGTCGCTTATGGAGAATATGATCTTCTAGTGTTGTTTTTGTGGTGTCGGTGTTGCTATTTTAAGTTTTCGATCTCTGTAGCGAGACTTTTTTTTTTGTAATTTTTCTCTCATTTTTTTTTTTGGATGTGTGCATCCTTCATCTATTAGGATAAGATATTGTTGCAGAGGCTGGGTGGAATTGGTATCTCCGCAATATTAATATATACTCTTTACCGGAAAAAGATTTATTTTTAGTGTGTAGATATATCCGCATCTGGAGAAAATTGAGGAGATTTTTTAAAACAGAAGGAATATGTAGATATATATTTTTTTAGACAAACTTGCAACGTTATTTTAAACTAGGAAAATTGCCCATGCGTTGCAACGGGAGAAAAACATAAAGGTGCCACAACTGAGAACTCACACCTCTAATGATGCCAATCTTTGTAATATCACAGTGCACAATTAGCGTACCTTGACCACACCCACCCACTACGTCTATTTCCTTTGTCCTAAACACCGTTGCGACGATCTCTTTGGTTATAAGTGAATGTTTCTTACCTGCAATGTTGTAGGCAAGCGATCGTCATACTAATGCTCTACGCAGTATGCCACTCAAAAAGAGGTAACTGCATTCAAGTTTTGCATGATGTTCTACTATCGGTCTTTCAGTTTGAGCTTAAATAACATTCATAAGTATGACTGGACTTGTGTATTTTGACATAGATTTGCAAGAATCGGAAGCATTTCAAATGTGGTAAAATATTGTTGGTCCTTAAGAGTTTGTCTCGTAAGCTACCTTTGCAGGTAGTATTCAACAGTTTAATTAACCGTAAACCTCTATCGCTATAGCTGCAGGCCTGCAGGAATGTCCACAATATTTTTCCATATGGTAGCAGCTGTGATCACTTAAAGCAAATATACTGAATTTCACCATGCTCCAAATTTTTGCCGGAGGCCATCGAATCCACGCTGACACAGAACATCACAAGAAAAGATGATGTCAAAATATTTTAGGAGATGTTCAACTTACAAAACTGAAACCTACAAGGAAAAAAAAATCATTTATAAACCAATTGGGATTCATTAGGAGTTGAAACAAATTTGTTGTTCAAAAGAACGGTTGCATGTATAATGTGTTTATCTACATCAATGAACGATCTCAGTAGACATAGAATTTACTAAAGAAGAAATTATGCAGCTCACATCTCTCTCTAGTGAGGTAACACACTCCTTTAGCTAACAAAAATGAGCAGGAAATACAGAGTAACTGTGGACGTACAGTACTGCACGATAGCAGAATGAATTTCCTGTATAATCCAGGAGAGAACTTGCTGATGTAGCAAGGATATGTTGACTTCAAGCATCCTGTCAAATATGGCCAGATGCCGCGGATTCTCTTAAATTGAATCAGGAAGTTGATTTCATGGTGATATCAAGCATGGTGTTTACAATGCTAACCTTTTGTCTTCAACTTAATCACAATAATCCCCAAATATTCCAAGCACGGAACCGTTCCGCAATCCGAAGGCTCGGGTGAATTTGTTATAGTTTATTCCTCCAGCAAGAATTCAACGAGACTGAACTTGCACATGCCACCGCTGTTGATCGCAATTAGTGTCTCCTCCTCCAGCAAGAATTCAAGGAGACTGAACTTGCACATACCACCGCTGGTGCATGTGAATAGCTGATGGCAAACGAAGCACAACTGTTGACCTCCCGATGAAAAGTAAACAGGTTGATTCGACTTCTCCATTTTTTATTGCTTTGCTGCTCACACGGACATATAGTCAACCTGAATTGAGCGCCCTGAACTCGCCGAGTTGGATCGACCAGCTGTGTGGCAGATGTAGTCGAGCACAAGCAGATGGCGGGCGGCAGCATATCTTCTCGTAGACTCCGTTGCCGCGTGAAAAAGCGCTGCAGGACGCACCGATGAGCTATCTTCAAATTTGAGCAGTAGGTCGATCTGGCCATGAGGCGTGAGCACCTAAAATCCTTGACCCTGCAAAATTTCCGCCTGAGGAAGCTTCTCCGATCAACGAAGACCTCCTGGAGTTCATGTCCGCAACTTGTCGCTCTATGAGCCCACCCGAGCGACACCCACAACTCGACCTAGCCGAGCGCCTCCTTCCGTCCTCGCCTCCGGCGAAACCCAACTACAGCGAGCTCCTGCAATTTATACCTATCTCGTCGAATCGCTGGCTCACATATCTAATAGCTTCGAACTCTGAATTTGTTGATCGGATCGATCGATTTGGTTTGATGCAGGTCAATGAGATTTATAGATTCAAAACTACTCGGGTCCGGCGGGATCAGTTTCCTTCACGAGACTTATTTCCCTTTTATTACGATCGGAGCATCCAAGAGATCGCTTGCCAATCGTAGCTGGGTCCAACACCAATACGGCTACGCTGCGTGATGGTTGAAGCCTAAGCAATCGTGTTTTTCCGGGAATCTACGATGCTCGTGTGGCAGGAAGCAAAAGGATGAAGAATAGACCGTGGGACGAACAGAACTTCAGCTTCGGATGACGGACGAAAACGTACTAGCGGATGGACCAAAGCGCATTATGACGGACGAAACCAAGGAAACGTTAGCTCCTTTATTATTAGGTAGGTATAGATATAGATATAGATATAGAAGAGGGAAAATCGTCCGCGTATCTGATTGCAGGATATTCTAATGCACTGTTACGTGGCCATAGCCCATGGTGTTCCGATGACCGGACCACGGATTTGATTAACAGGTCGGCAGAAATATCGCAAGTTGGCGGATGGCTGCAAGGCTAAATTAAACTAACACGAAGTTGACACTTTGATTAATAGGCCCTGCAGAAAATTGATCTCGGTCGATCGGTGAGGGCGATCCGTGCGATCCAGTTCTCGGCACGCAACCACGTGCTCGCGGTT
Organism: Lolium multiflorum; assembly: GCA_030979885.1. NCBI lineage: Eukaryota > Viridiplantae > Streptophyta > Magnoliopsida > Poales > Poaceae > Lolium > Lolium multiflorum. The sequence continues at coordinate 208,581,464 of CM061752.1, forward strand.
GCCATCACGTGAAGACCAATGCTTTTTGGATTGCACTCGCAGGAACCGCATGTTAGGCATAATTTATCCGTGGTTGATTAAGATGAAGGAGTTTATCTTAGAGCATCACCGCTCACCTTATAAAAGAACCAAAAAAAAAACCGTAAAAGTAGGGGCATCGGCTATAAAAATCGTTACACCGCCCGACCGCTGCCCATACTCCGCTCCCACCCCGTGTCCACCTTGCACGCTAGGTATTTGGGGTTTGCCAAGGTGATGGACTCTACAACAAGGAGGCACTCGCTGCTCTGATAGACGAGGAAGTCGTTATCGCCGTTGCGGCGAGGGAAGCCGTTGGCGAGGAGGAGCATCTGACGATCCTCGTCGTCGTTCTGGCCGTGATCGCTGAAAAGGATAAGCCGAGAATTGGTGGTTCCACTTCCGGGAAACGCAAGAGCAAGCCGAAGCAAAGGATGGAAGGCTACTGGATGCTCTATGCCAACTACTTCGCCGATGATCTATTGCATAAAAGGACGAGATGTCATCTAGAGGGGTATGCGTTTTTAAAACTATTACGGATTTAACATGTAACAATGCGGAATTAAACTAACGTTTATTTTACAAGCACAAAACCTAAATATGCTAGGCTCAACTAAGTGCAACAACAACAGCTTAAGCTAAGTAAGAAATGCACAAGATATACGTAACACAAGCGATAGCAAGATATAAGTACTTTAAGAACGGCTATCACAACGAAAGTAGAATCGGGTATAGAGATAATCGAGGCACGCAGAGACGAAGATGTATTCCCGTGTTTCCTCACACAAAGTGAGTTACGTCACATTGGAGAGATGCGGGCCACCATGAAGGTCTCCGAACACCACGAAAGCGCACCTTCTTCTCCAAGCTAATTCCACGAAGGACAAAAGCCTTTACCTTATGGTTAGATTTTCCTCCACTTCGGAGATGACAAGTTCCACAACCATTTCACAACCTCCACGAAGGAGAAGCACTGGCCTCTTCACAAATCTTTCACGAAGATATCACCGGAGCATCAACCGCCAAGCCAACTAGGAGATCTCCCTCCAACAGTAAAAAGCTCACGGTCTCTCACTCCAACAAGTCATAATGGAGAGCTCAACACAACGCAAGGATGAAAAAGCAAGAACACCAAAGCTATTCAAATCCTTCACACTCAAATTCCACCAAATCAACATATGTTATGGAGAAACTAGAGAGGACACTCAAATAAGAAAATCAGCAAATGATTCCAAGATCTAGATCCCCAAGGGTTCCGCTGACTTAGAGTATGAAATGATTGGTGGAGTTGTAGATCTAGATATCCTCTTTCAAATCCGTCACAGATATGCAAGAATCATGGTAGGAATAAAGAGGAAGCAAGCACTTGAGGATCAACAATGGAGTATGAGAGAGAGCAAATTTAATGGTTGACCTTACCTCCTCAAGGAGAAAGAAGGGCTATTGATAGTCCAAAGGAGAAAACTAGCCATTTGGGAAATTCTTGCGACCTAAACCGGCGATGCCGGTTCTCTCGCCGTACTAGATCGGCGCACAAACCGGCAGGCCAGAAACAGCGTCGGAATCTGACAGTGCACAAGGCTGGGCCAATTGCAAACCAGCACGCCGGTTCCAAACCGGTCCGCCGGAATAATTCCGGTTTCGTCGGAACTGTGTATTGGTATGCCTTTCGGTTCAAACCGGAAGCGGTTTGGCTCGCCGAGAACTTCCGTCGGTTTCAGCAGTTGCACAACCCCACCATGCCTATATAAGAGGGAGGGGAGGGCTGGGGCGCATCAGATCATCCTTGGCTACCCTTCTCTCCCTTCGTCCTCCTAGGTGAAGCCCTACCGGAATACGACCATACCTCCACCACCATGCCGTCATGTTGCTGGAACCGATCTTATCAACAAATCCCTATCTCTTTCTAGACTCCATCAAGCCGTACATGTGGATAACTCGAAGGCACCGCTCATTGTGGTGCTGATAGTATTGGATACAGCAGAGAACGACCGCATATCAACACCATGCTGTAAAACGCTTCCGCTTAGTGATCTACATGGGTATGTGGATCTCTATCTCTTTCTCGATGCTTGCATGTTCTTAGATTGGATCTTGGATCTTGGCTCTTCCTAGATCGAATATTGGTTTTGTCCGTCTCGTAAGATTTTTTTGTTTATATGGCACGAATCCCATCAAGAAGTGGGAGTAGTATCATCCACGAGGTTGACAACAAAATCATTACCTAAGGAGTCTTCAAACTTTTGTCTCTTATTCTTATAGGAACTTCGTTGTATTTCTTATTAGGAATTTCATCATGTGTTCGTTCATATTTTGGAATGTTAGGTTCATAACTTACATCAGATTCATGTGTAGAAGTGTTGGATACATCTTTCATATGTTCACAAGTTTGTTAGTTTTCACCAATATAAATCTATGTCAAACACTATACTAATCATATTCAACGAAAATACAGTCCATGATTGTTTGTCCATTGTTTAAGTTTTTTTGGATAAACTCAATGTACATGCATGCAGTTAACCAAATCAATTACGGTACATTTTTCCCTTTTGGCACCTCCATTTGATAGGTGTGAACGGCGAGGCATCCTCTCATCTACCATATTCCACATAGAAGAAGTAATATTTAGAAAATTACTCTCCAGCATGATCTAACCAAACCCTGTCAAAAAATTTCTCGGGTTGATTCTCAACTGGAGTGTAGATCATTGTTTTTATCTTCCAGAAGATATACGTAGGTATATCTAGTAGAATCACCAATTAGTTTTGTGAAGCATTTTCTTTCCGCCTTTAAGAAACATGCCATCCATCTCAAATAAATATTTATGCATAAGATCTAGTGGTGCCAAATTTCTTGCTCCATGCGGTAAGATTGTGAGGCTTGAAAGTTTGCTTATTTGAACACACACTTTTCCTCCCTTCACATTGTTGTAGTTTAGAGCTTGATGTAAAACTTCACAACACAAAAAACAACAATCATTCACCTTGTTTGATTTCTTCTTCCTGAAGTTGTTTTTCTAAGCAACCTTGTTCATTCCCTTGAACTTGTGGAATTTCTTCTGAACCACATTGGTAATAGTTTGGGCCGCATCTCTCCCTTTGTGTGTGTGTCCATTGCCTCACATTCTCCCGAGGTTCAAAAACCCAAATTATTCTCAAGTAAAATCTCTGGTATTTTGTGCTCGAGGGAAGTGGTAATGCTCCTCCAATATCTAGAAAAAAATGCAATGATGTATCCAACAACAAATTTTCTGGATAGTGCACACTTGAGGAGCTCAAGTTATTTTGCAACACACTTTATCTCATGAGATTTTTCAACCACATAACTTGTTGTTGACCATATTTTTCTCATGAAACAACTCCATGCGATACTGTTGACTGCTAGTATTAACAGCACCCATTTTAGCATTGAGTGTGATCCCACAAATACTTGGTATTACATGTGTGTGAATATGCGCCAACTAATTTGTCTCTTATACACATATGACACAACCAACAAAGAATATGGTTCCCCGTAAACGCTTTATCCTTTTATGGAGTATAAGTATTTGTCAGCTGATACCCATAATGTGTCCACAGTCATGAGCCACAAGGTGATCTTGGTTTGCCAACGCTTAAAATGCGCACCCATAAACGAGTCTGGTTTATAAAACCGCAAAGCCTTGATGCAAAAAATCCTACATAAGGTTGTTTGGATTGTTGAAATGATTAACGATTCATGTAATTCAATCCAGATATAAATCATTACAATATAATTTCCAATGTTTACTAGCATACGCATATTATGCATGGAACAAAACGGTAGGTAAAAACCAACACATTTACACCAACTGCATACAAAGTAATCATTATATGGAATATTAGTGCGGAAGAGTCACATTTGAGTTGGTCGATGGTATGACCAATGACGAAATAGCAGGAGACCTTGGCGGCATCAACGACAACATCAGCAACGACCTTGCGGGCGTCATCTGTATGGTGATAAAGTCAAAAAAAAAGTCGGACGTAGTCAAAGAATATGAATGTGAGCAATCACGCCGGGATGCTCCCCAACAACCTCATTGCCCCTCTCCCCATGCATGATCTCAACACGAGGGGTTCTGGAAGAATGTTCGCTTGGACGTGCGTGGTCGGTGGGATGGAGTTGACAAGAGCAACACAACGACGGCAGTGCGAGAGCGCGAGTAGGCATATCTGAACTAGTATCTAGTGACATGTAGGGTTACATGTACCTGTTTATAAAGTTTTGTCCATGTTATATGTGGGGAGTAATCCTACGTAGCGCAAGATATAGAGAAACCAGATTTTTTTACTTAACTCGTTTGTAAATGAATCAAAAAATAATTTTCCTGAGGAGCAAAATAAAACACAATGTACATGGGTCTGATCCTAGCTCGTTTTCGAACCAGGACTAGCACACGCGTTGCGAGGCCAGTGATGGTGGAGGAGGAGCACACGTGTGGAACTGCTTTTCTCATGCTTATCCGAGTGGTAGAATACTCTCCTATCCTAAACCCTCTTAAGAAGGAATGTGAGACTAAATTTTAGTCCCACCTCTTCCCATGTATGAGTGAGCTTAAAATGATTTTCTTGAAATTTATGGAACCATGGGCTACATTTAGCTACATTTATCCACCATCTACATGTATGAGTGGGATAATTAGTAGTCGACATATTTTTTCAAGTTTCTCTTATAAATCTTGGCACTGTGTCATTTCAGAGATAGGATATTCTAGGTTTCATCATGACATTAGTATATTTCCCTTTATCAAAAAATGTGTATTTTTAGTGTGGTGATTCTATTTATCAATCTTTTCAACTAGCTGAGACATACATAAAGAAAAGTACCAATAGTGGACCATATTTATAAGAGAAACTTGAAAAAATATGTCGACTACTAATTATCCTTCCGAATAACCATGCTAAAGCTAGGTGGTGACACGACGGGTAATCTCGTGAAACCAAGTTAGTCGACCTCGTGCTATCAAGGCAACAAGAGTTCGCTTACAGGTAAACGCCCAATATAATCCAAGACCGACACAAATAATGTCGACACCCGTTTCAAGCGCACCAAATTCCTGCATTATGGAACCCGCCAAAGACATGTGGGAACATACGCTTTGGCTCTAATGGCTGCATTGGTTTACGACACAAAGCAACGTCGCACGTCTTTTTACGTCTTTTTACGGTTGACACCAAGTACGACTTGCGGACGCGCACCCGTATTTGTACGCGTGCGCGACGAGTGCTGAAAGCGCCAAATTTGAATTTTAACGGTCAATAAGTTGTCCACATGAGCTTAGCTATCACTAATATTGCATCTCCAAACTAGTGTTCGATTTGTAGTGACGCATAGTACAAGCCCATGTCAACCATCCGAAGGCAAAATAAAATATAAAATAAAATAGCTCTAAACATGGAAGCAAAAGCAAAAAAAAAAAGTTTATTTATTTTTGTTGACGAGGGAGGCACCACATGTTACACAGATATATCACCGAAACAATCCGCCGGCTCATTTCCGCCACGGAACCTAGGTCGAAAATGGCATGGATTCATGAAAGGCCTGGGCTGGCTGCCTGACAAAAATGCCAACCATATATATCCTGTGAATCGCAGCCCCGTTCCAGTGGCGCGCCCTCCTCCGTCCGATCCCGGGAACGTGCGGCTGGCATCCGCCCGCAGCGAGATCCGGGTGACAGCCCACCCCAGAAGCGCGATACAGAGCGCGCCACGTGTACGGGGCCAGATTCCCTGTGGTGGTGCGCCCCATCTGGCACGCGGGCCCCATTCGCCAGTGGGCAAGAGGGTGGACGGGGCGCTTTTAAATAGCGTCCCCCACCGGTGGACTCGGAGGCGGCCTCCTCCTCCCCCCGCATAAACCACTCGTTCCTCTTGCCAACAAGAGGAGGAGCAGCAGAGGAGAGGGAAGGGTGCTCGCCCTCGCGCTCGCGCTCGCGTGTGTGGTGTCTCCTCCTCCTCCGCCCGATCTGCCCCTTCTCCGGCCGGCTCTACCACAACTACCTGGTGAGCATTGGCTTCCCTAATTCCGTTTCTTGCCATTTTTGTTCCTAGATTAGTTCGTTACGGCGTGGATTCGTGCGGGCTCTGCTCCGTTCCGGCCTTCCGGGGCGGCTGGCATGTCGGGGATTGGGGATTCGCGGGGATGTCTGGCGTCTGGTCGCCGCCGCCTCGGGCGACTGCCGCCCGCGGTGCAGCCTCCTGGACAAGATCTGGAAGGAAAGGCTCCCGGAGTTCGCCGTTCTCGAGTGGAGGCAGAAGACAGAGGTGGCCGGGCGGCGGCGCATGGCGTCATGCGCTCATGTCCGCGGCAGCCCGCGACGGACGGGGATGAACTTCCACGCCTCGCTAGCCGTGTCTCCTTCCACACCCCCGGATTTGACTGTAAAAGGGCATGGAATTCTCACCCCCACGTCTCCTGCCCATTCCGATGCGGCTTGGTTGCCGCAGAGGGATTGACCAGATCTGCAGGATTTCCGTGCGCACGGTATTCAGATATACGACTTTCCGGCCCTGATCCCTGCTCCTCTGCCGTTACCACTCGGTCAGTTTTGCTAGATTCCTAAAAACTGCAGGCTTTTTCTCACAGCCGCCTTTCCGTAGCTCCTGCTGATTTTTCTGCAGAAAAGCAGCTACGGTTACTTTACATCATTTCTTTCACCCTCCCTGCCGTGATTAGGCCGCAACGATGCTTTTGCCGCTAGTTAATCCCTCGTTTCTACTTACCCCGAGGGACCGTAGATATACGAACAATTTTGACCTTTGAGAACCGGCAAGGGTTCAGATTTTCAGATAGGCCACAGCCAGATTTTTCAGAGAGGCAAGTTGTTGGCGCGGTCGTTATTGCTGACGCAGCAAAATCCCCCCGTTTTCCAATCCAACGGAACGCGGCCGGCGAGTCGTTGGAGTACTACAACCGTCGTCACAGCCAGAGAGAGAAACAAGGAAAGTTAGGCCGTTCCTTTCGTGGTCGGCGGCGGCGGCTTCTGGGCCGGCTCGTGCGCGGGGCTCTCGACCTAGAAAAAGCCATCGTTCGTGATATCCTGTCGCCGGCGCATGGACGGTGGCGATTGTCCCCTTCCGTTCCGTGACGCCCGCAGACAGGCAGGCCTGCGTGGGCCAGAGCCCGCAAATGTTCGGCCGTGCGGGGCCCAGATCGCAGGCCCGCGTCCACCACCACCGGCCTGCGCCACCCGTTTTCCCTTTCACCTCTCGCCACAGATAGAGCTTTGCTGGACGCGCGCAAATGTCTCGCAAAGGCGCAGATCTCGGTGCGCTACGCCGCAGGCTGGTCCTCCTCCTCCTCCACTTCCTCGTGTTGCTTCCTGCCCGCACTTCCAGCTTTGGGTGGTAGCAACCTGTACTTGGCTCTTGCTACTCCATGTGCCACGCTCTCTGGTCCTCGGCCTAACCACGTAGTAGCATCCATGGATCATGATCCTCCAAAATTAATGCCCGGAATCAGCGAATCATCCTAATCAGCTCGTGCGGCCAAACCGGCAGCTGATGCCCAGAATCAGCAGAGTCTGGCCGGCAAGGAGACGGCGTCTGAATCGGAGATCCACCTACTACCCGGCAGGCTGGGCGAAGAAAGATGCGCTCTTGTTGCTGTTTAACGTGGTGATCACGTGCAGCCCACCTCGTTTTACCCCTGTTCAGTGGTCTCGGCCACTGTTGAGCTGAATCGTGGTGGGGAAGTGTGTGCCTGAAACGAGGGTCAGTGGTGGTGGTTGGTGAGTGACTCAGCTCTGACTGAAGAACACGTCCAGTCGTAGCAGTGCAGAGAGGGACGTCTTCCTCCATACTGGCCTTCTCAGCGGATGGCTTATATTTGACCGTGCTAACCGCAACCGAATTCGGAGGGATTGCTTTCTTTAAACACGTTTCTGGTGTGTACAATGGGGTTATTTTTTGGTCTTATCTCTAGTAATTAGATATCTTAAATTTGTGGTGAGAGAGATTGTGCTAAGAGATCATCTCTTAATTAAGAGTTAAGAGATAAAGCAAACTCTTTTTTCAACATTCTCTTTCCTCCACCTCAGCATTTATTCTACGTGGCACTGCTAAGATATTACCATTGTACATGGCGTAATATGTCCGTAACTTTCAGTCTTCAGAGTTGGACTACGCAAGCATTCTGATCACGCTGTGACAAATTCTTCCCGAGGGGGTCGTCTTATTGCTACTCAAACATAGATATACACACCTAAACTTGTTTAACTAGTCTAATCACAGGTTTCGCAATTTCTCCATCTCCTACTTTTACTGCACTACGACATCTGTTTGCGTGGGTATTCAGAGGCATGGGGCAGATTGGAGTTTAGCTGAATACAAGTACGGCCAGTCGATTTGTTTGTGTGCTTATTATTCAGACAAGGCATGGGCGGATCTGAATTTTAGCAGGGTACATGTGAAGCATCCGTGGTGCACGCACCCGAAACGGAATCTGAACACTTTGCAGATGCCATTGGGCTCGCACATGCTACCATCCCCCAACTTGCCATGTCACCTCGGAATATTTTACCAAGTTCAGGCAGGAAGGAGAGAAAGTGATGCCTTGCATCTTGGCACACTGGCACGGCACCACCGTGGGCTCTATAATAAACCCCTCCTGCCCGTGCTCTGTCTCCCATCTCTTGTGTTTATGCTTGCCTCGTGCACTCGCAGAGCTCCAGTAATAAAATACAACTCAACTTGCAAGGAGATATTTTCATTCATACCAGTCTTGATTATTCCTGTAGGATATACTGATGTACTCTTCTTTATATGTTGCCCTTCTGAACCCGTTGTGATATATAAATTCATGTACACTGTTTGATTGCCTCTGCTTCTCTTTGTTTTCAGCAGCAAACATGGGTGCCGGCGGCAGGATGACGGAGAAGGAGAGGGAGAAGCAGGAGCAGCTCGGTCGTGCCGACGTCGGCGCGACCCTCCAGCGCTCGCCCACGGACAAGCCACCCTTCACGCTGGGGCAGATCAAGAAGGCGATCCCGCCCCACTGCTTCCAGCGCTCGGTGATCAAGTCCTTCTCCTACGTGGTGCACGACCTGGTCATCGTCGCGGCGCTCCTCTATGCGGCGCTGGTCTGGATCCCCACCCTCCCGACCGTGCTGCAGCTGGGCGCCTGGCCGCTCTACTGGGTCGTGCAGGGCTGTGTCATGACGGGCGTTTGGGTCATCGCGCACGAGTGCGGCCACCACGCCTTCTCCGACTACTCGCTGCTCGACGACATCGTGGGCCTGGTGCTCCACTCGTGGCTGCTCGTCCCCTACTTCTCCTGGAAGTACAGCCACCGTCGCCACCACTCCAACACCGGTTCCATGGAGCGCGACGAGGTGTTCGTCCCCAAGAAGAAGGATGCGCTCGCGTGGTACACCCCCTACATCTACAACAACCCAGCCGGCCGCCTGGTGCACATCGTGGTGCAGCTCACCCTCGGGTGGCCGCTGTACCTGGCGACCAACGCCTCGGGCCGCCCGTACCCACGCTTCGCGTGCCACTTCGACCCCTACGGCCCCATCTACAACGACCGCGAGCGCATCCAGATCTTCATCTCGGACGTCGGCGTGCTGGCCACCTCGTTCGGCCTCTTCAAGCTCGCGTCGGCGTTCGGGTTCTGGTGGGTGGTGCGTGTCTACGCGGTGCCGCTGCTCATCGTCAACGCGTGGCTGGTCCTCATCACCTACCTGCAGCACACCCACCCGGCGCTGCCGCACTACGACTCCACCGAGTGGGACTGGCTGCGGGGTGCGCTCGCCACCATGGACAGGGACTATGGCATCCTCAACCGCGTGTTCCACAACATCACGGACACCCATGTTGCGCACCACCTCTTCTCCACCATGCCGCACTACCACGCCATGGAGGCCACCAAGGCGATAAAGCCCATCCTCGGCGAGTACTACCAGTTCGACCCCACCCCCGTCGCCAAGGCCACGTGGCGCGAGGCCAAGGAGTGCATCTACGTCGAGCCCACCGAGGACCGCAAGGGCGTCTTCTGGTACAGCAACAAGTTCTAGGCTGGGACATTGGGTCTCATGAACCCTGCTGCTGGAATGTGAGGAAGAACTCTGGAAGAGATCCTACACCAACAAGCTCTACCTACGTATGGTTGGTTAGTCTTTATTAGATAGAAGAGAGCATCTGGGCGCAAGGAGGAAGACTATCATCACCGTGCCAATGCTAGAAGAGTTGCAGCAGGTGCAAAGGAGTAGCGTGTCCGTGGCTTTGGTCGTCAGTTCCGTCGTCTTTACTTTCTCTGCCTTGTAGTCGCCGGTTTAGTTTGGCCGGTGACCGTCCCTTGTGTTGTGTGCGTCTGTCATTGCATCGGCGTCATCTCATCGTCCCTGTGTCGTGTTGTTGTAGACCATCTCATCTCGTGTTTATGGCGGAATAACTGAACATCAAACGGCAACTTTTTTGAGAAATCTTTAGACTTGGCGTCCGTGAGTTTTGTTCTGCCTTATTTGTCTCTGGATGAATGGATGATTGCTTGCTCTCTCGACTAAAACCGCCCAATCTGGTTTCGCATGAACTCATCCACACGAAAGACGTGTGGCCTCGGCAAGCATGTTTTGTTCCCTACTTCTCTTTACTGCAGAGACAAGATTGTGTCCGATATCTATGCTCTTGTCTCAGTGGTTGTGGTTGGTACTTCATGTCAGTTGTACTGTATCGTCACACTCACACCGTGGTCCAATCGCTCTGCAAGTTGTGGTAAGAGCGGTCCAAATCCCAGCAATTTTGCTTCTGTGCGGCTGCAATGGAACTGCAATTGTGCGCCAATAATCTTGGCAATTATGCCTGTGAAGTTGTGATTCTGAGGACCGGGGACGAGCTTGTCGAGCCTCTGCTGAAGTGTCCAAACATACCTGTAGCTGTACTATGCAAGAACTGATGTTCCTTGGCGGGGGCAGCATTCCCACAATCATGCGCCACGACTCGCAGGTTCAGTGCAAGCACGGAAGTTCCAGCAGAGGATCCGCCGAAGCGTAGGGACAAGCTGCCAAGTCGGCTCACCGGTCACGGCTCGTGCCGTCTTCCACTGGCATATCCGCCGCATATGCACGTTGGAAACGCGATGGGTACGATGCGTGCCGAGGATAACAAACAGGCGATATTGCCTCGCCTCGATGTTAACGAAACGCCTCCACATCAGGTGTTGCTCGATCTCGCCGGCGTCTCGTCTCTTCGATCGGTGGCATTTGTGACGCCTTGGCAACTCCTGATGATGATACACGGGTATGTGCGCTGGTTTTTGAAGAAGGATCCTCTCAGCGCACGCAACAGTGATAGATTCAGGCCGACTGGCCGAGACTTCACACGATTATTTAGAGGCTATGAAATCTTGGGCTTGTTTGGTTATGTAATGTGTTTTCCGGCTCCATGGATGAAAAAATTGGTTGTTTGGTTGCTAATCGTTTTTCGTGTTCTTGGCTAGCATGAACTTTAAAGCATCCTCGGGCCTATCTAGAGTGAAACGTCCGAATCAACCATTCTCGATGGGAAAAACGCTGTCGAGTGAAGGAGTGAACGAGTGAAGGAGTGAACGGGGAAAACAATGGAGATGAAATTGGCTCCGAATTTAAGTGTGAAAAGTAGCTCCACCGCCTTCTTAGTCGGTCAACCCTGCGTAGTCATGTTAAACTTGTGTAGTCAAATACATATGTTTATATAAATTTTAAATTATTTTTTACACACTCTAAGCTTGTATTGCCAAAAAATTGTGTAGTCAAATGACTACACAGTCAACTACACAGCCAGAGTGTGGCTCCGCCACTGGCCACCATTATAGAACAAATTCCATCCTCACTTTTCCTATCAGGCAGTGAAGGTGGTGGCCGTGATTCAGATTTGGCGCACCAGCTACTCCGACTTAGCAGATCTCCAGCATCGGCTATGTCACCCTCTCTTTTCACGATCCAGTAGCGATGGTTCTCGCAAATCTGCGGCACCAATGAGCCATCTTCCCAACATCCTCTTTTCCCAGTTGTCTTTCGCTCGGGTAGCATGACCACGCCTCCAACCAAGGCTATAAGCACCTATGACCCACTCCCGCCCCCTGCCGTTAGTTGTGTAGCTCGTTTGTTTCAACTTCTGGCCGATAAAGTTGTTACTTACGCAAAATCAAAATGTTTAGCAGAGCAATTGAATCTTTGCGTTCTCGTGGCTGCACTCATAGTTTCGCAGGCCTGGATACTTTTGATCAACCAGAGAGCGATTCTTCGCAAGGCCCTCCATCGCATCTCATTTTTTAGGGCGAGAGAGAGAGAGAGGGGGGATGGCAAATTTAAACTACGGAGAGGCTACCAATATGCTTAGATTGAAAAGATTCCCTTTTAACCACCTTGTGAGCATAGGGTAGAGGGATCGCTCTGGAAGATGCAGTGAGCGTTGTAAGCGCAGTCCAAATCACAGCAATTTTGCGTCTGTGCGGTCGCCATGGAACGGCTCTTGTGCGCCAATAATGTTTGAAATTATGCCTGTTAATGTGAGCACTGGGGACCAGCTCAACTGTCTGTCTTGCAAACTGGAGCTACGGCCAAAAACATCGCGCCCATGCCTTGTAGACTGCAGTTGTACTATGCAAGAATTGATGTTCGTGGCGGGGACGACATTCCCTCAATCATGCGCCATGGCTCCGGCGGTTCAGCGCACGCACGGAGTTCCAGCGGAGGACTCGCCGAAGCGTAGGGACAAGCTGCCAAGTCGGCTCACCGGTCACGGCTCGTGCCGCCCTCGCATCCGCACGTTGGAAACGCCATGGATATATACGATGCGTGCCGAGGAAAACAAGCAGGCCATCTTGCTTCGCCTCGATGCTAACGAAACGCCTCCATGCCATGGAGCCTTGCACGATACTCGCCGGCGTCTCGCCTCTTCTATCGGGGGATTTCGTGACGCCTTGCAACTCCTGGTGGTGATGGTACACTGGATACGGTTTGACGAGCACACGCGACAGTGGTTCACGCGGAGGCTTCACATGGTTAGAGGCTACGAAATGAAATCTTTGTGGTTGCCAGCATTGCGAAGACCGTCCTGTCGCAGATACGCCGGGGCCCGTCCGGCATATTCGTGGTCTCGTGGAGAGCTGTGCCGACCAACCTCGAGGCCCTCCACGGACGGATATAGAGCTGTCTCTGACCATGACGCCGGACCAAATCAGCCACATTTCGAACCCGGCAATGGGGCGGGGCAGCGATTTCCTGTTGGGGAGTCGGGGTCACTCGCATAGTATTGAAGACAAAATATCAGTCCCTTGAGCCCGCGGGTCCCCGGCCGCCGGCGGTTGTGCCAACGCGCAGCCTGCTGTACGAGCGAAGCGGCAGCACGTCCGGCGGCCAGCAGCCAAGCAGCACCGTTTCATCCAACGCACAGCTCAAAATTCCTGGAACAGCAACGACATGTGCTCCTTATTACATATGCAAACAGTTCTACTACTACTATAGATCTCACAGTTAGCGAGGCTCGGCCCGCTGTCTAGCTAAACCTGAGAATGGTTTTATCTAAACCGGGTGTGTTGGTTTAGTTTCTGGCCGTGGCCTCGTTTGGTTCAGGTGTAAATAGGCTTAGCTTGACAAAGGTTTGGTTTAGTTTGCTTTGGCGTATAAAACAGGTGGGTATAGTTGGGTTTGGGCCCGAACGGGTCTGGTTCCAAACAAGTGAGACCACCCATGGTTCACACCCAGTTGAGGATCGGTTGCTAAGCCTTTCAGCTCAGCAGTTTCCGTCAGCGTCATGACACAGATGCATAACCACGTAGCGTACGTGGACGCGCCCATCGTCTTCTTTCTCGCGACGAAAGGCTTAAATTATGTACCTGCATCATCACGACACATCGATTACAGTTGCAACCACGCAACAAGCTGAATGAAACGCAAACTCCCACGTGCCGCGATGCTGACGCTGCGCATCTTCATTTCCGTCTACACACAGCAACTGAGCAAAGCGGTTGGCCACGGCCGGAAAGCTCCACGGGCGCTTGCATGATTTTGATGTCTGAGTACAAAACAACGACCTCATTCTCTCCATTGCTAATGCTCCGCCCTCTGTCCATTGTTGATTCAGCAAGAGCGACTGCAGGGACGGTACAACTGGGTCTGGGCCTCATGACATGGATGACTACGTTTTTTTTTATTGAAAGGGAGCAAAGCCATGCCTTTGTATCAAGTGAGGCACATAGACTTTTCATTTACTGCACAGTTCGGAATATTCAACCTATTACTATCATGGATCATCTAAGATTGAAACATGATTACACGAATCAACCACTGAAAAATAAAAAAGCAAGGAGATTCAATCCATCTTGAATTCTACTACTGTGACGCCAGATGCTAGACAGTAGCTTGAAAATAAAAGTCATGAACGACCGTCAACAGCCGATTGCATCCAGTAACTATAGGATCTTGGTGATTTTCTAGGAGAAGATATGGCCAAAGTTGGATCTATTGCACATCTCGATGAATAACCTGCAAAAAAATTAGTCCCTTTTGTCTATAGAAAACATAGTCATTTCTACTTGTCCAAATAACCCAACATAAAGCTGACATACCAATCAGTATTCTAGATTTATCACACTTATTTACATCATTCAACCAATTGCTAAACATATTAGTAATATTAGTTGGAGGTGGAATGCTATATGCAAAATAAACAATGCACAAAATAATGCGGGCAAAAGGACATGGTAGAAATAAATGATGTATAGGAGAAACAACACTTTGTACACCCATTTCACTTCTGTTTGGCTAAGTTATCCTTTATTAACAACACTTTATTATTTAGGAACCACGTGAAGATTTTTATCTTAAGCGGGATTTTATTCTTCTATAGGTGCCAACGTAAGAACCTAGTATGACTGGTCACCAAGTCTAAATACATAGATTTAATAGTAAATGTACCAAAGTCCGCAAGTTTTCATTTAAAAACATCCGAACTATAGGAGAGCTGTCATCAATCGACTACATAGGTGAACCCAATCGTTCCACTTTTTATCATTGAGCGCTCTCCTAAAACCAATGTTCAGAGATCTTTGAGCAAGCACATCAGCAACTCGCATATTCTTTCTGTGTAAAATATTGTATAATGATGGATATTGTTGAGAAAGAGGCGAGCCACCTAACCAAATGTCCTCCCAAAAGCGAATTGTTGATCCGTCGACCACCAAAAAAAACCTCTACTAAAGAAATCTCTTTTAACCAGCATAAGATCCTTCCAAAAAGGAGAATCCGTCGGTCTAATCTCAACTTATGCTAAAATTTCGTTACGGAGATATCAATTATGTAACAATTGTTGCCACATTCGTCTTCATGAAGCAATTTAAACAACCATTTACTTACCAAACAGCTATTCTTCAACTTGAGCACCTCAATGCCAAGCCCCCTTATCCTTTGTGTTAGACCCGAATTTTTTCGCCTACAGTTAGACCACCGAATTTCCGGATAAGGCCGAAAACATGTTGCCTCGATGCTAGGGCGAAAATACTCCGACTTACACTAGCATGTACGTGTGCACTCTCAATGTCAGCGACGATATGACGTAGCTCGCGTCGAAGGAGGCTGGCCAGAAGCACGATAAGCAAGATAATTTGGCCATCGCTTTTTTAGACTAGAAGCCCCGGTTCCTCGGGAGGGACCCCGTCAGAGGTTCCGGCAACTATGGGTTGCTCATCATAGGTACAAGGGTAAGAGATAGATGAACATGAAAAATGTAATAGATTGATAGATTCAATTGGTGTTATTCAAATGGCCATCACCTCTCACATATATGCGAGGCAGCTGGTCTTTCCGTACAAGCGAGAGACTCTATATTTTCCATACAAGAAAAGGACTCCAAGTTCCATCCAAAAACCCTAGATGTTGCCTAAATCGGATGGAATTCGGATTGAACTATGTTTCTGTCTTGCTTCTTGTCCTAGCTCTGGATATTGCATCATAAGTTGGACAAAGATGCTCCAAAAAGAAAACTTGTGCGTCTCAAAGAGAAGAATAACTCTCGTGTTGATCACTTTTCCATCTAACGCCATCTTGATGCGTCTTCAGACTCATCTCCAGCTTCAAGTTGGATCCATCAGGCAGAATATTGGTTACCCAGATTTTATCATGGATCTGTGGGCTACATTGTAGGTCGGATCAAAATTAGTCCAATAAAAAAGTTGTACTCCCTCCGTCCATTAATGGATATCGGTAGATTCATCTAAGTTTGGATGTATCTATGCTCGAAAGAGTGTTTAGATATATTTAAATTTAGACAAACTTTTGACATTAAAAAATGGACAGAGGAAGTACGTCTTGACGATAAGAAAAACTTCCAAGTTGGGCATATTTCCATATGAGACCATCTTGGAACCGTTCCTCCTAAGATCTCTATATGTTGTCCTCCGGGCCGCTTTGGAGCAACACAATCGGATCGTGGCATAGGCTGGCGTCATAACTGTAAGGCAGAAACCAGCAGAATCGGTAATCATGCATCCGCCTTAAGGTAAACATGGATTCACCTTGGAACTTGGGTGAACATGGATCTGCCTTGGACTTTGGGTGAACATGGATCCGCCTTGGGACCAAATGGCCAATACTGCCCCTTGGGCCTAAGGTGATTTCATTTGGCCTTCTCCTTGAAGTAGATCCTAAATTTCTTCAAGTTCATGCATCTTCCTTCCTAAAAAATTGGCTTAGGCCTAAGTGGTTTCCACACAAAATTCGCCAAGGGTCTGCCTTGGGCTAAGTTGTCCACGTATCCACCTTGGAGCTAAGGTGGCCACGGACCCGCCTTGAGGCTAAGGTGGCCACGAATCGTGAGGATCAGGTGACCAAATCCTCCTTACTCTTAATCTAGCTCAAAATATGACGAGTCCATTTAACATCTTCACCTTCAACGGGTTCGGTTTGTTTGGCTTCCAAGTGGCCCAAAATGGGTGCTAACATGTGCCCCATGTTTCTAGCAGAGCTTGTGTGCTAGAAAATAATTTGCCAAGTTTGCATACGATGATGTTAACACTACATCAGCTATTGAGTTCTCTCATCTGGTCCTGGCTTTGGTGCAACGCACCTCAATAGAGTACCGTCAACTGTTCGGCAATATAAATCGTCAGTGGTAAAATATATATGAAAGCCATTTGCCAAATGTTTTCGTTGTAGTCGGATCCAACAAGTAACCGACAATGAGTCGGCTTCTTTTGGTTGCACTAGATCCTTCGACGATGGCCGAGACAATAGACTGAATCGGCCCATCAGCACCTTCATCAATGTCCGAGTCAACGAGAAAATTAGTTGTGCTATTGTTTCTATGCGTGGCCGAATCAACATAATTAGAGACGGCCTTCCCAGTACTAGCAAAACGAAACATCGGCTTTGAAAATATGAACTATAGCACGAAGAATATCACTAGCCGGGTGATGGCATCGCCAAGACGATGAACTCCCGGGTCGATAGTGAATACCGTCCTTACATGAAATCGTCCAGTATGATAAAAGTTAGCAAAAATAAACGATGGTTAGGTGATAGATCCAAATTTTCACACTTTCTACCAAGGTGTTTAAGTATACAATTACTCATATTGTCACTCATTTCATGCTCCATCTAGCTACAACCATGCCTATTTTGTGTACTTACGAGTTCTTGTTCACTTTCATATGAGCTTTGCATATTTACTAGTTTTATTAGGATTTTAGTATTATTCCCTTGTCTTTTACATGTATGTAGGTGTTATGGACAATCATGGATAAAGGAAGGCAAAAGGGACCAAGAGGATACAATATGGAAGAGTTACAAGCACCAGACTTAGCCATATCAGATGTGGGAAAAGTGATATTTTGCAACATCTTATATTTAAGATATAAGGCCATGGTATTGTACCCCTCGTCCATACGAGTTTAACGAGCCGAAGAACACCTAAATCGGAGTCTGTATGAAGAAATGGCGAACAAAACACAAAAGCATCACATGGAATAACGACCATCGGTACGCGCCGCACGAACCTTCGTCGGGTCCATTTCGGCAAACATAACAACTTTGTGAACGCATGATGGGCATTTTCGACCCCTAACTCTGTCGGTTCGCTAAACCGACCTCCATAGTGCCTATATAAGGACGGAAGTAAAGCACATAAGATGTGACGGAATAAAAATATAGTTTCACTAGAGGAACCTGATAAGTTGTCGATGAAGAAGGGATGCCTTGGGCATCCCCAAGCTTAGATGCTTGAGTCTTCTTAAAATATGCAGGGATGAACCACGGGGACATCCCCAAGCTTTGACTTTTCACTCTTCTTGATCATATTGTATCATCCTCCTCTCTTGACCCTTGAAAACTTCCTCCACACCAAACTCGAAACAAACTCATTAGAGGGTCAGTGCATAATTCATATATTCAGAGGTGACATAATCATTCTTAACACTTCTGGACATTGCTCAAAGCTACAAAGTTAATGGAACAAAGAAATCCATCAAACATAGCAAAAAGGCAATGCGAAATAAAAGACAGAATCTGTCAAAACAGAACAGTTCGTAAAGACGAATTTTAAAGAGGCACCAGACTTGCTCAGATGAAAATTCCCAAATTGAATGAAAGTTGCGTACATATCTGAAGATCACACACGTAAATTGGCAGATTTTTTTGATTTCTACAGGGACTACTGCTCAAATTCGTGACAAGAAATCTGTTCGTAATCCAAATCTAGTATTGGCTTTACTATCAAAGACTTCACTTGGCACAACAATTCAATAAAATAAAGATAAGGAGATGTTGCTACAGTAGTAAACAACTTTCAAGACTCAAATATAAAATAAAGTGCAGAAGTAAAATAATGGGTTGTCTCCCATAAGCGCTTTTCTTTAACGCCTTTTAGCTAGGCGCAAAGTGTGTATCAAGTATTATCAAGAGATGAAGCATCAACATAGGTGTTGGGAGTTTTCTCAACTATGCATTTTATCTTTTCTATGTGAGTTTCAGAGGCTCCCTTTTCATTATTCTTAGGTTTGCTATCCTCATGAAACAAATTTTCAGGGACAAGCCAACCATAGTTATTTTCTAGAGCGTCGCTCATTCCTAGGAGCTTACAAGGTATTGTTGTCTTAATCTCCCCACCATCATTAATATTATTAGTGTACCTTACTATCTCCATGTCCATCTTTTCAAAAATACTAACAAAGTTGGTATAAGAGCCAAGCATATTGTATTTAATAAAGACCTTTCTAGCCTCTCTTGCTACACCACCAAATTCTTTAAGAAGGGTTTCTAAAACAAAATCTTTCTTTTCCCCTTCTTCCATATCACCGAGTGTGAGAAACATGTGTTGGATTATAGGATTGAGATTAACAAATTTAGTTTCCAACATGCGAACTAAAGAAACAACATCAATTTCATAAGTAGGAGCAAGTTCTACCAAGTGTCTATCTTCAAAATCTTCAGCGGTACTAACATGAGTGAAAAAATCTTCTATATTATCTCTCCCAATTATAGACCCACGTCCTACCGGTACGTCTTTCAGAGTGAACTTAGGAGGAAACATGATGAAACAAACTAAAGGTAAATAAAGTAAATACAAGTAACTAATTTTTTTGTGTTTTTGATATAGAGAACGAGACAGTAAATAAAGTAAAACTAGCAACTAATTTTTTTGTGTTTTTAGTAAGTGCAGCAAACAAAGTAGTAAATAAAAGTAAAGCAAGACAAAAACAAAGTAAAGAGATTGGAAGTGGAGACTCCCCTTGCAGCGTGTCTTGATCTCCCCGGCAACGGCGCCAGAAAAAAAAATGCTTGATGGCGTGTAGATGACACGTCCGTTGGGAACCCCAAGAGGAAGGTGTGATGCGCACAGCAAGTTTTCCCTCAGAAGAAACCAAGGTTATCGAACCGTAGGAGCCAAGAAGCACGTTGAAGGTTGATGGCGGCGGAGTGTAGTGCGGCGCAACACCAGGGATTCGCGCCAACATGGAACTGCACAAAACAATCACAGAACTTTGCCCCAACGTAACATGAGGTTGTCAATCTCACCGGCTTGTGTAAACAAAGGATTAGATGTATAGTGTGGATGATGATGTTTGTTTGCGAAGAACAGAAAGAACAATTGCAGTTTGTATTTCAGATGTAAAGAATAGGACCGGGGTCCACAGTTCACTAGTGGTGTCTCTCCCATAAGATAGCAGATGTTGGGTGAACAAATTGCAGTTGGACAATTGACAAATAAAGAAGGCATAACAATGCACATACATATATCATGATGAGTACTATGAGATTTAATCAGGGTATTACGACAAAGTACATAGACCGCTATCCAGCATGCATCTATGCCTAAAAAGTCCACCTTCAGGTTATCATCCGAACCCCCTCCAGTATTAAGTTGTAAACAACGGACAATTGCATTAAGTATGGTGCGTAATGTAATCAACACAAATATCCTTAGACAAAGCATCGATGTTTTATCCCTAGTGGCAACAGACATCCACAACCTTAGAACTTTCTGTCACTGTCCCAGATTTAATGGAGGCATGAACCCACTATCGAGCATAAATACCCCCTTGGAGTCACAAGTATCAACTTGGCCGAGCCTCTACTAGCAACGGAGAGCATGCAAGAACATAAATAACATATATGATAGATTGATAATCAACTTGACATAGTATTCAATATTCATCGGATCCCAACAAACACAACATGAAGGATTACAAATAGATGATCTTGATCATGATAGGCAGCTCACAAGATCTAACATGATAGCACAATGAGGAGAAGACGACCATCTAGCTACTGCTATGGACCCATAGTCCAGGGGTGAACTACTCACACATCGATCCGGAGGCGATCATCGCGATGAAGAGACCTCCGGAGATGATTCCCCTCTCCGGCAGGGTGCCGGAGGCGATCTCCTGAATCCCCGAGATGGGATTGGCGGCGGCGGCGTCTCGGAAGGTTTCCGTATCGTGGCTCTCGTGGGGTTTCGCGACGGAGGCTTTAAGTAGGCGGAAGGGCGGAGTCGGGAGAGTCACGGGGCCCCACACGCTAGGGCCGCGCGGGCCCCCTCGCTGCGCCGCCCTAGTGTGCGGCGCCCGTGGCCCCACTTCGTCCCCTCCGGTCTTACGGAAGCTTCGTGCAAAAATAGGACCCTGGGCGTTGATTTCGTCCAATTCCGAGAATATTTCCTTACTAGGATTTCTGAAACCAAAAACAGCAAAAACAACAACTGGCATCTCGTCAATAGGTTAGTGCCGGAAAATGCATAATAATGACATATAATGTGTATAAAACATGTGAGTATCATCATAAAAGTAGCATGGAACATAAGAAATTATAGATACGTTTGGGACGTATGAAGCATCCCCAAGCTTAGTTCCTACTCGCCCTCAAGTAGGTAAACGATAACAAAGATAATTTCTGAAGTGACATGCTATCATAATCTTGATCATACTATTGTAAAGCATATGAGATGAATGCAGCGATTCGAAGCAATGATGAAGATAATGAGTAAACTAATGAATCATATAGAAAAGACTTTTCATGAATAATACTTTCAAGACAAGCATCAATAAGACTTGCATAAGAGTTACTCATAAATCAATAAATTCAAAGTAAAGACATTGAAGCAACACAAAGGAAGATAAAGTTTCAGCGGTTGCTTTCAACTTCAACATATTTATCTCATGGATAATTGTCAACACAAAGCAATATAACAAGTGCAATAAGTAAACATGTAAGAATCAATGCACACAGTTGATACAAGTGTTTGCTTCTAAGATAGAAAGAATAGGCAAACTGACTCAACAATAAAGTAGAAGATAGGCCCTTCGCAGAGGGAAGCATTGATTACTATATTTGTGCTAGAGCTTTTCATTTTGAAAACAAGAAACAATTTTGTCAACGGTAGTAATAAAGCATATGTGTTATGTATAAGATCTCCTATAAGTTGCAAGTCTCATGCATAGTATACTAATAGTGCTCGCACCTTGTCCTAATTAGCTTGGATTAACACGGATTATCATTGCTTAGCATATGTTTCAACCAAGTGTCACAAAGGGGTACCTCTATGCCGCCTGTACAAAGGTCTAAGGAGAAAGTTCGCATTGGATTTCTCGCTTTTGAGTATTCTCAACTTAGACATCCATACCGGGACAACATAGACAACAGATAATGGACTCCTCTTTAATGCATAAGCATTCAACAATTAATATTCTCATAAGAGATTGAGGATTAGCTGTCCACACTGAAACTTTCACCATGAATCATGGCTTTAGTTAGCGGTCCAATGTTCTTCTCTAACAGTATGCATACTCAAACCATTTGATTGTGAGAACCGCCCTTACTTCAGACAAGACGAACATGCATAGCAACTCACATGATATTCAACAAAGGTAAATGAGTTGATGGCGTCCCCAGAAAGCATGGTTACCGCTCAACAAGCAACTTATTAAGAAATAAAACACATAAGTACATATTCTTCACCACGATAGTTTTTAAGCTATTTTGTCCCGTGAGCTATATATTATAAAGACAAAGAATAGAAATTTTAAAGGTAGCACTCAAGTAATGTACTTTGGAATGGCGGAGAAATACCATGTGGTAGGTAGGTATGGTGGACACAAATGGTATGGTTATTGGCTCAAGGATTTGGATGCACGAGAAGAATTCCTCTCAATACTAGGCTAGGCTAGCAAAGTTGTTTGAAGCAAACTCAAGTATAAAAGGTGAAGCAAAGCTTACATATGAACATATTGTAACTATTATAAGACTTTATATTGTCTCCTTGTTGTTCAAACACCTCAACCAGAAAATATCTAGACTCTAGAGATCAATCATGCAAACCAAATTTTATTAAGCTCTATGTAGTTATTCATTAATGAGTACAAGGTACATGATGCAAGAGCTTAAACAAGATCTATATGAGCACAACAATTGCCAAGTATCACATTATTCAAGACATTAAACCATTTACCACATGCGGCATTTTCCGTTTCCAACCATATAGCAATGAATGAAGTAGTTCAACTTTCGCAATGAACATTAAGAATAAAGCTAAGAACATATGTGTTCATACGAAACAGCGGAGCGTGTCTCTCTCTCCCAAACAAAGAATGCTAGGATCCGATTGTATTCAAACAAAAACAAAAATAAAAACAAACAGACGCTCCAAGTAAAGCACATAAGATGTGACGGAATAAAAATATAGTTTCACTAGAGAAACCTGATAAGTTGTCGATGAAGAAGGGATGCCTTGGGCATCCCCAAGCTTAGACGCTTGAGTCTTCTTAAAATATGCAGGGATGAACCACGGGGGCATCCCCAAGCTTTGACTTTTCACTCTTCTTGATCATATTTGTATCATCCTCCTCTCTTGACCCTTGAAAACTTCCTCCACACCAAACTCGAAACAAACTCATTAGAGGGTCAGTGCATAATTCATATATTCAGAGGTGACATAATCATTCTTAACACTTCTGGACATTGCTCAAAGCTACTGAAAGTTAATGGAACAAAGAAATCTATCAAACATAGCAAAACAGGCAATGCGAAATAAAAGGCACAATCTGTCAAAACAGAACAGTTCGTAAAGACGAATTTTAAAGAGGCACCAGACTTGCTCAGATGAAAATGTCCAAATTGAATGAAAGTTGCGTACATATCTGAGGATCACGCACCTAAATTGGCAGATTTTTTTGATTTTTCCACAGGGACTACTGCTCAAATTCGTGACAGCAAGAAATCTGTTCCTGCGCAGTCATCCAAATCTAGTATTGGCTTTACTATCAAAGACTTTACTTGGCACAACAATGCAATAAAATAAAGATAAGGAGAGGTTGCTACAGTAGTAAACAACTTCCAAGACTCAAATATAAAATAAAGTGCAGAAGTAAAATAATGGGTTGTCTCCCATAAGCGCTTTTCTTTAACGCCTTTCAGCTAGGCGCAGAAAGTGTGTATCAAGTATTATCAAGAGATGAAGCATCAACATAGGTGTTGGGAGTTTTCTCAACTATGAATTTTATCTTTTCTATGTGAGTTCCAGAGGCTCCCTTTTCATTATTCTTAGGTTTGCTATCCTCATCAAACAAATTTACAGGGACAAGCCAACCATAGTTATTTTCTAGAGCGTCGCTCATTCCTAGGAGCTTACAAGGTATTGTTGTCTTAATCTCCCCACCATCATTAATATTATTAGTGTACCTTACTCTCTCCATGTCCATCTTTTCAAGGATACTAACAAAGTTGGTATAAGAGCCAAGCATATTGTATTTAATAAAGACCTTTCTAGCCTCTCTTGCTACACCACCAAATTCTTTAAGAAGGGTTTCTAAAACAAAATCTTTCTTTTCCCCTTCTTCCATATCACCGAGTGTGAGAAACATGTGTTGGATTATAGGATTGAGATTAACAAATTTAGTTTCCAACATGCTAACTAAAGAAACAACAGCAATTTCATAAGTAGGAGCAAGTTCTACCAAGTGTCTATCTTCAAAATCTTCAGCGGTACTAACATGAGTGAAAAAATCTTCTATATTACCTCTCCCAATTATAGACCCACGTCCTACCGGTACGTCTTTCAGAGTGAACTTAGGAGGAAACATGATGAAACAAACTAAAGGTAAATAAAATAAATGCAAGTAACTAATTTTTTTTGTGTTTTTGATATAGAGAACGAGACAGTAAATAAAGTAAAACTAGCAACTAATTTTTTTGTGTTATTAGTAAGTGAAGCAAACAAAGTAGTAAATAAAAGTAAGCAAGACAAAAACAAAGTAAAGAGATTGGAAGTGGAGACTCCCCTTGCAGCGTGTCTTGATCTCCCCGGCAACGGCGCCAGAAAAAATGCTTGATGGCGTGTAGATGACACGTCCGTTGGGAACCCCAAGAGGAAGGTGTGATGCGCACAGCAAGTTTTCCCTCAGAAGAAACCAAGGTTATCGAACCAGTAGGAGCCAAGAAGCACGTTGAAGGTTGATGGCGGCGGAGTGTAGTGCGGCGCAACACCAGGATTCCGGCGCGTGGAACCCGCACAACACAATCACGAACTTTGCCCCAACGTAACAGGAGGTTGTCAATCTCACCGCTTTGTAAACAAAGGATTAGATGTATAGTGTGGATGATGATGTTTGTTTGCGAAGAACAGTAAAGAACAATTGCAGCAGTTTGTATTTCAGATGTAAAGAATAGGACCGGGGTCCACAGTTCACTAGTGGTGTCTCTCCCATAAGATAGCAGATGTTGGGTGAACAAATTACAGTTGGGCAATTGACAAATAAAGAAGGCATAACAATGCACATACATATATCATGATGAGTACTATGAGATTTAATCAGGGCATTATGACAAAGTACATAGACCGCTATCCAGCATGCATCTATGCCTAAAAAGTCCACCTTCAGGTTATCATCCGAACCCCCTCCAGTATTAAGTTGTAAACAACAGACAATTGCATTAAGTATGGTGCGTAATTGTAAGGGTATTTTACCCTTATCCATTATTTTGGTATCTATGACACCGTGCTAGAGTATTTGGACTAATACATGTCTACAAGATGACTTTTAGGTATTAGCCAAAGAGGTATGATGGTATAGCAATGGAACAAGAAGGCAACGGGAGACCCCCCCAATTCGACGAAAAATCAGCAAGTTTATGAGAGCCTGGCCGATCCCAGATCCGGTCGGACCGGGCACCGGACAGCCCGGTCACCAACCGGACCAACCGGTGCCATCCGGACACCAGAAAGAAGGGCAAGCCCTCCAGTCGGCGTCCGGTCGTTAGCCCGGTTGGACCGGCTGC
This sequence comes from Lolium multiflorum, assembly GCA_030979885.1. Classification (NCBI taxonomy): domain Eukaryota; kingdom Viridiplantae; phylum Streptophyta; class Magnoliopsida; order Poales; family Poaceae; genus Lolium; species Lolium multiflorum. The sequence continues at coordinate 208,607,247 of CM061752.1, forward strand.
TCCGGTCCATGGCCCGGTCGGACCGGCACCGAGCGGCCCGGCCAGCAACCGGCCTTTGCGCTGTGCCATCCGGGTGCCATCCAGTAACTCTCGACGCCTGCCCGGTCAAGACCCGGTCCCAGCTCCGGTTGGAAACCGCGCCGGTCAGGCCCGGTCGACCGGCTGTGGACCGGCCTGTCCGCGCCAAATCCGGTCGACCGGGTTCCTCGATGAATCTGCTGATGTGGCAAGTGACCAACGGCTGTATTTCAAAGAACACTATAAATAGGCCTTCTCCTACCTCTGAACAGTTAGGCAACATACTAGAAGCTGTTCTTGAGCTCTCTCTCTCTTACTCCATTGCTAGAAACACCAAAAGCCTCAGATCTCCCTCCTCCTCCACCCAAACTCAAATCCCTCCGGGGAATCATTAGAGGAGGACCCGATCTACCGTTCTACCAAGCCAAATCTCATTCCCCCTTGTATTCATTGAGAAGCTTGCTTCCTAGGGTTCCTTGGAAACCCTAGGTGGGCAAGAGGAGTCCGGAAGCATCCGGGCTGTGGATTTGCTCCCAAGATTGTGAAGGTTTGGAGGCTACCTCAAAGTCTACCACAAGTGAGTGAGCTATTCCTTCGTGGGATAGGCTCCGGAGAATAGGGTGAGCCTTCGTGGCGGGGAATCCTTCGTGGGACCTCCACTCCTCCAAACGTGACGTACCTTGTTGCAAAGCAAGGGAACACGGGAATACATCCTCGTCTCCGCGTGCTATCGGTTATCTCTAACCGAACTCCTTACTTGTGATTTAACTTCCTGTGAGAGCCTTCGTGCTCGAGTTAGTTGTATCCTCATATAGGTTGCTTCACCTAGTTTGCATTAGGCTCACCTTTATATTCCGCAAAGCCTAATATTGCAAAGAAAGAATTAAAATCTGTAGAAACCTATTCACCCCCTCTAGGTTTACCATCTCTATACTTTCAATTGGTATCAGAGCCTGGACTCTTATTAAGGGCTTCACCGCCTTAAGAGTGAGATGGATAAACTCTTCGAGGGTCTAGATGACGACTCTAACCTTTCGGTTAAAGAGATGAAATCTAGATTCTTGGCATATGATGTCGAGAAGAAGAAAAAGGAGGATGAGCTACAAAACCAAATGACAGAAATGACTGCCATGCTTAAGAACCTAACTGCCGATGGAACTTCTAGTGGGGCTTCGGTCTCCAAGGAAACCTACCATGAAGCTAACCATGACTATCCCAAAAACACTTCACCCATGCCTCATATAAACCATAGTGGGACCGTTCCCCATTATGATGGAACTCACTTTCCACATTGGAAATCTGCTATGGAATCTCATATTCGCAGCTGCAGTGTGGAGCTATGGGAGCTCATTGTTCATGGACATCGGGAGCCACAAGATCCTACTCGGTTGACCTCCACCGAGTTCTACAACCGTCAACTCAATGCCTCCGCACGTGACAAGATTAGAAGTGGCATCAACCGCAAGCTCCTTGATCAAGTCGATGACATTGTCTCCGCTAAAGAGTTGTGGGATTGGATCGTAGTACTCCAAGAGGGAACCAATTTGATCCAATCAGCTCTTTATGAGACCGCAAAGCAAGAGGCCCACCAGTTCATGATTCGAGATGGAGAATCCGTATCCGATGCCTATGCTAGGCTTGGTGCTCTTAGAGTAAGAGTCAAGGGACTTGGTGCTGAGAAGTACAATGACGGCTTCGAGATGAATGAAGCCTTCATAAAATCCAAGGTCATTGCTATGATTGCCGTCAAACAAGAAGACACCAACCTTGCTCTCAACTTGCAAATCATGACCAAGAGTGCCGATCTCAACTCCGATGATCTAGTCTCCTATGTGGCCGCCAATGAAAGCATGGCCAAAGCCGGAAAGAGGCTCAAGGCAATGAACCGTGTTGATGAAGCCTCACACAACCATGAAGCGTCACACAACCTTGCTCTCAAGGCTAGAGCTGACCATGGAGGAGAAGAAGAATATGAAATTGAAGAAGATGAGGAGATGACTTCAACTAGTGACATCGTCACTGACTTTGCCTTCTTTGCCAAGAAGTACAAGGGAAAGTTGCCTATGCTCCTCAATGACAAGAAGAAGAAGAGAACTTGCTACAATTGTGATGAAGATAGCCACTTTGCAAATGAGTGCTCTTATGAGAAAAGGGTAGACAAGCCAAGATTCATCAAAGGGGTCAAGCCAAGATTGAAGCCAAACCCAATCAACGATCGATTCAAGAAGAACAAGGGAAGAGCTTTTGTTGGAGCCGAGTACTTGTCCGATGATGAAGAAGAAGATGAGGAGAAGGAGGCCGGGGTGGCCGGTTTGGCTTTCTCCAAGCCCGGGTCACTCTTCACATATGACTACTCCAAGGACTACTCCACGGAGAATGATGTTGGTTCCTCCTTCATGGCAAGAATCACTCAAGATGATGACTCCGATGACTCTTCCTCCTCTACAATCGTTGGCTCTTGTCTTATGGCAAGGGAAACCAAGGTAATGGAACCTCCACCTTCCCTATCTAGTGTTCTTGATGATGAAAATGAAAATCAAGATGAACTAATTGTGCTTAAGGAACTTTACAATGTTAGATGCACCCTTCGTGGTGAAGCTCTTGTCAAGTTTGATTTCTTGATGGACTCTCTCAAAGAAAAGGATGAGTCCATTGAGGAATTAGAATATCAATTGGATGAAAAGGAACGGAGATTCAATCTCCTAAGACAAGAGCTAAAAACCGAAAGGTGCATATCTCAAGGCCTTAAGCAACAAATTGAAACCTATGAACTTGATAAAGTTAAGGACCTAGAAACTATTGATAGGGCTCAATCTTTGACTCAAGTGCTCCATACCTCAAAGGAGGAACTTGAAGTTGCTCATGCTTCTCTCACTAGGGATCTTGACCACCTTGAAAGAGCTAACAAGCTTGTAAAGGATGAGCTCAAGAAACTTGGAGAGAACCATGACCTACTCCAAGAAACCTACACGAAAGCACTTGAATCAATGAAGGATCCTATTGTTGTTGAAAAGCATGCTAGTTCCCCTACATCTTTTACTAGTGAGCATGCTAAGATTGTTGAGGAACATGTTCGTTTACAAGAGGAACTCTCTTTGCATGTTGAGACCAATGCATATCTTGAATCCTTGGTGACTAAATATGGTCTCGACTATCATCCTAATGAATCCTCTTGTGAGCATGCATCTATTCTTGAGGAAAATGTTAGGTTAACAAAGGAACTTGCAAAGTTCACCACCGCCAAGAACAAGATGGGATTGGATGACCTCTTGAGTAAGCAAAGGTCAAACCATCAAAAGTTTGGACTTGGATACGTTCCCAAGTCTCACAAGAAGAAGAACTACAACAAGGAGAAACCCGCTCAAGATAAGAACAAGAAGGTCACTAACAATGGCAAAGCCTCAAAGGGCAAAGCCACTTGTGGTGACCGCACGGGGCCAAACGATCACTATGCATTATTTGTTGATTATTATGGTGATGTCTATGCTAACTATGTTGGCCCTCCCAATGGCTATGCTTATAGAGAGTACTCAATTTGGGTACCAAAAGATATTGTTGCCATTGCAAAGGAACCCATTAATCGATGGGTTCCTAAATCCTCTACTTGATTTTGTAGGGGTATTCCTCCGGTGGTCCAAAATGGGTGTTTGATAGTGGATGCACCAATCATATGACCGGAGGAAAAGGTGTGCTTGATCAATTCATTGAAGATATCAACAAGAAGTCAAGCATTACCTTTGGTGACAACTCAAAGGGAAAGGTACTTGGGTATGGCAAGGTAGCAATCTCTAAGGACTTGTGCCTTGAGACGGTTATGCTTGTTGAACACCTTAGCTATAACTTACTTTCTATATATCATCTTGCCGATGCCGGTTACAATTCATATTTCACTAAGTATTATGTGCAAGTCTTTAGGAGTGACAATCTCAAATTGGTCCTTGTTGGATATGTGGAGAACAACCTTTATGTGGTTGATCTCTCGAAAGAGAGCCCCTCCTTCTCCACATGTCTAATGGCGGCCAAGCATGACGAAGGTTGGTTGTGGCATCGCCGCCTTGGTCATGTTAACATGAGAAATCTTAAACAACTCCTAAAGGGTGAGCATATTGTGGGACTAACCGGCGTTTCTTTTGAGAAAGATCGTGTTTGTAGTGCATGTGTAGCCGGAAAGCAACTCAAGAAGAAGCATCCCATCAAGAGTATTGTTACCACATCTAGGCCTTTGGAGCTCCTTCATTTGGATCTCTTTGGGCCATCACATTATGATACTCTTGGTGGGAGCAAGTATGGACTTGTCATTGTTGATGATTACTCAAGATACTCTTGGGTCTTTCTCCTTAAGTCTAAGGACGAGACCCATAGAGAGTTCATCACCTTCGCCAAGAAAGCTCAACATATGTATGAATCCGAGATCAAGGCAATTAGGACCGACAATGGCACCGAGTTCAAGAACTACACTATGCAAGAGTTTGTTGATGATGAGGGCATCAAGCATGAGTTTTCGGCGCCATACACCCCTCAACAAAACGGTGTTGTTGAAAGGAAGAACCGGACTATCATTGAGATGGAAAGAACCATGTTGAGTGAATTCAACTCACCCCACAACTTTTGGGGAGAAGCCATCTCTACGGCCGTCCACTACTCCAACCGGCTCTTCCTCCGTCCCCTCCACAACAAAACCCCATACGAGCTCCTTACCGGTAACAAGCCTAATGTCATGTATATTCGTGTCTTTGGATGCAAATGCCTTGTTAAGAACAACAAAGGAAAGCTCGGTAAATTTGAAACTAGAACCATAGAGGGTATATTTGTTGGATATGCGGAGAACTCTCACGCCTATAGATACTACAACCGGTCCTCCGGGACTATTGAAGTATCTTGTGACGTGGTGTTCTTGGAGGATAATGGCTCCCAAGTGGAGCAAGTTGTTCCATGTGTTGCAGGTAATGATGATGATCCATCTAGTGCCATCAAGCATATGGGCATTGGACACATCCGGCCCATGGAGGTTCATAATGATGATCAAGATGATGGAGTAGATGTTTCAAGCACGCCACAAGTGGAGCCTAGCTCAACTCAAGCCGAACCATCAAGTGCAACTCAAGAACCATCCTCTACTCAAGATGAGTCTCAATCCGAAGAACAAGAAGAAGATCCTCATTCCATGGAGCAAGATCATGATGACGATCAAGAAACATCCTCAACTCATGATCAAGCTCAAGTGGTCCCTCATGATCAAGTACTAGCAAGAGATGAATTCATTGATCATGAAGGAACCGTTCGGAAGATCAAGGCCGCTACAAGGGCAAGTGACATGAAAGTGGATCAAGTCCTTGGTAGCATCTCAAGAGGAGTGGTAACTCGTAGACACCATGCATTACTTATCACTTATTGTCAACATCATGCTTTTGTGTCTAGTTTTGAACCACTTAAGGTACATGAAGCCTTGGTCGATCCGGATTGGGTAATTGCCATGCAAGAAGAATTGGAGTGTTTCACTCGCAATGAAGTATGGTCTCTAGTTGAGAGACCCAAGGATCATCGCATCAATGTTATAGGGACCAAATGGGTATTCAAGAACAAGCAAGATGAGAATGGCATTGTCATACGAAACAAAGCAAGGTTAGTGGCGCAAGGGTTTGCCCAAATAGAAGGTATGGACTTTGAGGATACCTTTGCGCCGGTAGCCCGTCTTGAAGCTATTCGTCTTTTGCTTGCATTTGCATCTTTCCACAACTTCAAACTATTTCAAATGGATGTAAAAAGTGCATTTTTGAATGGTCCTCTAAAAGAAACCGCATATGTGGCTCAACCCCCGGGTTTCGAAGACCCATGCCGACCCAACCACGTGTATTTACTCCATAAGGCACTCTACGGTCTCAAGCAAGCTCCACGTGCTTGGTATGAGTTCCTTAGGGATTTCTTACTACATGATGGGTTTTGCATGGGTACGGTCGATTCCACCCTTTTCACCAAGCGGGTTAAAGGGGGTGGCTTATTTATATGTCAAATATATGTTGATGATATTATCTTTGGTGGAACTAACCCCAATCATAACAAAGCTTTTGAGCTATTGATGACTAGGAAATTTGAGATGTCCATGATGGGAGAGTTGAAGTTCTTCCTAGGCTTCCAAGTGAGGCAACTTGCAAAAGGCACCTTCATCTCTCAAGAAAAGTATGTGAAGGACATGCTCAAGAAATTCAACATGACCAATGCAAGCCCAATGAAGACACCCATGCCCGTAAAGGGGCAACTTGGTTCATGTGACGGTGAGAAGGATGTGGACATAAAGGTATACCGCTCCATGATAGGATCCTTGCTCTACCTTTGTGCCTCTAGGCCGGATATCATGCTAAGTGTAGGGATGTGTGCTCGTTTTCAATCCGCTCCCAAGGAGAGCCATTTAATGGCGGTCAAACGGATTCTAAGATACCTTGTTCTCACTCCTACTCTCGGGCTTTGGTATCCAAAGGGGTCAACCTTTGAACTCATTGGCTATTCGGATTCCGATTGGGCCGGTGATAAGGTTGACCGGAAGTCTACCTCCGGGGCTTGCCAATTTATTGGCCGGTCATTGGTGAGTTGGTCATCCAAGAAACAAAACTCCACCGCTTTATCCACCGCCGAAGCCGAATACATATCCGCGGCATCTTGTTGCACTCAATTGTTATGGATGAAGCAAACCTTGAAAGACTATGGTGTGTCTCTTGGTACGGTGCCTCTTCTTTGTGACAATGAAAGTGCAATTAAGATCGCCAATAACCCGGTTCAACATTGTCGCACCAAACATATTGACATTCGCCATCACTTCCTACGTGATCATGTTGCCAATAAGGATATTGATCTCACTCATGTGGGAACAACCTACCAATTGGCGGATATTTTCACTAAGCCTTTGGATGAAGCCCGCTTTGTTAACTTGAGAGGAGAACTTGGTATTCTTGATCCTAAAAACTTGGATTGATTAACTTCTTGCACTATATTCTTGCATTTATCTTGCTATCTAGCTTAGAGGTATAGCACATATGGGGATAGACATCTTACCATGTCTTGGTATGATGCATACCTATGTGTGCAACATAAATAGACCCAATGTCATTATATGGACCCAAGCATGTCTCTTCACGGTCACATGACATTTGCGCTTTCACATAGGGGGAGTAATCCCCCGCCCCTCATTGAGCCTTCATTACAAATTGATTTGACTATATAAGGCCAAATGATCTTATTGCAAAAATCATTTCAAAATGACTTATGATTCTTGATATAAATATACTTCGAATCATACCCATTGTCGCTATTTATATTTTGTTTGGATTTCATTCCAATGGGTATGCCTAGAGAACTTTGTGTTTCCAACCCCATGTCTATGCTCATCTCATCATCATCTATCTATCTATCTATATGTACATGTCATCATCTGAGCACTCACACACATTTACACAAAAAAATAGGGGCAAAACGAGGCAAAATGACACATTTTTGGGCAAATTGACTCCGGCCGGTCACTGGCCCGGTCGGACCGGCCTTTGCGCCGGGTCGTCCGGCGTCTGGCCCGGTCGACCGGGCGCCCGACCGGCCGTGCGGGCTGTTATGTCTTGGGAGAGGATACCCCTTGGGGATCTTCTTCCTCATTATCCCCCACCTCTCAAACCTCCATGGCCGCCACCTCCACCATCTCCACCACGCCCTAGGCACTTCCCACCACTAGTTTCTCCCCAAACTTCACACAACCATAGATCGGGATCTCTCAAGCCTCTTCACCAAAGGATTTGGTCCCTCTCAAGCTATTTTGGGAGATCTTGGGGATTTGGCCCTCAAGCCTTCTTCACGTGTTCTTCTTGCTCACTTGGGCAACAAGGACAATGTCATCGGGTAAATTTCCCTTCTATTCCCTCTCCTTCTTGATTTCCCTCTCCCATTGCCACATGTTGAGGAAAATTGAGAAAAGTTAGGGTTAGGGTTAGGGTTAGTAAGTCCTCATGCCTCCTAGAGTGTCACACCCCTCCTATGCACATTGTTCACTCTCCTGGTATAATCTATGTTCAAGTTTGTGAGTTTTTGCATGATTTTGTGTCGAATTTCTGGGCAAACATCACAACTCAGCACGACCCGGTTTACAGCCCGGTCGACCGGCCTCTCAACCGGCTGGTCCGGCGCACCGCCCGGTCAACCGGATGGCCAACCGGCTCGTCCGGTCTGTCGTCCGGTCGGACCGGCCCCTGCGCCGGCTCGCCCAGCTTTTTCGCATGATCTCGTCGAAACACTTGAATATAGGCTATGCTTTTGGCTTCCTCATATATGCTGATGACATGTACACTTACCTCATTGCTCTCCTCGCCCTATATTGCTTATTCACAGGAGACTGGAGCGGTGAGGACCGTGACACCACTGCCAAGAGAGGGAGGCATGCAGGACACCCACCACGCCGTACTAGTGGTCGTGCATCTCAGCCCACTAGTGGCAGCTCATCTAGGGGACGAACCAAGACATCTGCCAGTAAGAGGAAAGATAAACATGCAGCACAGGATGGTGATGAGGTACTGCCAGAGTTCCATGTTGGTGATGTACATATTGGTGCATGGAGAAGACTCAGAGAGTCCAACCCCTATCGCTTTGAGGAACCCACTTACACAGGGGGAGATCAGTTTTTCTGGACCAAGACACAGCAAGTCATGTGGGATGACTACTATGACTCCCACGAGCACATGAAGAAAGGCACCATTGTTATGCCCAAGGCCATCAAGGATGTCATTGGAATGTATGAAGCCACCAAGTTTCGCTTTGTGGTTGCGACCTTGAGGCGGATGGGGTTGTATGATCTTATGTGCTTGACACCTACTGATGGGTGCTATTGTCCAACCTTGGTGAGACAGTTTCACTGCACAGTCTTTTTCCATGATGATGCAGCTCGGACTATGACTTGGATGACTGGCAAACAGAAATACACTTGCAACTATCTTGATTTCTGTGAAGCCTTGGGGTTTGGTGGAGGGAGTGCTTCTGGTTTCAAGATATATTCTCAGCAGAAGTTCACCAGAGGGGACATTGCCTTTTGCTATCCTCCGGAACCCACCTCTGGACCTCCCACCATCTCTGGCATGTACTACTCCTACCTTATACTTGCCAAGCTATTCCGTGAGACCCTCATCAGCAAGTCCGGCGATACAAGTGAATGCCGTGCATATCATCTGAACTTGATGTACTACTGTCACCCTGAGCACCGGAAACTTATTGATGGCTGTGATCTCATCTACTGTGAGTTACGGCGCTGTGTTCGCGAGCGGTTGACTCCTAATCTTGCCCAGTACGTTCAGCTGCTCATCAACAAGGTTGTGCCCGCACCTCTCAATACTCAAGGTGAGCGGGTCAGGATGGACGCTTTCAAGGTACCTGCCCAAGGTGATAGACCGGATGTTCCTGAGATGATGCCTTCTGAGCGCCGGTCCAAGGAACGCCATGACCATGCTAGCTCCAGCTCCTCTAGGCGCCCACAGCGTGGTGTCTCACGGTTCTTCTCTAGCTTATGGCAGATGTGCAAAAATACCAATGATGTTGCACATCAAAGTCTTTCTTTGAACCAAGAGACAAGGAGGCGCCAAAATGAGTTCATGGCTACTAGGAATGTACCTGTCCCTCCTCCTGGCCCTGAGTTGGAGCCTGTCCACGCACCAAACTGGGAGATGCCTCTCCTTTCTGATGAGATGTTCCAGAACTTTGATCCTTCCTTGTACTTTGGTGCTCCTCCTCCTAGACCTGCTCGTGCACCTCATGCTGATGCTGATGATGAAGAGGATGAAGGTGATGAGGATGACAATGGCGAGGATGATGATGAAGAGGATGACAATGAGGATGGTGATGGCAGCTCTCCATTCGCGGGGCACGAGTTCTATTGATGGGGCGCTAGCATCTCTCCTCTTTTCTTCGCCTTTTTGGTGTTCCGATGCCAAAGGGGAGAAGAGAGTAGAGTCTAGGACCACGGGGTTCTTTGATTGTCACAAGCCATGGGAGTTGCTTTATTTGGATTTTATATGGCTTGTGCGTATTTGCTTTGATTTCCCAAGAACCATTTGCTACTTTGAATAATTCATGTATGGATATGTATGGACGACTTTTATGTGTGCTACTCTATGTTAGGATAATCATGCTTTATGTATAATCATGCTTTATGCTTATATATCTTGATATACTTGTCCATACCATGCTTGTTTCCTAAAGATATTGGGGGAGCTTCTCATATTCCACAAATGGTGCACTTTGCATTCAAACGCAAATTCTCCAAGTGCACACATTATGGGGGAGCGTAATATCTTATATGGAATCAAGGTTTAGAGCTTATCATAATATCTATATGTACTCTAGCTCGGTTTGTCATCGTATACCAAAAAGGGGGAGATTGTAAGGGTATTTTACCCTTATCCATTATTTTGGTATCTATGACACCGTGCTAGAGTATTTGGACTAATACATGTCTACAAGATGACTTTCAGGTATTAGCCAAAGAGGTATGATGGTATAGCAATGGAACAAGAAGGCAACGGGAGACCCCCCCAATTCGACGAAAAATCAGCAAGTTTATCAGAGCCTGGCCGGTCCCAGATCCGGTCGGACCGGCCCTGGAACCGGACAGCCCGGTCACCAACCGGACCCAACACCGGTGCCATCCGGACATGTTCTAGTAAAGAAGGGCAAGCCCTCCGGTCGGCATCCGGTCGTCAGCCCGGTTTGGACCGGCTGCTCCGGTCCATGGCCCGGTCGGACCGGGCACCAGACCGAGCGGCCCGGTCAGCAACCGGCCTTTGCGCTGTGCCATCCGGCGCCATCCAACCTCGACGCCTGCCCGGTCAAGACCCGGTCCCAGCTCCGGTTGGAAACCGGCTGCCCGATCTGGTCGTCGACCGCTGTGGACCGGCTGTCCGCGCCAAATCCGGTCGACCGGGTTCCTCGACGAATCTGATGTGGCAAGTGACCAACGGCCGTATTTCAAAGAACACTATAAATAGGCCTTCTCCTACCTCTGAACGGTTAGGCAACATACTACAAGCTGTTCTTGAGCTCTCTCTCTCTTACTCCATTGCTAGAAACACCAAAAGCCTCGGATCTCCCTCCTCCACCCAAACTCAAATCCCTCCGGGGAATCATTAGAGGAGGACCCGATCTACCGTTCTACCAAGCCAAATCTCATTCCCCCTTGTATTCATTGAGAAGCTTGCTTCCTAGGGTTCCTTGGAAACCCTAGGTGGGCAAGAGGAGTCCGGAAGCATCCGGGCTGTGGATTTGCTCCGGGCAAGATTGTGAAGGTTTGGAGGCTACCTCAAAGTCTACCACAAGTGAGTGAGCTATTCCTTCGTGGGATAGGCTCGGAGAATAGGGTGAGCCTTCGTGGCGCGGGGAATCCTTCGTGGGACCTCCACTCCTCCAAACGTGACGTACCTTGTTGCAAAGCAAGGGAACACGGGAATACATCCTCGTCTCCGCGTGCTATCGGTTATCTCTAACCGAACTCCTTACTTGTGATTTAACTGCCTGTGAGAGCCTTCGTGCTCGAGTTAGTTGTATCCTCATATAGGTTGCTTCACCTAGTTTGCATTAGGCTCACCTTTATATTCCGCAAAGCCTAATATTGCAAAGAAAGAATTAAAATCTGTAGAAACCTATTCACCCCCCCTCTAGGTTTACCATCTCTATACTTTCTAATCAACACAAATATCCTTAGACAAAGCATCGATGTTTTATCCCTAGTGGCAACAGCACATCCACAACCTTAGAACTTTCTGTCACTGTCCCAGATTTAATGGAGGCATGAACCCACTATCGAGCATAAATACCCCTCTTGGAGTCACAAGTATCAACTTGGCCAGAGCCTCTACTAGCAACGGAGAGCATGCAAGAACATAAATAACATATATGATAGATTGATAATCAACTTGACATAGTATTCAATATTCATCGGATCCCAACAAACACAACATGAAGGATTACAAATAGATGATCTTGATCATGATAGGCAGCTCACAAGATCTAACATGATAGCACAATGAGGAGAAGACGACCATCTAGCTACTGCTATGGACCCATAGTCCAGGGGGGAACTACTCACACATCGATCCGGAGGCGATCATGGCGATGAAGAGACCTCCGGAGATGATTCCCCTCTCAGGGTGCCGGAGGCGATCTCCTGAATCCCCGAGATGGGATTGGCGGCGGCGCGTCTGGAAGGTTTTCCGTATCGTGGCTCTCGGTACTGGGGGGTTTCGCGACGGAGGCTTTAAGTAGGCGGAAGGGCGGAGTCGGGAGAGTCATGGGGGCCCCACACGCTAGGGCCGCGCGGGCCCCCCTTACGCCGCGCCGCCCTAGTGTGGCGGCGCCCCGTGGCCCCACTTCGTCTCCCCTCCGGTCTTGGAAGCTTCGTGCAAAAATAGGACCCTGGGCGTTGATTTCGTCCAATTCCGAGAATATTTCCTTACTAGGATTTCTGAAACCAAAAACAGAAAACAAAGAATGGCTCTTCGGCATCTCGTCAATAGGTTAGTGCCGGAAAATGCATAATAATGACATATAATGTGTATAAAACATGTGAGTATCATCATAAAAGTAGCATGGAACATAAGAAATTATAGATACGTTTGGGACGTATCACGCATCGATCTCCATCATCATCATCATCATCAACGTCTCCATCGTTGATCCCCTTTGTCTACTTGGTTGTGTTCCAAACTCTATTAGGATTCGCACTTCTGTACAATACCTTTATATTCAATCCATAGTATTTTCATGATGTTGATCCCCTTCATGTATGAGTAGTTCCTTTGTTCTTGGGAGATACGGAGAAACCCTTGTAATATTATGATGTGAAATAAAGATGAATTATAACTTTGATTTATGAATTATGTGTTAGTTCTCTCTCTTGAATGTTATATGAAGTGCACCTCCTAATATTTGCCTCCGAGACAAGATAGGAAATTACCCTTTGAAGTATGATAAAGTGTGCGGCAAGAAGTGACATTACCGTGGCGGCACTTTATCATATGGAAGAGGGGAAATGGGGATTCACTAAGCTCATATCGATAACCATGGGGAAACCCTTAATTTAGATAGTCAATATGTGGTTTGCAAAAGACTAGTTGCAGTGGTTATTTAGAGATACGTTGACCGATGGTTTTCTGGGCGCATCTTATTATGGAGCTCTCTCCACACACAACATAAATGAAAGATATGGACTTATCCTAATCCTAAGTAGTATCCATACTAGCCACAGTTGATACTTGAGCTAATGGGAAAACGACACATCGCCGACAACAACAGAAAAGGCACAAACGGATGTTCGGTGACCATCAGACCATCCAACGGTGCTGGCATACATCTAACTCCAATGGATGCTTGTGTAGCTACTCATATGTGCACCAAATCCACTCTCACAAACGGAAGAAACCTGACATTCTTCGAACAAATTGGAAACATGTTTATACCAAACTTTGTTACTTTACCATAATTATATGTTGTCTAAGTCCATTTTCTTATTGATGCATACTAACATTCTTTTTATTATAGCTAGTTGAATTAATCACGTAATTTCATTGCTTAAATTTAAGATGCTATGTTATTTTCATATAAATTTTTTTTTAGAAAACGCAAATTTATAGAAAGAATGATGATTACTAGCTTAAGATTAGGCCAATGCAACCGGCCACTCAAGATGAGAGCACGAACGATGGCAACTCAACAGAAGTTGTAACAAATATTTATTATTGAAAATATTGTTTTCGCTAAGCTAAAATTTGGTCACGTCTAGTTTGCCCTAAATATGGAGAAATTATATTCATCCGCAAATTAAATTGTGATAGTGTCTGCATTATGTTGTACATGTTTGTATCTACAGTATGCTTAAATATTTAACCATTTTAGTAGTAGAGTATTCTACAGTTTGCTAGTTTAACAGAATTGAGCATCTTACAGTGTGAAATGAACTGTATAGAACTAGTAGAAAAAAATGTATTGCTACATTATGTAGTCGTATGCTATTCGTGGCTGGAAGTGACTTGTATTCATATTTGTGTGCTTCGTGCCGACAAACTGCAAGTCATATGCGCGTGCTATTCGTCTTTGTGCAGAACTCAGTTGAACATGCTGCACTCAATAGTGGCACGGCTCAGAAGAGCTGATTTACGTGTGGCCAACGTAGAGGAACTGCGTTGCCTTCAACACGGCAACCTGATCTGGAAGCGAGAAGTCCATCAGTGGTAGTGGATAAGGTAAAGCAAAATGGTTTCGGATGCAGAAGCCGCGGCAACAAAATAAGATAGGAGTATATGTAGCGTGCTACTGTTACGGCTCGATCCGGTCAACACAAATTAAGACTAAGAACGAAACAGGAAGTTGACTAGACATTATAGTTGATGCCGTGATCATTCATCTCATCAGCATTCTAACTGTCACAGAGTTGCCTCACTTCATTCTAGTTGGTACAAATGTTGAACTCGTTTTAACAACGCACACCCGCAATAAATCAAAATTACTCTGCCCCAGTGTGAGGGTGGCATTCCCGTGAGTAAAAGAAGATCACTCGTGAGGTCTAAAATTTAGTCCTGCTGCAAAAATTGTTTCTGAACTGAATCTGAAGGCTGACTCCGAATGGTGCCACGGATGGCACAAAGGAAGCCAAGGATGGAAATGGGCCACCCGCTAGGGTTGACCATCACGCTCTAAGGTGCATCTGAAGAAGAAAAAATCCAATCAAAACTGATGGATTGACTGTTTTCTCAGACAAACCCATTAGGCAAGTTAACACGTTTTCTTGGCTTCTGCACTTCCTCCTTTGACAGTTCGCTCGTTGAATCCTCGGAGGAACAGCTTCTCCAACTAACTGCCCGGGCGGTGCTGGCGGCGGCGGTTCCTCTCCCTCCCGTGCGCTTGGGAGGCCCGACGGGGCGGGCTCGACCAGGCGGCGTTGGAGGGCGCTGGCTCAGGCCCAGGCCGGCGCGGATCCCGTCGTGGCTCGCGGCGAGGCGAGCGCTCGTGGCGGTGGTGCCCTTCGCCTCCGTCAGCCGACGCTGCGGTGTCCCTGGTGGCGGGGGCCGATCTGGGCCCGCGGCTAGATCTGGGTCTGCCGAGTCCGGCAGATTCGGGTGCTTTTCTGCTGATGCGTTGCACGCAGGGACCTGCTCTGCTACCTTCCGTCGCGGCTGGTGTCGTGCTCGGACGGGACCGGCAGCGCTGGTTTTCGCGATCTGCCCGCTCGGGCTTGTCGGAGCTCGGTTGAGCTTCCGGCGGTGGGGTGTCGTTGGGGCGACGTCCCCACGTTCTGGAGTTGCTGGGGCGACGTCCTTGCTAGCCATCTGGGACGAGGTCCTTGGGTTGGCTCAGTACTGCAGCTACTCCGGCGGCTGCGGTCTATTCTCCCTCCAACCAATTTGGTCGTGCTTGTGCAGGTGTGCTCGCGCGCTGGGGATTGTGGACTTCATGGTGCCGCCAATCTAGGGTCTTGGATGTCTAGATCTGGGTCTGGCCGAATCCTCCGCCAGCCAGCACGTGTTTCCTGCGGATGAGTCGAGTGATGGGGTTCGTAGCATAGAAAACAAAAAATTTCCTACCGCAAGACGAATAAATCCAAGATCTAATCTATGGAACACCCAAGATCTAATCTACAAGATCGGAGCAACGAGATCGATATGTGAGACTAACCCTCGTAGATTTCCAAAGCCTACGAGATTAGATCTCGTTGTTGATGTAGTCGTACTCTTGCCGAACTCAAGTTCGAGATGTAGTCCTTCTAGTGCTGCAAGCGGGCCTCCGTACTCGGTCACACGTACGGTGTCGATGAAGACGTCCTCTCCCCGTTCCAGCGGGCAGCGGATGTAGTAGATCCTTCTCGAAATCCCAACAGCACGACGGCGTGGTGGTGGTGGTGGAGAAGATTTCCTGCAGGGCTTCGCCAAGCCGGTACAGGAGCAAGGACAGAGAGAGGATGGTGACTAGGGTTTCTTAGTTCTTCAACCCCTAGCACCCTTGCTTGTCCCCTCTTTATATAGGGGAGGGAGCAGCCATGGGATGCCTTGGCCCTTACTTTTCCTCCTTGGGCCGGCCCACAAAAAGGGCAAACTTGACCCTCAAGTTTCGGGGAAACTTAGCCCTTAAGTTATGGGAAACTTGTCCCTCAAGCTTGCTTGGAGTTGGGCTGGTTAGCATGGTGCGCCCAGCCCATTTAGGCTAGGCAGCACCATTTCGGCCCATGTGGCCCCTCCCGAGGTGGTGGGCCCATCGGTGGCCCACTAGAAACTTCTAGAAGCTTCGCTCAAAATACCGATATTTTTCCCGAACCTCGGAAGACGACTTCCCTTATATGAATCTTATTCTCCGGACCATTCCGGACCTCCTCGTGATGTCCTGGATCCCATCCGAGACTCCGAACAACATTCGGTCTCCATCTCATATTCCATATCTACTTAAACAACATCGAACCTTAAGTGTGTCACCCTACGGTTCGTGAACTATGCAGACATGATCGAGACTCTTCTCCGATCAATAACCAATAGCGGGACCTGGAGATCCATAATGGCTCCCACACATTCAGCGATGACTTAGTGATCGAATGAACCATTAACATACGATACCGATTCCCTTTGTCACGCGATATTTTACTTGTCCGAGGTTTGATCATCGGTATCTCTATACCTTGTTCAACCTCGTCTCATGACAAGTACTCTTTACTCGTACCGTGGTATGTGGTCTCTTATGAACCATTCATATGCTTGCAAGCTAATTAGACGACATTCCACCGAGAGGGCCCAGAGTATATCTATCCGTCATCGGGATGGACAAATCCCACTGTTGATCCATATGCCTCAACTCATACTTTCCGAATACCTAATCCCACCTTTATAACCACCCATTTACGCAGTGGCGTTTGATGTAATCAAAGTACCCTTCCAGCATAAGTGATTTACATGATCTCATGGTCGAAGGACTAGGTAACTATGTATCGAAAGCTTATAGCAAGTTGAACTTAATGACTTGATCTCATGCTACGCTTATTTGGGTGTGTGTCCATTATATCATTCATCCAATGATATAACCTTGTTATTAACAACATCCAATGTTCATGATCACGAAACCATGATCATCTATTAATCAACAAGCTAGTTATACAAGAGGCTTACTAGGGACTCTTTGTTGTTTACATAACACACATGTACCAATGTTTCGGTTGATACAATTATAGCATGGGATGTAAACATTTATCATGAACACTAAGATATAACAATAACTAATTTATTATTGCCTCTTGGGCATATCTCCAACAGTCTCCCACTTGCACTAGAGTCAATAATCTAGTTTACATTTGAAAAGATATAACACCTTGGCCTTGGTGCTTATCATGTTTTGCTCACGGGAGAGGTTTTTAGTCAACGGATCTGACTGCTCAGAAACGTATGTATTTTGCAATTCATTTGCGTCTCAACGCGTCACTCATTTTCCAAATGAGTTGGCATTAATTGTATATGCTTAGTCCTCTGGTGGAACCTTAATTCCGCGGTCTGAAAATAAGTCACTAATATTGTCATGCACAATATAGCTTCAAAGTTCTGACACTATCGGAACTACACCAAGTTCTCAAAGAACTCCTCGACTTAACATCCTCAGTCATTGTCAAAACAATGACATACTCTGCCTTCATTTGTAGAATCTGTCACAATATTTAGCAAAGACTTCTATTAGCTCATTGCGCTACCTTTTAATCAACACTTATCCTAATTGAGATTGAAATATATTTTTATATGTGACCAAACTAATATCGGTGCAACACCTTACAGCGATTTGTTTGTCATTACCCCATACAAAAACTATATATATGTATCCTTGGTTCTTCTAAAGTACTCAGGGATATTCTTACTGTTTTCCAATGATCATCACATGAATCATTCTGGTATATGCTCGTAACACTTTAGAGCACAGGACATCTGACCTTGTACATATTATTCGTGATCTAAAGTCACTCATGTGTTTTTACTCATCGAGCGTCAAATACACTCAAGTCTTGTTAAACCTTCACATGGAAAAGAACACCTTCTTAACATTTTTATATTGAACTACTTCAATATTCATTCTATGTACTTCGACTTAAACTTATTATGTGTTTCAATCTATCTTCATAGATCTTGACACTAAATATGTTTCAGTCCATATCCTTTCATTGAAATTAATTCTCAATGAAACTTTTAATCACATCAAGTATATGATCACATTATTTTTAATCAACGATATGTCATCTACATAAAGTATTATAAATATGTCTCAGCGCTCCCACTTAATTTCTTGCAAATGCAAGCATCCTCATCGTTTCTAATGAAATCAAAACTCTTTTTGATTATTTCATCCGGTGAAGATTCCAACTCCGCGATACTCATTTCATCCAATTGAAGTTCGTATACCTATCTAGTATTCCACGGACCAGCAAAAACTCTTGGTTGTATCTAGTATACATCCTTCATACATACTTCTGGTAAGGAATGTATTCCTGCCATCCTACTATCATATCCCATAAAAGAAATATGTAGCGATTACTAGAATAATCCACATAGACTACAAGCATTGCCACGGAAGATCTAATCTTATCGTAGTCAACTCTTTGAACTTTGTCGTAAACAACTTTTCGATAAGTCAAGCTTCTTTAAGGATATTCCATCCAAGTCCATCTATTTTATAGATCCATTTACTTTCAAAAAGTATTCATCTATCTTGGATTTCATGGCGCATAGCCATTTTAACGGAGTCAGGGCCCATCATAACTTCTTTGTATGTAGTTGGTTTGTCATTGTTCAAAATCAATCCTTTGTCCACAAATCATTTATTTGATCACAAAGTAAACCATACCTACAAGGTTCAATATGTACTTCGATCTCCATGGCTAAAACACTTTGTAGTCATGGGAGCCATGATCGTCGTAGCCGCTTCCGGAACCAATTCTGATGCTGCGCTACTCTGATCATTATGCTTAGGTTCATAAACCTTATCAAGTTCTATTGTCCTCCCACTCAAATACTTCGCTGGAAACAATTTCTCGGAAATAAGAAACATTTGACAAACACTTTTGTCTTTGTCTCATGGGAAGAATTCCCAATCAATTCTCTGGGATAACCAACAAAGACATTCATCCGATTTTGGTTGTAACCTTATTTACTTATGCTATGCATACCAAAATTTAAGAAAGGACTATTATGGTTCATACCCATGCCATAACTCGTATGGTGTCATTTCAACGAATC
Source organism: Lolium multiflorum (assembly GCA_030979885.1). Classification (NCBI taxonomy): domain Eukaryota; kingdom Viridiplantae; phylum Streptophyta; class Magnoliopsida; order Poales; family Poaceae; genus Lolium; species Lolium multiflorum. The sequence goes on from CM061752.1 coordinate 208,626,530, forward strand.
ATGATGATGCTCTATTCAGTGTAAAAGCGGTAGTCTCTAAAGCATAATCTACAAAAATATAATGGCTTTATTTTATCTCATCATTAATCCAACAAGGTTTGGATACGTCTCTCGGATACTCCATCATCACTATGATACTCCAAGAAACGTGAGTTGTAGAACAATTTCATAACTCTCTTAGATGTTCGCTAAAACTCGTAATTCAAATATTTCCACCATGATCCAATCATAGATATTTGACTTTTCTATTACGATGATTTCCACTTCATGCTGAAATTTATTTGAATCCATTCAAATGTTTCAAACTTCTTCCTTATCGAATATATCCACATATATATGCTCAATTCATTGTTGGAAGTTTTCATGAAGTAAAAGAATCTCCCGCACACAACTATGCCCAGTGAACCATATACATCACTATGTATGTTTCCACTAAGTTAGTTGCCCGTTCAACTCTTGGCCTATGAACGGTATTTAAGTCATTTCCTTTTAGAAGAGATTTGCAAGTGCCAAATGATTCAAAAATCATATGACTCCAAAATTCCATTCAAAATGGAGTTCCTTCATGCGTTCCTTTCTAACATGACCTAAATGGCGGTTCCACTAATGAGTGGAGTTCAAATCATTTGCCTTATGGTATTTTGGCGTCAGTGTTATGTATGTGTGTTTCACCATTAAGATTTATAATAACTTATCCATCGTACATGGAGCAATGTCATAATTTGAACAACTCATTGTTTTCATTTGACCAGAGCAAAATAACAATTTATTAAGTTCTTTATTATAAACTCTAAGGGCTAGGTAGAATGCCAACGACAAACATAATAACACTTTATTATGTTCCAGACGTGCATTATTACCACATTCCTTATCAGTCACTTAGGCCATCGTATTCTTGTATTGCATTGTATTGTATGACATCTCATACCAACCAATCTGGTACAAATACCCAAGAATTTTATTATGTGACCAAACAAGGAATACATCCATAACATGTATATCATCTATATACACCTGAACTAGACTTTCTAGTCTTTTTTTTTTCTTTCTTTCTGCCAAAATATCTTTGTGGTTTCTCTTTTAGCTTTCCCCATTCTCAGAAAACACTTCACCTTCAATAACTTCTAGGTCCATTGGTCAAATATCAATAACCTTGAGGTTCTTACTTTGAAGTTGATCATCATATGAAAAGTGTTCCAGACTTCACTATTAGTAACTTTGTAATATGATGAACAATTTCACTCATAATTTTATCCATCATATCATGACGACTTTCCGAGACCATGTCTGTACATGCTAGGCTCGTAAAGTTTAACCTCAGTATTCGCATGTGCAAATCTGGCTTGCACCCGTTGTATGCACACGTAGAATCTATCACACCCGATCATCACGTGATGCTTCGAAACGACGAGTCTTAGCAACGGTGCATACTAAGGACGATCACTTCATGGATATGCGAATATCGTTAGTGCCCAACTTAGTTGGAGGATTGGGACGCCTGGCGTCTTCAACCTTCGTACATTCCCATAAAACTTATGAGTTTATGTAGTCTCACCAAATTATATTCTATCATCTTGCAACATGGTCTTAGATATCACATATATCTCATACCTCGCTTATTTCTGAAAACAAAATTTTCAGCTCCTTATTTTTCAAACAGATTTGAACTTCAAGTTTCACGGAGACAAGATGACTCTAGGTACTAATTGAAATCATAGCTCTCTGAATCATCAATGTGAGGTTTACTAAAAGTTTGCAATAGGACTTAATCATTTCTTGATTCTTTAACAATACGGTACCATTCCGTAGAGTTACTTGTCAGACTTAACAGTATTTCTATCTCAATTACAAGACTAGCGTATGGTAGAAAACGGATGCCAATTCTACAAATTTTAATTCAAAATACTATTCAGACTATGTTCATGATAATTAGTTCATGTTTTAATCTAATTACTAATGAACTCCCACTTAATACAACATCCCTCATAGTTGTTAAGTGGCACACGATCCACATCCACTACACCAAAACCGATCATCACGTGAGATGATGTAGCTTCAATGGTGAACATCAACATGTTGATCATATCATTCATATGACTCGTGTTCAACCTTTCGGTTTCCGTTGTCCCGAGGCCATGTCTGTACATGCTAGGCTCGTCAAGCAAACCCAAGTATTCCGCGTGTGCAAACATGGCTTACACCGTTGTATGTGAACGTAGAGTCTATCACATCCGATCATCACGAGATGCTTCAAAACGACGAACTGTAGCAACGGTGCATACGAGGGGAGAACACTTTATTATCTTGATATTAATGTGAGGGATCATCTTATAATGCTACCGTCGCGATCTAAGCAAGATAAGATGCATAAAGGATTAACATCACATGCAATTCATAATATGTGATATGATATGGCCTTTCTTCTTGTGCTTTTGATCTCCATCTCCAAAGCACATGAGCATGATCTCCATCATCACCAGCATTGCACCAAGGTCCATGGCGCCGCTTCATGGTTGTCCATCACTTATAGCTACTATAACAACTACTTGAAATAAAGCTATTACATGATGAATAGACACGCAGGTCTTAACAAATAAAGCCATAATACAATAATGAACATCTCATACATCAAATATAATCATCATCACATCATGGCCATATCACATCACCAAACCCTGCAAAAACAAGTTAGACGCCTCTAATTTGGTTTGCATATTTTACGTGGTTTAGGGTTTTGAGTAAGATCCAATCTACCTACGAACATGAACCACAACGGTGATACTAGTGTTGTCAATAGAAAGAGTAAATTGGATCTTCACTATGGTGGGAGAGACAGACACCCGCAAAGCCACTTATGCAATACAAGTTGCATGTCAAGCGTGGAGCAAGTCTCATGAGACGCGGTCATGTAAAGTTAGCCCGGCCGCTTCATCCCACCATCCCGCAAGATGCAAAGTACACAAACTAAAGCAACAAAAGCATCAACGCCCACAAAACCATTGTGTTCTACTCGTGCAACAGATCTATGCATAGACATGGCTCTGATACCACTGATGGGGTTCGTAGCATAGAAAACAAAAAATTTCCTACCGCAAGACGAATAAATCCAATATCTAATCTATGGAACACCCAAGATCTAATCTACGAGATCGGAGCAACGAGATCGATATGTGAGACTAACCCTCGTAGATTTCCAAAGCCTACGAGATTAGATCTCGTTGTTGATGTAGTCGTACTCTTGCCGAACTCAAGTTCGAGATGTAGTCCTTCTAGTGCTGCAAGCGGGCAGCACCTCCGTACTCGGTCACACGTACGGTGTCGATGAAGACGTCCTCTCCCCGTTCCAGCGGGCAGCGGATGTAGTAGATCCTTCTCGAAATCCCAACAGCACGACGGCGTGGTGGTGGTGGTGGAGAAGATTTCCTGCAGGGCTTCGCCAAGCCGGTACAGGAGCAAGGACAGAGAGAGGATGGTGACTAGGGTTTCTTAGTTCTTCAACCCCTAGCACCCTTGCTTGTCCCCTCTTTATATAGGGGAGGGAGCATCCATGGGATGCCTTGGCCCTTACTTTTCCTCCTTGGGCCGGCCCACAAAAAGGGCAAACTTGACCCTCAAGTTTCGGGGAAACTTAGCCCTTAAGTTATGGGAAACTTGTCCCTCAAGCTTGCTTGGAGTTGGGCTGGTTAGCATGGTGCGCCCAGCCCATTTAGGCTAGGCAGCACCATTTCGGCCCATGTGGCCTGTGGTGACCCGGCATACCACTGCATGGTGTAGTATGCAAGTCTGATATAACACCAATGAAACACCGTTCCACTAGTATTATATCGCTCAGAACAGAAACATATGCGGGTCCAAGGTATGTCTATAGAATTACAACATTTACTCTATTACACAAGATCAGCACAGCCTCCTACTTTACAATGAGGTAAAACTGCAAATAACTCCAGAAGAACGACTCGTAGACTAGTCTTATCACGAACTCTATTTGTAGAGTATTTAACTAGCTATAGAGGCTATGAATAGATTCTATCTAAATAGGAGCTAAGTTTAGGAAGCTAGTTCCTTTCTATTGCTAATCTAGGTTTCTCCTTGTTGGATGTGGTATCTGCCTCTTCTGACAGGTTCCTGTCCCTTGAAGTAGTGGTTGACTCCTCGGTCTTCGTGTTGCACTGTAGATCCTTCGGTGCCTCCATATCTAAGCAGGGATTTAAGAGCGGGATGAGTACGAGCGTACTCAACAAGTTCATTATAGGAAAGAGGTGTTTAATGCACTAGCTACGCATTAGACCAGAAAGTCTAATACCAATGCAAGTTTTCATAATCATTTCTTTAAAAGGTTGCTTTTATTCAGAAGAACTATGTCCGTCACCTTCACCGGTTTACTAGAACTTCATGGAGCTCCTTTCCGGCCGCGTTCAGCTCCTCAATCCCGAACAGGAGTGACAGTCACGATTCTTTACACTCTGCAGAGGTGTGTTGCTTTACCCATAAGAGATCTTAACCTTGGTGCCAACCGAGCCGCGAGCTCGTCCACACTTCCTATGGTGTGAGGCCCGGTATAAGGTCTAGCCAATCATGTTCCTCCGCTACCTCGAACACCCACCCTTTGTTGCATACCCCGACCCTGGGTCCTCGTCGGTCCTCTTATACCACTTAAGGATGGACCCCGACCACGACAGTTTGGGACTCGTTAACCAAACTCCTTCGCCGGTAGCTGCAACCCATCATAGACCGCAATACCGTGGGGACTTTAGGCTTCCCCAGCCACCGCTTGCACTTCGAGCGACAAGTGTCTACGGACTATGCCGTGGGGACTTAAGGCTTCCCCAGCCTACCGCTTGCCCCGACAGATACAAGTGTCTACGGTAAAGCGCATCCGTTGATGAACGAGAGGTGGAAACACTTTTGACTACTCCGTCCCACTCCGGATCTTATGGTTAACACGGATATTACGGCACAAGAATCAGCGACATTTGTTGTTTAATCCTAGCCGTGCAATGGAACCTCCACCATATCAACACAATCCATGGTTCCATTGCCCACCACATAGTCATATTCATAGTTATGAAAGTAGTGGTTTTGATTTTTGTGCAATAGTGATAACCATAATACTTTGCAAGTAATTTGATAAAAATACTTCAAATGACATGAGCAAGTGATGAACTTGCCTTTCTTGACTGCAAGATTATGCAGGCAAGGTCTTCGATACGCAATAACTCCAAATTCTGAAATAGCATCATCGTCCGGTAAGGACGATGTTTAAAAGATTGGCAAGGATGCAATAATGCATAAGTATGAGATGCAATCGCTCTAAGCGTGATCTAACCCCGATGATTTAGGATTAGTGAGTGGTAATGATTAGTTCAGGGTGTGTTACACTTTTAGAGTGATTCACAAACAAGGTTCTTATTCAGGTGTGATTACTTGGTATCCTAAACATGTGCTGCAATATATCATAATAATAGCATTAATAGCACACAACAATAACATTTGGTATACTCCTAACCTGTAATGAATAGTGGTTGGTTTTAGCATTCTATGGTATGGTTAATGATTAATTACTATCTACTCCAAAAGAATAACTTTTGAAGAACATGTTCTTTAATAAAGAACAAGTATTATAATTAGGTTGAGGGGGTTCTATGGTTGACTATGGTTTCAGTTAGTTTCTGGAGTAAGTATTAGATGGATCACAACCTAGTTGGATTCATCAGCTACTAGGCTTGTATTGTTGAATTAAGCCTAAACATCTTAATTACCAATAGTTGCTATCAAGGTGGCATACCTTGTTGGTGATAGTTGGCTAGGGTTTATAGGTCCTTATAAGCAGGGTTGATGATGATTCTTTATTTACTTCAAAAGAATAACTTTTGAAGAACATACTTCTTAAGTAATAAGAAGTATTACAATTAAGGTTGAGGTTGGCTTGTATTAGTCATTGGATCTCTAAGTAGAGAATAGTTGGTTCCTAAATAGGATGGTTCACAAGTATCTCACACTAGTAGGGTTTAGTGGAACAGGGTTATATAATGCAATATAGTAGGTAGGGGTGCTGTTAGGGTTCATCACATTGGTGTGATGATAATTATAGTTACTTAAAGATGATAATTCTAAGGATATGAGCTAGGTTTTGCATTTGGTTGACCCTACTGGATTAGTTAGGTCTGATGAGGATGAATATATGGGATACCCATATATTGGTGATGGTCTTCTACATTTTATGTGACCAAGACTAGTGTTTAATTGCTACTATGGTTCTATGATTTGAAAGAATGTACCATGATCACATGTGCTAACCTAAGGTTTAGGTTAGAAGCAAACTAGGGTTTACATGTAATAATGGAGCTAGGTTTCCTAATGGTATTAGGGTTTTAGGGATCACATGAAAGGATGAGGTTATCACTTTATTTATAATGGAACTAGGATTTCCTAATTACCCTATAATTATTGGATCGATAACTTCATTAAAAATTGAAGTTATTAATGAGTTTGGAATAAAAATAATACTGGATTTGACATTTTATTATTTTTATAGAATTTAATAATTAAGGTAATTATTAATTAGGGTTTAAATCTCTCTAATAAAGATTTAACAAATAATAAATAAAGAAGATTAGCCTTAATGTTTTCTTTATTTCCTTACTGGTTTTTATTTATTTTATAAAGTTTTCTTAATTAATGAATTTTAATTCAATTTAGAATTAATAAATAAGGCTTAATTAACAAGTATTAAATAATTGAATTTTAATTAAAATATAAATTTCATTTTATATTTTTATTAGATAGATTATTCTTTTATAAGAATTTTGATATCTCATTTGTATTTTTCTGAGCTATATTGGATTTTCTACAATTTATCAAAGTTTCAGCAATTATTGGGTTTAAAATAAAACAAACGAATTAGCTAAATGTACCCGGTCTAAACTCTACCCAGGCACTGACTGGTGGGCCAGTGTCCACGTCAGTGCCCTGGTGGCGCTGAGGTGGCAGGAGAAGCTGCTGGCCGGCGGCCAGTTGCCGTCGACGGCGGCGATTCGGGGCTCACGCGGACGGGCTACGCACTCTACTCGAACCAGCACGCCAAGGCAAACCATATGGTGGCGGCGCTGCTCCAAAATGGTCGCCGGAGCTCGCTCGTCGGCGAGGCCGAGCGGCAGAGCTCACGGGAGAACGAGGCGGTGGCACTACGGCGAGTAATTAAGCAAGCTATGCAGGCTAGGCGGGTTAGTGGCTCACCAGGAGCACGCAGAGCTTGACGGCGTGGTCGGAGCTGGCCTAGTTCGCCGGAATCGATGGCTCCGGCCGGCGGAGAGGTGATGTCGCCGGCGCCGATTTAGGTCACGGCGGCCCAATTCCTCCTGTGGGTGTAGCAAGTCGAGGACGGCGGAGACGATGGTGGTCACGGCTTGGCTCGGGGAGGCCTCCATCGCCGGCGGTAATGGATACTGGCGGAGCCAGTGTTTCGGGTTGGGGAGAATTTTGGCAGAGAGAGGAAAATCCCGAGCTAGGGTTCTTCGGGGAGCTTTATATGGCGCCAGGAACGTGCCTCGTCACGACGCCGATCGCGGAGGGGTCGCCAGCGAGAGGGGAGGCAGAGCACGTCTTCGTGCTGGCGTCCATGCACGCTTGAGACGATGAGGACGAGCTCCTCTCGCTGATTTAGACGAAGGGGTACATTGGGCTGTGCCGGGCTGCGGTTGCTGGGCTGGTCTTGGGCTGCGGCTTGGGCCGTGGTGCTGGACTGCTTTGCAGGCTGCTGCTGGGCTGCTCGGCCAGGTAAGGCTCTTTTCCCCCTTTTCTTTTATCTATTTTCTTTTTCTGTTTTATAATTCTGTTTAGAATTCAAATTTGAATTCTTTTATATTTTGCAGGTCTTGCTTATTGGAAACATATAAGGATTAGTTCAAGATACTGCAAGGTCTTGAGTGGTGTATTTGCAAATATAATGTGGCACCATAACATTGGTTTAATTATTATTATTGATATTTGAATTTCAATACCCCTATGGACATGAATTTGAATCTTATCTTTGGAAACATTCAAATTGTTTTCCAGTTGGTAGTTTTCTTACTTAGTAATATTTCTTGTTTTATTTGGTATTGCTTTGCAAGAAATAAGTTGCCAAGTAAGGTTTGTTTATGGAGTTCTAATAAGTAGGTGATTAAATGGCATGATTTCATGTGCTAAAAATATCTCTAAGGACTTGATCTCTCATTTGAGATTGTTGGTCACTTACACATGAATTTATGTGAGCAGTTGCTTGTTAAGGTCTTGTGAGGTTTATCTTAATTTCTATTTCAAGTTAAATACTTGTACTATTATTTTAATAACACCTTGAAATACTTGGAGTAGGTATTACTCTCATCAGGGTTTGGTTTTGATTCTAATGATAAGTAGTTGATTACCACTTATGGGTTTGAATTATTAAATATAGTATAAGGTTAATCTTTGGTTCATAATTGAAACCAAAGATATAGTTTGTGAGCAATTTCTAAGGTTCTACTGAGATTCACCTAATGGCAATTGGTTTGAATCTCATCTATAGCCTGGTTTATATTATGATCACCATAGTGATACATAAACTAGGGTTGAGGTTTAATTTTTGGTTGTGAGATAGGATGACACCATATTGCATGTGCTAGGGTTAATCTCCCCTAACCAAGATGGTATAGCTACTTTCTTAATTGCTTCTGGGCTCATTTAATTACTAAGGATTTGAGAATTGGTTTTATCTTCTACCAATTAACTACAATTATTATCCTTAATTTATCATTAAGTTAACTACATTGGTTATAGTTCTTTTTATAGTTAACTTTGGTCATATGGTTATATGGTTTCCCACCATATGAAATATAGTGTTTAACTCTAAGGTTTGTCTTAGGTTCATTAATTGTTGAATAATTGGAATAGAGATGTGATAGGGTTCTACTGATGATCACCATGTGATTCACAAGTTAAGGTTGGAGTATAAGCTTAGGGTTTCTTACTAGTTACCTCCCTATGATTTCATGTGGGGAATGATATTTGTTTATCCTATCAGGGTTTAACTTATCCTCACATATCTCCAAAGCATGCTCATACATTATATATGATCATCTTGTTCTTAATATCTTTACTTCAAATTCTTAGGTTTTATGATCATTACACACTTTATAATGATCAAGGTTGGACTTCCTAGGGTATCCCTCCTTGAATGGGTTTCTCACTCTCAAGATCAAGTGTTGTCTTGATCAAGTAAATATATACTTTCTTTTATAGTTTCTTGAATGGGCATGGTTATGGTTGTCTCAATTATCTTGAGTATAACACCATGGTTTGAGCTTTTCTCATTTAAGAATGGTTATTCTAGGGTTTATGGTGTACTCCTAATATTTATTTAGGTTGCTGAGCCAAAGATTCAATTGTCTATCTTAGTTGGTTTATTCCACTCCTTATTTCACTAAGTCATGGATATAGTCTTATTCCATTTGGTATTTGGTGATCTCACCACTTCAAGGTGGAATGGTTTACTTAATACTTTAGTTCAAAGTTTAACATTGATTCTTAAATAGGTAAAGCTAGGTTTAGTATGAATGCTCACTCTCATTTGGGAATGACTTGAATAATAATCTAGGGTTCCTCTTGTAGATGATGTTGTGATCATATGGATATTTATACCCAAGGTTTGCCTCAAGGTTTGTCATTGCTTATCTAATAATTATAATAGAACTCTCACCTCTCTAGGTTTGATGCTTAATAATTTGGAATAGAGAAGATTTATATTCCTAAGTGGGATCTCCATGTCTTGTTTCCAAGAATGAAGTAAAAATAAGTACCATAAGATTCATGGTAGGATTATGGATTGGTTTAAGACATGAAAGAGATGAGTGAAGAATAGTTTCTCCAATTATTGTTACTGGATTTACAATTGAATTGGTGTTCATGTGTTGTGGCAATGATTACCACATTATGATCTGTTAAAAGATCAAGTAGTTGATCATTGAGTAAAGTGTTGTTGTGTTGATTATTAGTTCTATTTGATCTAACCCCTTAGATCAAATCATCTCCACCCAAAACAAGATTTTAACAAAGGTCACATTGAGGTTTATAGCGCTTGACTTGATGAGCTACTTCAATTCCACCAAGGTCAAGTGAAACTTCAGTTACTGTGACTGTTTTACTTTAAAGCGCGAAAATTCCCCGATTTTCTATGCATGAATGCAATGCACACATCTGTTTCTATTTTTGTAACCCCATTACCTGGGATATTACAGTCTCTACCCCTTAAACTAAACTTCGTCCTCGAAGTTTGATATCTCTCACGTTTCGGAGTGTGGATCTGACTTGTGCAGACTAAATCTTTTCTCGAACTCCATAGTGATCTTACTGGATATAATTGAATACATCCCTTGTCCAGATTCTTCCTGGAATCCATTAGTATCTGTCTCTGAACATTAATTCTTACTCCAGTTCTATGATTTTTCTCTGGAATCTATCTCTGAACCATGGCTCTTACTTTGATTCATTGATTTCTTCCAACTATTATAATCTTGTTTCCTATCTCATTGAAGATTCAATGATTGGGACTTCTTCTTGTCCTGGCAGTCTTTATTGAGGACTAATTGGCTAACATTCTCCTATTTGATAAAATAGGTCCTTGTTTTTCCCTTACTACCAAAACTGCAATAATGGTACTTGGTAAGGTACTAAACATGGAATGGTCGTGATGGTTTATTTTCCTAAGAATGGATTAGATTCATTTAATCTATCCAATCATGGTTTATAGTTGATACTTATAACTATGTTGGGTTATTTAGGTTCCATGAAAGGAATCTTTCAAATAGACTTTAGTTTTGGTATAGTTAAACTCCTTCAGTCTTTGACCTTCTTGAGCTATATTTGGTCTCCGGTATTTCCTTCATCCAACTTCATTAACCTTAGCTGACTTGAGCTATCGTACTCCTGAGTAAATATTACTCACTTTCTCAAGTTATAGTCCACTTCTTACTTCCTCGAGGTATAAACCTCGGCTTCTGGTCTGATATACTTCTGAAAGTAGTATTCAACAATCTTATGAAAATAAGATCGAACTTCCTCTCAGTTCATACCTTCTGCTTCAATATAGCTTAAAGTATTGAGTTACTGTACATCCAACTCAATCTTTACTCTACCCCTTAGAGTTTGCTTAAGGTCTTCAACTCCTTTTCTTCCAACTATTGGACTTAGGATTTGAATATTGGTTTGGTTCTAACTTATGGTTTGTACTTATTCTAAGGTCTCGCGAAGAATGTTTGTGGTGTATCCACTCAATTGTGGACATCCAATGTGAATCCTTCGACTCAATGATTATAGATCTAGCTATTTGGCAGACAAGATTTTTATTTGTTTACAACTTTTGTTACAAATAATTAAATCGTGGACTATTTGTAATACCAACTGATACCGGCTGTGGTTATTATACCAACTGTGGCTATTTGATATCTAAAAATGGATTCTATTATAGGTTCTTATAAACTGATCGAGACATCTTCTATTTTATCTAGCAGTATTGATATTGTACCAATTGTGGTCTTCTGATATCGACTATGGTCTTCTTATGTCTTCTATGGGTTCATAGATCATCTTTCTTTCTTCGAGGGTTTATTGTTGCAAGAGAACCACTAGCTGACACTATGATTATAGTATTCGAAGTGATTTCCCATGCATTCCCTCTTCTATGTTGACTATGGATCTGCTTGAGCTTCACCATAATCATTATATTTCTCACCTTCATGCTTCTTTCGTACTAAAGTACTCCTCTGTTGAGGTAAGCATGAGTTTCTGATTGTACTTCCTTCAGAGTATTGTGGTTGCTTCCCACAATTTTGTTTCCTTTAACTGATGAACCTTCATCTTGTCTTCAAAATATGCAGAATTTGTCACTTCCTCACACGAATACCATTACCCTCTAGATCTATAGCATCAAGTCAGAACTTGATATTGCAACATGCATTTGCATATCGAAGTCAAACTTCATGTATGGATCTAGTCAAACAATGAAAATCCAATAAAATCCAAGAAGATTCAGCTTTGTGCATATATTACACACCATCATAAGCCTGAATAAAATAATTGAGTAATACATCTCTAAACATCAGGCTCTGACGTGTAGTATATAACACCACATAATATAGGTTTATATCGTGATACTTAACACGAATATAGGGAATTCTACTATCTGTCTCAACCTTTACCTTAATTGCACATTTGCAATGAGATAAACTTGAAACAAAGTAGGCTAGGATAGTTAAAGTAAACCTAGTTTTCTCTGGAAATACTACTTAACTTCCATTTTGTTGAGGACTATCTCACCTGATAAGTCTAGGTTCTAACATAGCTAATCTAAATACATAACTATTGGAATATAGCTCTGATACTTCCAAGTTTTCCCATAAACATATGGTCTTGATGTGCTTGGCACACTTCCCATTGTTTTGGTACACAATTCTTGCACTATTGTTGAACAATTGGTTTCTTATTGTTCTCCTCCTAAAGGTTTATGATGTTCTAGTCCATCACATAACTATTCTCAGGTGGATCATATATAATTAACAAATCTACCATGTAAATAGACCTATTTCATTTCTCTTATCTCTTCCTTACCTCCCATGATTGACTCATCATGGTCGATACTACCTTATATAACTTATATTTATCACTTACTATCAGTTATTTTACAAGTTTAGATAATTTACTTACCCATTACTTGTATTAGTTTACACCTTCTAATAGGATATTTTTCTTCTACACATATCTTCATTACTTGATATCACTCCTATTATAGGTCTAGATAACTCTGTTTAACCATAACATTTGTTGGTACACATCTTCCAATAGGATATCTTCCTTATGGTTGTATCCTCTCTTTGGACTACCATGTATTGTATACCAACTGAGGTCTACTCATCTATTGTTTGAGGACTTCATGGTGTACTATATGTTTGGAATTAGTTAACTAACTTCACTTAGGAAAGATAGGTAAAAAAATTGACTCAAGTGTGTCAGGATTATTCCCAAGTGAATATCCATCTCAAGTCATAAGAATATTTGGTTCAGCTAAGACAACTTCCTATAGACACTACCAATCCTATAGGTCTCCTTTAAAGGTTTTTAATCCTAGGTCAAAGCATTTGCTCTGATACCAACTGTGGTGACCCGGCATACCACTGCATGGTGTAGTATGCAAGTCTGATATAACACCAATGAAACACCGTTCCACTAGTATTATATCGCTCGAGTGGTACAACAGAAACATATGCGGGTCCAAGGTATGTCTATAGAATTACAACATTTACTCTATTACATAAGATCAGCACAGCCTCCTACTTTACAATGAGGTAAAACTGCAAATAACTCCAGAAGAACGACTCGTAGACTAGTCTTATCACGAACTCTATTTGTAGAGTATTTAACTAGCTATAGAGGCTATGAATAGATTCTATCTAAATAGGAGCTAAGTTTAGGAAGCTAGTTCCTTTCTATTGCTAATCTAGGTTTCTCCTTGTTGGATGTGGTATCTGCCTCTTCTGACAGGTTCCTGTCCCTTGAAGTAGTGGTTGACTCCTCGGTCTTCGTGTTGCACTGTAGATCCTTCGGTGCCTCCATATCTAAGCAGGGGATTTAAGAGCGGGATGAGTACGAGCGTACTCAACAAGTTCATTATAGGAAAGAGGTGTTTAATGCACTAGCTACAGCATTAGACCAGAAAGTCTAATACCAATGCAAGTTTTCATAATCATTTCTTTAAAAGGTTGCTTTTATTCGAAGAACTATGTCCGTCAGCCTTCACCGGTTTACTAGAACTTCATGGAGCTCCTTTCCGGCCGCGTTCGCAGTTCCTCAATCCCGAACAGGAGTGACAGTCACGATTCTTTACACTCTGCAGAGGTGTGTTGCTTTACCCATAAGAGATCTTAACCTTGGTGCCAACCGAGCCGCGAGCTCGTCCACACTTCCTATGGTGTGAGGCCCGGTATAAGGTCTAGCCAATCATGTTCCTCCGCTACCTCGAACACCCACCCTTTGTTGCATACCCCGACCCTGGGTCCTCGTCGGTCCTCTTATACCACTTAAGGATGGACCCCGACCACGACAATAGTTTGGGACTCGTTAACCAAACTCCTTCGCCGGTAGCTGCAACCCATCATAGACCGCAATACCGTGGGGACTTTAGGCTTCCCCAGCCACCGCTTGCACTTCGAGCGACAAGTGTCTACGGACTATGCCGTGGGGACTTAAGGCTTCCCCAGCCTACCGCTTGGGATACAAGTGTCTACGGTAAAGCGCATCCGTTGATGAACGAGAGGTGGAAACACTTTTGACTACTCCGTCCCACTCCGGATCTTATGGTTAACACGGATATTACGGCACAAGAATCACTGGCGACATTTGTTGTTTAATCCTAGATGGATACAAGCCCGTGCAATGGAACCTCCACCATATCAACACAATCCATGGTTCCATTGCCCACCACATAGTCATATTCATAGTTATGAAAGTAGTGGTTTTGATTTTTTGTGCAATAGTGATAACCATAATACTTTGCAAGTAATTTGATAAAAATACTTCAAATGACATGAGCAAGTGATGAACTTGCCTTTCTTGACTGCAAGATTATGCAGGCAAGGTCTTCGATACGCAATAACTCCAAATTCTGAAATAGCATCATCGTCCGGTAAGGACGATGTTTAAAAGATTGGCAAGGATGCAATAATGCATAAGTATGAGATGCAATCGCTCTAAGCGTGATCTAACCCCGATGATTTAGGATTAGTGAGTGGTAATGATTAGTTCAGGTGTGTTACACTTTTAGAGTGATTCACAAACAAGGTTCTTATTCAGGTGTGATTACTTGGTATCCTAAACATGTGCTGCAATATATCATAATAATAGCATTAATAGCACACAACAATAACATTTGGTATACTCCTAACCTGTAATGAATAGTGGTTGGTTTTAGCATTCTATGGTATGGTTAATGATTAATTACTATCTACTCCAAAAGAATAACTTTTGAAGAACATGTTCTTTAATAAAGAACAAGTATTATAATTAGGTTGAGGGGGTTCTATGGTTGACTATGGTTTCAGTTAGTTTCTGGAGTAAGTATTAGATGGATCACAACCTAGTTGGATTCATCAGCTACTAGGCTTGTATTGTTGAATTAAGCCTAAACATCTTAATTACCAATAGTTGCTATCAAGGTGGCATACCTTGTTGGTGATAGTTGGCTAGGGTTTATAGGTCCCTTATAAGCAGGGTTGATGATGATTCTTTATTTACTTCAAAAGAATAACTTTTGAAGAACATACTTCTTAAGTAATAAGAAGTATTGCAATTAAGGTTGAGGTTGGCTTGTATTAGTCATTGGATCTCTAAGTAGAGAATAGTTGGTTCCTAAATAGGATGGTTCACAAGTATCTCACACTAGTAGGGTTTAGTGGAACAGGGTTATATAATGCAATATAGTAGGTAGGGGTGCTGTTAGGGTTCATCACATTGGTGTGATGATAATTATAGTTACTTAAAGATGATAATTCTAAGGATATGAGCTAGGTTTTGCATTTGGTTGACCCTATTGGATTAGTTAGGTCTGATGAGGATGAATATATGGGATACCCATATATTGGTGATGGTCTTCTACATTTTATGTGACCAAGACTAGTGTTTAATTGCTACTATGGTTCTATGATTTGAAAGAATGTACCATGATCACATGTGCTAACCTAAGGTTTAGGTTAGAAGCAAACTAGGGTTTACATGTAATAATGGAGCTAGGTTTCCTAATGGTATTAGGGTTTTAGGGATCACATGAAAGGATGAGGTTATCACTTTATTTATAATGGAACTAGGATTTCCTAATTACCCTATAATTATTGGATCGATAACTTCATTAAAAATTGAAGTTATTAATGAGTTTGGAATAAAAATAATACTGGATTTGACATTTTATTATTTTTATAGAATTTAATAATTAAGGTAATTATTAATTAGGGTTTAAATCTCTCTAATAAAGATTTAACAAATAATAAATAAAGAAGATTAGCCTTAATGTTTTCTTTATTTCCTTACTGGTTTTTATTTATTTTATAAAGTTTTCTTAATTAATGAATTTTAATTCAATTTAGAATTAATAAATAAGGCTTAATTAACAAGTATTAAATAATTGAATTTTAATTAAAATATAAATTTCATTTTATATTTTTATTAGATAGATTATTCTTTTATAAGAATTTTGATATCTCATTTGTATTTTTCTGAGCTATATTGGATTTTCTACAATTTATCAAAGTTTCAGCAATTATTGGGTTTAAAATAAAACAAACGAATTAGCTAAATGTACCCGGTCTAAACTCTACCCAGGCACTGACTGGTGGGCCGGTGTCCACGTCAGTGCCCTGGTGGCGCTGAGGTGGCAGGAGAAGCTGCTGGCCGGCGGCCAGTTGCCGTCGACGGCGGCGATTCGGGGCTCACGCGGACGGGCTACGCACTCTACTCGAACCAGCACGCCAAGGCAAACCATATGGTGGCGGCGCTGCTCCAAAATGGTCGCCGGAGCTCGCTCGCCGGCGAGGCCGAGCGGCAGAGCTCACGGGAGAACGAGGCGGTGGCACTACGGCGAGTAATTAAGCAAGCTATGCAGGCTAGGCGGGTTAGTGGCTCACCAGGAGCACGCAGAGCTTGACGGCGTGGTCGGAGCTGGCCTAGTTCGCCGGAATCGATGGCTCCGGCCGTCGGAGAGGTGATGTCGCCGGCGCCGATTTAGGTCACGGCGGCCCAATTCCTCCTGTGGGTGTAGCAAGTCGAGGACGGCGGAGACGATGGTGGTCACGGCTTGGCTCGGGGAGGCCTCCATCGCCGGCGGTAATGGATACTGGCGGAGCCAGTGTTTCGGGTTGGGGAGAATTTTGGCAGAGAGAGGAAAATCCCGAGCTAGGGTTCTTCGGGGAGCTTTATATGGCGCCAGGAACGTGCCTCGTCACGACGCCGATCGCGGAGGGGTCGCCAGCGAGAGGGGAGGCAGAGCACGTCTTCGTGCTGGCGTCCATGCACGCTTGAGACGATGAGGACGAGCTCCTCTCGCTGATTTAGACGAAGGGGTACATTGGGCTGTGCCGGGCTGCGGTTGCTGGGCTGGTCTTGGGCTGCGGCTTGGGCCGTGGTGCTGGACTGCTTTGTAGGCTGCTGCTGGGCTGCTCGGCCAGGTAAGGCTCTTTTCCCCCTTTTCTTTTATCTATTTTCTTTTTCTGTTTTATAATTCTGTTTAGAATTCAAATTTGAATTCTTTTATATTTTGCAGGTCTTGCTTATTGGAAACATATAAGGATTAGTTCAAGATACTGCAAGGTCTTGAGTGGTGTATTTGCAAATATAATGTGGCACCATAACATTGGTTTAATTATTATTATTGATATTTGAATTTCAATACCCCTATGGACATGAATTTGAATCTTATCTTTGGAAACATTCAAATTGTTTTCCAGTTGGTAGTTTTCTTACTTAGTAATATTTCTTGTTTTATTTGGTATTGCTTTGCAAGAAATAAGTTGCCAAGTAAGGTTTGTTTATGGAGTTCTAATAAGTAGGTGATTAAATGGCATGATTTCATGTGCTAAAAATATCTCTAAGGACTTGATCTCTCATTTGAGATTGTTGGTCACTTACACATGAATTTATGTGAGCAGTTGCTTGTTAAGGTCTTGTGAGGTTTATCTTAATTTCTATTTCAAGTTAAATACTTGTACTATTATTTTAATAACACCTTGAAATACTTGGAGTAGGTATTACTCTCATCAGGGTTTGGTTTTGATTCTAATGATAAGTAGTTGATTACCACTTATGGGTTTGAATTATTAAATATAGTATAAGGTTAATCTTTGGTTCATAATTGAAACCAAAGATATAGTTTGTGAGCAATTTCTAAGGTTCTACTGAGATTCACCTAATGGCAATTGGTTTGAATCTCATCTATAGCCTGGTTTATATTATGATCACCATAGTGATACATAAACTAGGGTTGAGGTTTAATTTTTGGTTGTGAGATAGGATGACACCATATTGCATGTGCTAGGGTTAATCTCCCCTAACCAAGATGGTATAGCTACTTTCTTAATTGCTTCTGGGCTCATTTAATTACTAAGGATTTGAGAATTGGTTTTATCTTCTACCAATTAACTACAATTATTATCCTTAATTTATCATTAAGTTAACTACATTGGTTATAGTTCTTTTTATAGTTAACTTTGGTCATATGGTTATATGGTTTCCCACCATATGAAATATAGTGTTTAACTCTAAGGTTTGTCTTAGGTTCATTAATTGTTGAATAATTGGAATAGAGATGTGATAGGGTTCTACTGATGATCACCATGTGATTCACAAGTTAAGGTTGGAGTATAAGCTTAGGGTTTCTTACTAGTTACCTCCCTATGATTTCATGTGGGGAATGATATTTGTTTATCCTATCAGGGTTTAACTTATCCTCACATATCTCCAAAGCATGCTCATACATTATATATGATCATCTTGTTCTTAATATCTTTACTTCAAATTCTTAGGTTTTATGATCATTACACACTTTATAATGATCAAGGTTGGACTTCCTAGGGTATCCCTCCTTGAATGGGTTTCTCACTCTCAAGATCAAGTGTTGTCTTGATCAAGTAAATATATACTTTCTTTTATAGTTTCTTGAATGGGCATGGTTATGGTTGTCTCAATTATCTTGAGTATAACACCATGGTTTGAGCTTTTCTCATTTAAGAATGGTTATTCTAGGGTTTATGGTGTACTCCTAATATTTATTTAGGTTGCTGAGCCAAAGATTCAATTGTCTATCTTAGTTGGTTTATTCCACTCCTTATTTCACTAAGTCATGGATATAGTCTTATTCCATTTGGTATTTGGTGATCTCACCACTTCAAGGTGGAATGGTTTACTTAATACTTTAGTTCAAAGTTTAACATTGATTCTTAAATAGGTAAAGCTAGGTTTAGTATGAATGCTCACTCTCATTTGGGAATGACTTGAATAATAATCTAGGGTTCCTCTTGTAGATGATGTTGTGATCATATGGATATTTATACCCAAGGTTTGCCTCAAGGTTTGTCATTGCTTATCTAATAATTATAATAGAACTCTCACCTCTCTAGGTTTGATGCTTAATAATTTGGAATAGAGAAGATTTATATTCCTAAGTGGGATCTCCATGTCTTGTTTCCAAGAATGAAGTAAAAATAAGTACCATAAGATTCATGGTAGGATTATGGATTGGTTTAAGACATGAAAGAGATGAGTGAAGAATAGTTTCTCCAATTATTGTTACTGGATTTACAATTGAATTGGTGTTCATGTGTTGTGGCAATGATTACCACATTATGATCTGTTAAAAGATCAAGTAGTTGATCATTGAGTAAAGTGTTGTTGTGTTGATTATTAGTTCTATTTGATCTAACCCCTTAGATCAAATCATCTCCACCCAAAACAAGATTTTAACAAAGGTCACACTGAGGTTTATAGCGCTTGACTTGATGAGCTACTTCAATTCCACCAAGGTCAAGTGAAACTTCAGTTACTGTGACTGTTTTACTTTCCCAGATTTTCTATGCATGAATGCAATGCACACATCTGTTTCCTCTATTTTTGTAACCCCATTACCTGGGATATTTCATGGCCCCTCCCGAGGTGGTGGGCCCATCGGTGGCCCACTAGAAACTTCTAGAAGCTTCGCTCAAAATACCGATATTTTTCCCGAACCTCGGAAGACTTCCTTATATGAATCTTATTCTCCGGACCATTCCGGACCTCCTCGTGATGTCCTGGATCCCATCCGAGACTCCGAACAACATTCGGTCTCCATCTCATATTCCATATCTACTTAAACAACATCGAACCTTAAGTGTGTCACCCTACGGTTCGTGAACTATGCAGACATGATCGAGACTCTTCTCCGATCAATAACCAATAGCGGGACCTGGAGATCCATAATGGCTCCCACACATTCAGCGATGACTTAGTGATCGAATGAACCATTAACATACGATACCGATTCCCTTTGTCACGCGATATTTTACTTGTCCGAGGTTTGATCATCGGTATCTCTATACCTTGTTCAACCTCGTCTCATGACAAGTACTCTTTACTCGTACCGTGGTATGTGGTCTCTTATGAACCATTCATATGCTTGCAAGCTAATTAGACGACATTCCACCGAGAGGGCCCAGAGTATATCATCATCGGGATGGACAAATCCCACCGTTGATCCATATGCCTCAACTCATACTTTCCGAATACCTAATCCCACCTTTATAACCACCCATTTACGCAGTGGCGTTTGATGTAATCAAAGTACCCTTCCGCATAAGTGATTTACATGATCTCATGGTCGAAGGACTAGGTAACTATGTATCGAAAGCTTATAGCAAGTTGAACTTAATGACTTGATCTCATGCTACGCTTATTTGGGTGTGTGTCCATTATATCATTCATCCAATGATATAACCTTGTTATTAACAACATCCAATGTTCATGATCACGAAACCATGATCATCTATTAATCAACAAGCTAGTTATACAAGAGGCTTACTAGGGACTCTTTGTTGTTTACATAACACACATGTACCAATGTTTCGGTTGATACAATTATAGCATGGGATGTAAACATTTATCATGAACACTAAGATATAACAATAACTAATTTATTATTGCCTCTTGGGCATATCTCCAACATCGAGTTGGGGCTAGCTCATAGTGCGACTTAGGTTGGAGGTGCGGCAGTGATCTCCGCCTTGTTCGCTCTACGTCCTCGCGGCGGTGTCCGGATTTTCCATCCAAGTTTGGACCTCGGCGAAAGCAGCGCATGGCTCTGGCCTGTGCCGGCGACGGCATCACCTGCGGGTGTCGTTCCCTTGCTGAAGGTGTCCCGGTGATGGCCCTCCTGTCCGATATGATGGATTCCATCCCTCCGCCTCAATCTGCTCCTCTTGGAGGCCTCGCTTCGTGTAAGCTTCTCTGGTAGTACCTTGTGGAACACCTTGTGACCTCTCGCTGGTGTCGCAGCCCTCTCACAACGTCGGCCTGGCTGCTTTTACACGGTTTGCTGCGGTAGCTGATTTCCTTCCCAGCGCCTTGGGGGGCTTTGCTAGGTCGGCGTATGGTCGTAGCTCTTGCCGGTGTGCCTATCCCAACACCGTGATGATGTTGTGTGTTTGGTCCGGACCTAGCCTGAGCTCCATGGGTGGTGGTTCTCGGGTCTGGGTGAAAACTTTGCAGGTCCTTCTCTGCCGACGACGATGACGCATTCTTACGCCATTCACCTTCTTGGAGGCGTCGCCGCAAGACCCTTCCTCCTTTGGTTCCTCAAGCTCTGCCAGGTGGCCGGCCCGTCGTTGAGTTTCCCCTTGAGTTGCAGTCTTGGTGTGGTGGAGGTTTGTTGGCGTGGATACGGTCGCGATCGCTCCGGTGCAACAGAAGACAAGACCCCCTCTTCCTGGATCATATGGCGCTTCGGCTTGCTTTTCCGTGTTGTCTTTGGTTGCGGTTTGGGGTGTGCGCTTGGCGTGTGTGTGTGTGTTGTAACTCTTGGTGTAACTCCTAGCGGGTTGATGGCTTCATTAATTCAAAGCCGGGCTCACTTCGAGCCTTCCGTCTAAAAAAATCTAGTGCAGTATTACACAAGAAACCAATGGGGCGTTTGGGGACAACAAACTCCAAAGTCTGGTAAATCATAGAGGGTAAATATTGTGATATTTAAGCTTTTTTTTACATCAAGGATCATGTGGGCTTTCTTCCTCCCGAACAAACTGCAAAAGGAAGCCGTGGTCTCCACCGCACCGAGACCGACAAACCCTGCAAAACCTAGCCTCACTCTCGCATGCTTACACCGTCAAGATAGAGAAGCTTGAGACATTAAATGGAACATCCAAAGTAGCCGCTCTCGTCCGTCTGCATCGGATTATGAACACGAAAATAATTATTTTTAACCACGCGTTCGTTCGCGGCTGGGTGCCACCAGCGACCCGACGCATTTGGTCCTCCGCAGGCCAATTTGTGTGTTTTTCGCCGAAAAAAAGTTCAATATAGGAACTAAATGACCTTCATTACAAACACCCAAAAAAACATGTTCAAATTACTTATTTATTACATTCAAATATTTCAAAGTCTGCAAGCATTGCTATGCATAAAAATGAGGTGATATTGATGACTACTCAATGTCTTCGTAGACAGCCAATGCCCACTGATGCTTAATCAAATCCTTGTATAAGCGATTGGATATGTTATCGCCAGTGACTTCAACATTTATATGCAGAAATTGCTGCCAGCTTGACGCCCTAGGGTTTGGCGCAACCAGCTCACCCTGAAAATCCCATAAGTGCTCATTGCGGCCATCAGGACGCTCATCCTCAACGATCATGTTATGCATAATCACGCAATAAGTCATCACCTCATGCATGGTCTTCAGCGACCATGTTCTAGCTAGGTGACGAACAATTGCCCACCGAGTTTGGAGCACACCAAATCTCCGCTCCACATCTTTTCTAGTAGCTTCTTGCATCTTGGCAAACCTCTTCATTTTTTCGTATTTGGATTACGGAGAGTCTTCACCAGTGTGGCCCAGTCAGGATAGATGTCATCAACAAAATAATATGGTTTGTCATATTCATTTCCATCTCGTAGCTCACCTGCGGAGTTTTGCCTTCCATAAGCCGGTTGAAAACCGCAGAGCTGTGCAGCACATTGAGGTCATTGTTGGAACCCGCCATGCCAAATAATGAATGACAAATCCACAAATCTTGCGATATCACTACCTCAACAATGACAGTGCATCCCTCAGAGTAGTCGCTAAACTGACCCCGTCTTCAAAATGGATAGTTCTTCCACTCCCAGTGCATACAATCTATGATGTCAATCATGCCCGGGAACCCTCTAGACTCATTGATAGACAACAGTTGTCTTGTGTCCTGAACAGTTGGCTCCCTCAATTCATTCTCTGAACACGGCAATCACGGCTCGGGAAAATCAATACATAGAGTCAAGGCATGTGCTCTGTCCCATTCGCAGATACTCATCAAAGATATCAGCAACCATTTCGTACGATACCAGCGGAACATTCTTGGTAGGAGGTGAAGCCTAGTGCACGTGTGGCATTGGGGCCTCCATTGGAATTACGGGTCGTAGCCTCTGACGCCCCGTAGAATGACGAACAACAGGTCCCTTGACATTCGGTAGCGGCATCGGAACAATTTTTCCGGGAACACCGAATTGGTACAGTTGAAGTAGTCTTCGTAGAGCTGGAGGAGCCCATCGACTGTTTGCGCGGCAGGTTTCTTATGCGGCCCTTCACAGAGTCCTGGTACATCTAGTTGGCATTGTGCTCTTGGAGGATGGAGGCCGCTGCAACCATGACCTACGTCGTATTGTCGGACTCGTCCTGAGACGAGGAGTCAATGACCTCACTCTAGAACTTGTCGAGCGACTGCCACATGTCCATCTGCGTGGCGGATGAATAGTGGCCCACAATGACGCTAAAAATGAATTCAGGAACCTAAGGACGCAATTGACCGAACAGGTTCTAGGCGGCAAGGTTGGTCGGCGCACCTAGCAGATGTGTGGCCTCCAAAGACGCGATAGATACGGTCAAAGGGACGGAGATTCTGGCGCAGCGAGGCCCAAACAAACATCCGGTACTACGACGGTGCGTGGGGTCAGGGTGGGTTGGCGGCGTAGTCCTAGGGCTGCAAAGAAGCGGAGGAGGAAGCAAATCCTCACCGTCACTTTCACAGTCCCTGACGTGCAGGGTCAGATTGAAATACTAGGTCACTCTGTGCCCGACCGCTCCGCTGGGCTTGAGTGCATACGCATTCCACGTCCACGTCGCTGAAGATGGCCTTATTTGCCATATCAGCTCTGCCCTCCATACATTTACACACGAGGTATTAGCACCCGAGGTACAACAACTTGTCAGTGCGACTATCTATAGGCGGAGGAGGGGTGACAGCACCTGACAAAGAATCTCACATCCAGCCTATGGCCAAAAGAGATATTTATGATTTAAGTTTCTCCTGACATTGAATGGACAACATCCAGTATATGGTGAAAACAATCATTGCAGATATTTTTTACTCTGTTAATTTCGCTGGGCCAAAAAAAAATAGTGTAGCCAGTTTACAGAAATTATGGCTCGGCTGATCTGGATACCGAGAGGGCTTGATCATTTATCTCATCAGCAGTCCTATCACTCGGATTCTCTTTCACTCCATCCTCATTATTATTATTACACTCATCCTAAGAACCCCACCAAAAATAAATAAAAAAGACTCTGCCACTATGTGGACGTGACAATCCTATGGGTAAAAATCACCCTAGAGGTCCAAAATTGTAGTGAGAAAACAACCATTGCAGATATTTTACTAAGCTTTCTGCTTGGACTTCTGCTTCTTCAGCTCCAATGAAGCACCTAATCCTACTGGAGTTTGACCGTCAACCTTAGCGGACAGCCGATTTGTATCCTTGGCTTCCTTTGCCCCATTCAAGGCAGGACCATTCGACTGTGGCCCTTCAGATTCAGTCCTTTGAGTGTTGGCAGTGGGAGAAGCAGCAGAAGCAGAAGCCGCTGAGTTGATAAGGTTGAGAATGTGGTTTAGTTCAGAAGCCCTGTTTGCTGCAGGTCCATTGCGCAAATTAAGGCCTCTGGCAGCAGCCTTTTTTCGAACTTCTGCAGTTGCCTTAGCACCTCGCTCGTCGACTCCTCTTCCTCGAGGAACAGCTTCTCCAGCTACTGCAGCATTAAGTGATTTCTTGACATTTGCTGATCCATCTCCATACTTGATCGCAGCTGCCTGCACCGCTTGATACAATCCAGGATGTGCCTGCGAAATCAAGAACTAGGTATGAAACAGTGGCACCTTTGCCAAAAAATATAGCAACATGAACTGGTTCAAAGTAGTAATATGTGCAACAGTATGCAACCTTATACTGCTATGGCAAGAATTAAATGCATTTTCAGGGACACTAGACATACGTGAAGGCACATAGAGTCCCAACTGCCCATCCATGATAGATTTACAGCTCAAAGGGCAAGATTAGGTTGCCAGTTTCCATATGGAGCTAACATCCCAAGACAAACATATTATTCTCAAAACATGTTGAGTTCAAATACCCCTTCAGAAAACAATAAAAGTTGTTGATATTTCAGTTTTGTCTCAACAGGCTATCGATATTTTAGTTTCTATGATTTTGTTGAGCATTCAAGCAAGAAGAAATTCATAGGGCGTAATAGCAAAAACTAAGATGCACCTAATATGCTTACCTGCAACAATGGATCCTTCTGCTTCTGGGCGTTAACCTGTACAAGAAATAAGTTTCATATCCCATGGAAAATACAACTAGATTCTCATACAAGCTATGTGAAGCAGAAATGAAGACACAGGTTCTTTAGGTAATGCACTAGAGTCCCTGGAAATAACATTTCAGCACATACCTGTTTTTCTCGCTCCTTGAATGTTTTCAACCAATTTTCTGAATCTTTGGTCCGTGAATCATCACTCCCTAACTGTTTTACCAGTATACCATGTGTCTTGGTTTCATGCTGCCATGAAAATCAAGACGTCAATACAGTCTGTCAAAATGGTACTATGTCAATCATTTTCTGTCAGAACTAACCTGGACTGAAAGCTTGTAATTACCCATAGAACTGAATGCAATGGCGAGAGCATGATAGCAAACTGCTGTTTGAACATGATCTGGGCCTAAAATGCGCTCATTCTTCGTAAGTGCTGCTTGCAGATACCTAAGAGCGGTACTCATATTGCTCGCATCCTGGTACATCATCGCCACATTGATAAGAGTTGCTGCAACATCTGGATGATCAGGACCTGATGCTAAACTCAGCAAAAGCAGTGTACGGGACATGTGCCGCAGCGCAAGTTCAGTTTGATTGAGCCCGTGATAGAACAAAGCCATGTTGCCGTAGCTGAAAAGAAAGAAAACATAAGATTTAGGCTCAGGTTGCAGTTGCTAAACTGTGTTGTGCTTGTTTTATAATCTGCTGTAGAAAGTTAACCACAAAATAGGCACAACCTGTTACCCGGCTCAAAGACTAAATTAAGCAACCTCAACGCAAACAGACTAAAAAAAAGGTAGTAACTCAGAATTGTTTTCATCCGCCAATATAGAGACCATGTTCTAGTACCAACAAGCTGAGAAGATATCAATGACCCACACTAGAAAGCAGACACAAAGGATTAAATTAGGCCACCGCAACGCAAACAGAGTAAAAAAAGGTTGTAACTTGAATTGTTTTCATCTGCCAATATCAAAGAGACCATGTTCTAGAACCAACAAGCTGAGAAGATATCAATGACCCACACCAGAAAGCAGACACAAAGGTTCATAAGAATCCTTTGTGCTTCTAGAGTTCTAGAGTCTCAACCCATAGAAAGCTACATTTTCTACAAATTATAAATGAAGTTGATCATTCACTCTTTGCTTTTCAAATTACGGACAACAGGCGATACTTGGAACTAATTTGTGAATGGATAAATAGGTAATTTTATCATAAATTGAATTGGCAACAATTAAAACTATAGCACAATAAACTAAATCAAAGTACATGCCTGTGGGCCGTATCGGGATGATCTAGACCAAGGCACCGTTCATTTATGATAAGCTCTCGATGTTGCTGCACAATTGCTCCTGCTATATCACCGGCATGGTACAAGACCATAGCAAGGTACCTTTAGGGAAAAAAAGATAAGGGTTTCAACATACAGTTTGTTTACAGTAACAAAAAATAAATTATTAATCAGAGTATATTGTTTCATATGAACTTTTTTTTCATCCACTCATCTTCAAATATTTACAATCAAACATGTGATGGCATAATAGATTTTTCATATTCTTCCTGTACAGTTTATCTAAAAAACAGTTCAAACATTATACATAGCTCTGAAATGCTGTGGAACACATTTATCAGGAGGTTCATGACCTCGTCAATGCATTCTCCCAATAAAAGAAATACTGATAAAATACCCAGCTAAAAGTTAGTGTGTTACCGGCAACAGTTAGCAGCATCCTTGTGCATGGGACCATTTATCTGCAATAGCAATGATGAGGGGCTAAATGTAAGAACTTCTGCAGATTTTCATGCTACGGTAGCTGTGTTGAGATGTGTACCTGTTGAAGTAGCGAAAAGGCTTCAGAGAATAGTGCGTACGCCTCATTCAGTGTTCCCTGAAATGCATGAACAAGGATGGTAATTCGTACTTTGAGATATTAACCAGGTACGGTTCATGGGAAGAAACTGAGTTCAAATTTTACAATAACAATATGGTAAATGAAACATATACCTCAGCCATCCGGATTTTCCCTGCTTCCATAAGCTTCCTTGCATCAGTACAGGTAGGAACTGAGTGCTTCACAATTGGTTGGAGATTCAAGATATCTGAAGCTTGGAATGGAGCAGCAGAATTCAACTCGTATTTGCGAGCAGCAATTGTTACTCCCACCTGTTAAATGAAGAATATTAGATATGTGAAACAAATTATATCGCACAGCCACGATAATTGCGACAGGCACTATATACTATATGTGGAACATTATTCTAAAAGCAGACCAACATTTTACAAGAAGGTTCCCCAAAGAGCAGTGGCAAACTCAGAACAACCCAAACCGATGTACAATAATTCTAGTAAGGAAACAAGCATAATCCAACAAATACAAGTTATCACGTAAAGCTGAACATCGCTAACCTTTTGGCAAAGATTGCGAAGAACTGCAATCTTTTTAGCCCCAACCCTTGCATCATCTGGCACTTCAAACTAAATAAATGGAGTCTCGTTAGTCATGGCGCTCGATAAAAGACGAGAACAGAAAAAAAAACGCTTTGGTACCTGATATTTATGTCTTGCGAACTCCTTAATGTCGGACCAAACTCCATCAGATGTTAGATGGGAATGTACAGATTGACCCTTTCTTGAAGAAGCTGAAGAACTCGATTTCTGGGCCAAATATATTGAATAGTTTTAATACCGATTAGAAGTCAAATAATAATAATAATGAAGAATTATAGGTGCCAGATACATAAGCTCAAGACGAGACAAGGTTCCACAGTACACTGAAGTGCACAGCAATATCACTATTGCTTATGATTGGTTACAAACCTTCTGGGTTTTCGACTGTGTGCTGCCAGCACTACCTTTAGTTGAAGCAGCCAAAACTTTTCCAGCAAAACAATTTAAGAAATGAGCAACAGCAGGTGCGATATTATGGTCTGGGCTTTGCCTCAGTATTTCCTGGAGTAGCAAGAGCAAACAATCGTCAACAAACAAGTATCGCCATAACTGAGCTAAACATAGAAATAATAAAAAGCTGAGATTTTGATATTTCTGTATGATAGAAAGAACTAATGTGGCTATAATGATGTAAGCTAACAAGCAAGGTGGATAGCACAGCAATATGTGTACTGCAACTAACGATGCCACAATTAATTCCATAGCAAGAAAGTAAACTTGCACTTTCAATAGCATCCACTTTACAGATGACTAAGATTCATATATGAATAAGATCTTTGAACCCAGCATATCAGAGCTTGTATAAATGCTTTTGGGAGGCAGAAGATATCTAAACTTCTTTTCTGGCAACTTCGCTTCTAAAAAACCTAGTAAGTCAACAAGGGAAGGCATCTGCAAAGGGGTCCTTGCAAGGGACTTTGTTGGGAAGGCAGGTGTTCATTTCCCTAGCTCAAAAACTTTAAGGATCTATCTGCCATTACGTATTTCTATTTCTGCAGCTATTTTTCACAGCACGTTATGAAACGAGTTACGCGCGGCACAGTTTGCGGTTGCTCAACTGTGCCTAGTAAGTCAACAAGGGAAGGTCCCATTTTCAGCATTTACCATTGTTCAGACTTCAATTTGTCAACACTTGTCTACTCTAAAAATAGTCAGGCAATCCCTGCAAGTCCCTATATACAAAATGTATGCCCACTGATTCAGTTGGCCATTCTTACAGCGGCTCTCCCAGTCTCTTAAAGGCTTTGCAGCTAAATCAATCTTCATATACATCCCTAGTCTGACAACGAAAGGAAGTTCCATGGTCCCAAATGAGCACCAAATGTGTCAGTGCCCAAAAGTGAAGGTGGCCTTGGTGACCAAAATTGGATTCAGAAAGATCCCTTGCAATAATTTATGTTTGATCATTATACGATTATTAAGGTCTGCACATGGCCCAACATACGCTGATCTCCCTGGGAAAAATTTATTGAAGTTCTGCTCAACAGAAATACAACGAGTCTCAAACCCCAGTTCAACCTTGTCTGTTAGTAGATCAAAATCATAATTAGTTTGCGCATACCAAATCAAACTATGCTGATGGAGGTTGGCATTGACGTGCACATCTAGCTAGTTATCTCCCTGATTGATCTAGCCCCTCATAAAATTTGGGTATAGCTGTGATCTATATTCTTCGGAGAATACACGGTTGTTCTTTCGAAATTGGAAAGACATGAATGGGTTTTTCATTACCAATGCTTGAGAATGTTGTTAAATGGAACAGAAGCATATTCGACTAGAATTTGTGGATATCACAGTAATAACCAACTACCGTTAGAATTACAGATAGATGAACCACATTGAAACAGTTTGCAGCATATCCCATGAACAATTACCATAGGAGAAAAGCATATCCCGACCAATTACCATAGGAGAAAACATATCCCATGAACACAATAAAGTTCGATGTCTCAAAAATAAACAGCTGCATTTAGCATTGAGGATAGGAACAGCACCTTGACAACATGCTTTGCAGACCTAACAATTATCTCAGCAGAAAACAAGTCCCATAAGTGTGGCAAATGCTTGATCATACCTGCAACCTGAGAAAGGGATTATTATAAGAATATAAGAAGGTGATGCAATGTTTTCAGTTTCAGCGGTATCAGTCCAAAGAGACTTACTTTGCCCAGATACCTAACATTTATCCCATTGCTATGCAGCACATCAGTTAAAGTTTGACCATCCATAGGGGAGACATCAAGGGAGCAAAGATCCTGAACAAACTTTGGGATCACCGTATCTAGCAAATATGAACCAACCTTTTTAACCAAAGCTTCATCTGCTGCAATCTCCTGAGAATATCGAAGAGCACAATGTTGTTTAAATAGTGATAGCGATAATAAACAAACAGTAGTTCTTAAACTAACCTCAGGACTGCCAGCAAGCTTGTACTCTGTAAATACATTTGGATTGAAAAGAATTTCATCATTTGAGTCGTTACTTTCAGCAGGTGTAGGAGCAGGGCTTTCATCAGGCTTGTCATCTCTGTCGACAGAAGGAGCCTGAAATATCGGGAATAAGTTTCTAGCTTCCATACAAACAAGACATATTCTTACTATTGATGTATTCTCAGCAGGGCCCTCCCCAACTGTTCTCAGCAAAGAAAAAAAATGCATCTTCCCTAAACAAGAGTAGAAATGCAGTAAGAACAATTTCTGCACAAACCGTAGCATCAGAAGCACTGTCGTGTTGATCCTTCGATTCTGGCCCATTCAATTCTGCAGGGATATCAGGAACTTTCTGCACAGGGGATTTCTTTGTGGACTCAACCTACCAAATTCAACATAATTAGATAGTTAGTATTAACTACGAAATAAATCATGTATCAGTGAACCATCGTGTTGCAGCACAAAAACTATGTGGTCAGCTAACCTCAACAAATGAAGCCACAAGCTCAGGTCTCAACACACAGAAGCGGTGCTGCAGTCCAATGTAGTTGGAATCTCGAGGAGTTACTCGCATCAGATCCAAAATGTAATGCCTATGGAGCGAGGGGAAGTCAAATGAAGGCATGAAATAAACTTGTAGAGCCACATGAGCACACTGCACTTTAAGTGAAAAAGCTAACACTAGAGAGACAAGTCATAAAGAAAAGCAAGAGAAACAAGAATAGAGATTTCTGTAATTTAAGGCATGTGATTATGCAAATTGGCTGGGATCAAAACGCACTCACTAGTAGTAGCAGGTTATTTACATGTTCAATGTGATTCTGAAGAAAAAAGTTAAGATTTTATCATAAGATTTGCCAAACCCCAAACCAGACACCGCGTAACCCCCTCAAAAGGGGCTTATTCACCACCACAAGCTTGCCAAGTACAGGTAGGCAAACCGCCTAACAAAACCACTCTAAGGGTTGTCCATAGGGGCAAACCTCAGGCCAAAATACGTTCCCTTTTTTGACATTTTTTTACCAAAAATGGCCCTGGGAGAACTAAATTGAGATCATCGACAGTTCAAAGATTTGATAATTAAGTTTGAGCCAGACCAGAATGCACGCTTATTATGTTTTTGACATGTTCAATGTTCCTAAACAAAGTCACACAAAGAGCCTTTAAGAAATAATAAATGAAGGCAGTGGCACAGCATTTCCATTAATCACTGTAAGCAAATCAATGTTTAACCTCACAATAATAATTACCTGTCATCACTACCAACAATTCCCTTGCATTCAACTGTAGCAGCTAATTTTACAGGATTGCCAGAACCATCCAAAACCGAATGCTCCTTCACATGGAGCCGCTTTGCAGCCTCAACTACCTAGCAGAACAGATCTTATTTAGAGTTTGAATGAAGATATCATCATGAAATAAGAATATCCAAATCAGGAAAAACGAAAAAGGTTGCTCATTTCCACAAACACTTCAGGGACCATGTATAATAACTGAACCTTTCAAATACTTGCATATGTAACATCTACAATGCCCTTTGACAAGAAAAATCAAATGTTGCACCACCTAGGCAAAACCGCAAATACTACAAAATGTGCCCCTTAACATAATCAATTGTTCACAGAAGCTTGAATCAGCGAGACAGGTGAATCAATAGAAAGTAAAACATAGAGCAGTGGAACTGGAAGTAGTGTTTCAGCTAGCGGTATTAAGTACATTGCAATTTTAGCATCGGAGATGGCAGTCTCAAATAATATTACAATTAACCAGTCAGTCTCCTATCAAATTAGTTATATTCCACAACTAAACCTTAACTGACATAATAGGACAACCAGTATATTTAACCAACTGACACCACAATCGAATCCATGTATGGACCGGAAATATGTATGGAGGATTCATGACAAACAGATAAAGCTATCCAATCATGTGGGATAATAATATGTAGATCGCAAGAAAATGATGACTGACCTTTGCATGGAATGCCTCGTTCCAAGATATCTTCTTGCCATTATCGACAGAACCATACAGAAGAGAGTCAGACTTGTCTCCTTGAAGAATACCGGGTATGATGCTCTACAAATCCGGTCCAATTGCACAAATGAAATTAATATGTAGGCAAAGCATTCGGAAGAAACAACAGATGGTACAATTATGACGATCTTCATATAATCAGCATCAGTCTACAACGAATCGCCATTTCTAGGGAGTCTACTAATTGAACAAACATAATTCTTGATGTATAGACAGGACAGGAAAAGTATCAATAAATGCCATAAACCAGTAACTGCTTTCTTGACATACCTGAGCTACAACCCGGTGACCTCGGTAATCAATTATTGCCATCGCAAGATTGTAAAGCCCAGGAATATCAGCTTCTTGGTAAGACTTGGTTCCTTTCAAGTCATTATTAGCAGAAGCATAGGTTGCCTGCTCACTGTCTGCTATTTGTGCCTCTGCAGATGCTTCCAAAACACTGTTAGGCTCTTTAGTTTTTGAGTCCACTGCTGCATGATCCCTATCTGCCTTAGCCCCCAAATCTGGAGAGGGGACCGGCGTGCTTCTCCCAGGACCATTTTGACAATCTGGCTTTTGGTCCTTTGAGATGTGCTCGTGGTCCGAGTCGACAGCAAAACTAAAGAAAATGTTGTTGTGGACATACCTGAAATATAGATGAGCATATGTAAGCATATCCGAAGATAAATGAATATAAACAACCTTGCCCACCATTAGTCAAGCCACTCAAACCAGATATGATGGTAACCGAAAACTAAGAAACTGAAAGTACTGAAAGTAAAATTGGCAATCTGAAAAGAATGAGTACATTGCATCAAGTTGAAATGACAAGACTGATTGTTGGCATAGGCATATACAGGGTACAAACACAAATCTCTATTTCTTAGTTTACCAACAATTATGTGCAATAAAAAGTAAGTTACAACTGCTAACACTCAAATCCGGAAGGCACAACATGATATTTCAAGGAGGAATATGTTATTATCTAACCTTTGAAGTTCAAACAACGTGTCAAGAGCTTCAGATTCTAAAATCAGATTTTAGAAGCACGAATACATGATAGCTATACACAAATATGTACCCTTATCACAGCGATACACGCGCCCTTATTGCTTCAATAGCATGGTATGCCATGATGCCAACAAATACTTGAAAGCAGAAAAGAGAAACAGAAGTCATGCGGGTGCAAACAGTACGGTTTAAGTTTTACTCACATATGAAAACATTCTGGATCAGTTGGATTAATTGGAGGTATACATCTATTGATGACACCAACTGCTCCTTTTACCGCGGCGTCAACAAAATCACATGTCACTTTATAGAGTGCTCTGCCTCGCAATATCCTAAAATACCCAGAAATAATATGTCAATGTAACTTATGTGACAAAAATCATGCAATGGTTAAATAAGAACCTTTCTTGAGGATTGCCATGAGGGAACTCTCGGCAGGACTGGAGCTCCTCATTCCAGTCTCTCTGCATACCAATCAACTCGGTACCATATGACAACACAACAGAATCTTCAGCCCTGGCTGCATCCCTTTTATGCTCTGTTGTGGATAAAAATGTTTTGTGTGTTAAAGTTGATGTAACATATATACCACGACATGGAATCATCGAGAACCATAGTGAAAAAGTTCAACACCAAGAGTTATTGAGAAAGAAAAAAAGGTGAAACCTTCAAAGGCTTCTCACTATTTTTAAGTGAAGATAAGTGGTGAGCTTTAGAATGATCTGAAAAAGTTACCTTGCACTGGGTAAGCTCCCAACCAAGAAGTCACTGGGAGCAAGGCCTGAACATTCTCAAAAGGATGGGCTGATGCTTTGCGGTCCAATATTTCACGAAAACCTTCACAAGATTTGTCCAATCGTCACCATTAAAAATGAAATGCTGCTGAGGGGATTAGAGTTAGATACAACTTCAGAGTGATCACTAAACCTTTCTTAAACTTGGCGCTAATGTTTTGTAGCAATCCAACTAAAGTGCTGGCTTCGTGAGATTGTTTCAAAGGTCTTGAATCCAAAATACTTCCATTGCTAGCATTCACATAAAAAGATTTGGAGCTCCCAGTGATGCAGCATTTGTTTCCTTCTAATGTCACAACATCAATATAAATGAGATCCCCATGTAACCTAAGGAAAATGCCAACAATTGTTAATTGCTCAACAATCCAAATAGCAGTTGACAGACTTATATACTGAGGGCAAATGATGCTTCAAAGTTAACCAGGATTGCAAAATAAAAGCTTAACGATGAACAGTAGCAAATAAGAGCATTCATTGCCAGTATAGGAGGAACAGTGAACCAAAGATTCAGGAGTAAAATATTAACATGGCAGGAACGAATGACAACTTCCCTTGCACCAAAGGATCTTTAAGGGGATAAACCTGGTACTCCCTCAGTCCCATGAAAGTTGTCTGAGATTTGTCAAAATTTAGATGTATCTAAATGCTATTTAGTGTCTAGATACATCCAAATTTCGACAAATCTCAGACAACCTTCGTGGGGACGGAGGGAGTACTTATGATGCAACTTTTAATTATGAAGAGATACCAAGCTCTTCATTTTCCCAATTCTCCCTACCACTACCACACATATGGAATTCAGTAGAATGACTGAAGAAACCATCCATAGTCACGTTAAATTTTGAATTCAAGTGTACCATTTCCATTGATCAATAATACTAACCTACTTGATCAGTGACCCTACCATTAAAATCTATACAATCTAACCAGCCTATCATGTAGGAATTCAAGAAGGCTGATGTTTGGAACAATGGTTCTTCAGAAGGTACCATTTCCATTGTTCAATAAATACTAACCTACTTGATCAGTGACCCTACCATTAAAAGCTATATAATCTAATCAGCCTATCATGTAGGAATTCTAGAAGGCTGATGTTTGGAACAATGGTTCTTCAGAAGGTATCAAAAATAATGAGACAAAGATGTTAATCGCAAATTCACAATCAGAAGATTTACCTCCTATAACTCGGTGGAGGATTGAATGATGAAAAAATTATGCTGTCCACACATTTGATTTCTGCTGGTGGAGATGCCAACAAACTAGTGAGGGCTACAGTATTGTCCTCCATGAAATTTAAACCATCAAGCTCCTGGCCAGCAGTTTTTCCTGCATCTGCTCAGCAAGAAGGAAAAGCAAATAAGATCAACACCTAGTTAAATTAAGACATGCACACAAACCATAGTACAACTGAAAAAATTTGCATGTGGTCCCAAACTAAGATTGAGCACTATCAACAAACCTAAGCATCAAAGAAGGGATATCAGAAGTACCTGCATTTTTTGCCTGCGCAGACTCCTGCTGCAGAGCTAGGGATGTCGACAGCGACACATGAAGACTAGAGAGAGAGAGTAACTCCCGGACACGGCGGAGATGCGACCTAATAGACCTCTCGTCATATGTTGCTGAAAAAGAAACATTGTTTTCAGCCCCACTGTACCAAATAGTGAAGGAACCAACAAAAATGAAGAATCCGTAAATGCCAGTATTACATACCAGCAACCATCTCCAACGTACAGCCACCAGTAGTTATATCTGCAATCTCAGAAATTTCATTGTAGTCCTCTAACGGGTGTGCCAAGCCATCTTTAGTGTGTAATATCAGATCATAGCATGTGTAGAAGCAAGTCTCAGGCGCATCCAAGAGGAATTGTTTGACATCAATGACAGAATCTCCAGGGCTTAGCTGCATATGTAGTAGAACAATATCAGTACATCCTGTTCCCTGTTTTCAACATTATATGAAGCTTTGGACAACACGGTCTCCAAAAAAAGTTATTAACATGTGTAGAAGCAAGTTTCATGCGTGTCCAGGAGAAATATAAAGTATTATTCGAAAGTACATCAATGCCATTTTCATATGACCAATATTAACAATTTTGTGCTTATTAGCAATTCAAGTAAGGAAATTTGACACCTCGAATTCTAAACTACAAATCCCATATGTTTCTGATCAGAGGATATAAAAACAAAGTGGCAAAGATAACAAGGATGTTTACACTGACCTGTAGCTCTAGCTTTTCACCTGATTGCGTCTTAACAGTAACAGGGTATAGATGAAGCTCTCCTGTTTGACACAAGAAGTTTTCCGTGTTAAAGGAGTAATATATCATGAAGACAAAAATATTAGTAAGAGACCAAGCGCACATGTGGTCTTCGCAGTCCATGGAATGGATGTGAAAACAATTTTTAATGCATATCCAGTATCACTGATTTTATATTCATCCAGTACCACTGATGTAAGAGCACAGTTAACTGCAGTAGTATCCAGCATGTTGCCCATTCAGCGCTAGAAAATTACACCCGTCAAATCTAGCCTTGCTCTAAGTTACTTCGTCACTACAAGTACTCGTGCAAGTTGGATACGTCGAAAAGAAACAATTTTTCCAATCAAAACCAGCAATTTCATGATGTAAGAGCACATTCAGCGCTAGAAAATTTTATATCCATCCAGCATCACTGATGTAGGAGCACAGTTAACTGCAGTAGTATCCAGCATGTTACGCATTCAGTGGTACAAAATTACACCCATCAAATCTAGGCTTGCTCTAAGATACTTCGTCACTAAAAGTCCTTGTGCAAGTCGGATATGTCGAAAAGAACCAATTTTTCCAATCAAAACCAGTAATTTCCTAGAAAGCGCAACGATTGTTTAAACCTATGGAGTGCATATCACATTCCTGGTCTTATGGTAACAAATACAGTATCGCTATGACATAAACAAGCGAGTGTCCTCACCTTCAGCCGGCTTCTCTGCAGCCTGCGCGGCCACAGCCGCATCCCCCTCCTCCTTCTCCACATCCGCGGCAGGGGCAGCTTCGGTCACTTGCCCGTTCTCGGGCTTGGCCTCCTGGACCACATCGGCGACCGGCGCCTCCGGCTCGACCGAGGCGCCCTGGCTCTCGGCCTGCGCCTTGGCCTTGCTCTTCCCACCCTTGGACTTGCCCGCCATTTTCCTGCTCAGGTTAAAAGAAAAAGGCACCAGATTTCATCAGTCAAAACCCTGCCGCACCCCGCAAGAACACAACGGGATACATCAATTGCCCCGACTAAACCCCCCATCCGGGCCCGGCGCCGCCGATCTGGGGCGGAATCAAAACCCTAAACCCTCGGCGCCGAGGTCGACGACGGCCGTGGCCGAATGGGACGGACTGGAAGCGGATTTGGGAGGAGGGGGAGGGACCGGATTGGAGAGGGGAAGAACCTGCCGCCCGCGGCGCCGCGGAAGGTCCGGCAGCAGGGGAGAGGCGGCGCGAGGTGGAGACGAGACGGGAGCGATTGGCTTTGGGGGCGGAGGGGCTGTTTGGGTAGAACGGGGAGCCGCCGGCCGCTC
Organism: Lolium multiflorum; assembly: GCA_030979885.1. Classification (NCBI taxonomy): domain Eukaryota; kingdom Viridiplantae; phylum Streptophyta; class Magnoliopsida; order Poales; family Poaceae; genus Lolium; species Lolium multiflorum. Next base: position 208,664,136 of record CM061752.1, read on the forward strand.
CTTTTATACGGGCGAGCGGCCCCTCCTGATCCCCCGCGGTCGCTGCGCTCTGAGGCTCTCTTTGGGTAAGACGGGACTGCTTCCTTTAATTTTTGTAACCCCTGGCGCACGCACGCACGGGGCACGGCGGTGATATTCCTGCGTTTTGGTGTGGTGCTTTGCAGGGGGTAGTTTCGGTATGGCGTACCGTCGGCGGCCATTCCGGCGTGGGATTTAGGGGGTGGTTAGGGTTTTGGGAGGGGTTTAGTGCTGACACGGATCTAATCCATCCGGCTAATGAAACAATTTGAGTACCCAAAAAAATATGAATGTAGGCCAAAGAAAGATTAGTGACTGAAATCAATGTCATAAATTTTCATGTGACACGCTCGCGCATCCTCACCATGTATCGATTTCTCAATAATACGAGGACCAGCGGTGTTATAACCCAAAATCCAAGAAGAGTGATTCAGCCCGGTTTGATCTCAACTCGTGTAAACCGTGGAACAAACCCAATCAAAATCGTATCGCCGATTTCGGCAGGTCATATGTTTTGGACGGTTTCAAACAAACATGACTGTCTCCCCAGATATATCGCCACCCCCACGATCTCCTCTCGAAATCAGCAGTTGGCGGACAGGAAGCCAGGGGCGGGATGCGGTGTTGAGTGCTTGGACGGCACGCTTGTGGCGTCGACCATCGGACACTTGCGCTGCTGGGAAAAAGCGAGATGTTCTCTTTGTTGCTCCATCCCTAGACCTTCAATGTGCCGTTGGTCGGCTGGTGCACTGTGTCGTGTCGCCATTAGAGTCCATGCAGGCTTATAAGGTACGAACATCTATCAGCCGCTCTGTGGCGTGCACAGTTGCGTGTCATGCCAGCTCCTTCTCGTCTTCGTCCTCGTCCGCGACTCTCCATCTCTGGCGGTGTTGCCTGCCCGCTACGATCTTATGCCCACATCCACGACGGCTTAGACCACCAATCTAAACCAAATTGTGTGAAACCAATGAGTTTACAATGATGTTGTGAACCGTCAGAAACAGACTAAACCGGGAACGCACAGGGTTAGTTGTGATATCCATGTAATGTTGTATGTGGTTCCGTCCCACCATTTAGCTCAATTTACTATTATGTTACCTTTTTGTGTCACTCACAACCACACATGTGTCGCTCGAAAACACACCTGGTGTGTTGTTTGTCGCATCATTTGTGGTAACACCAATCGAGATGTCGAGGGGGAAATTGGAAACCACTTGAACTAATTGTGCAGATGATTCAAGTACGAGGATAAATATATTGGTTGTTAGTTTTTTAAAGGGGTGGTTTTGATTATACTTTTAAAAATAATAAAAATAATGTCAGCGAGACGAGCATGTGGCTATAAGTGTTGGCCTTGGTGCTCTTGGTTTAGTACTAACAATACAAGTCTGGATATACCCCAGGTCCCTTACTTGGATGATATGACAATTGCCAATGTGGTAGTTGGTTTGTTTTTTTTTTTTTTACTAAATGAAGTACATTCGGAAATGAGTGTCTGGTTGGTTCGTGCTTAGTGACTTCAAATATGTTCTAGATGACCTATTATGTAAGTATTTAACATGATAACATAGTCATCTCCATGACAGTCAAATCATGAAGGTATGGAGCGGAACCATCTTTATTGTTATTGGAAAGTTGGTGGTCGATCATCTAATTATGGTTTATGTGCACCTCTCCACCCAAACTAGATATGTTTGTCTTCAACATCCAAGCTAAGTCAAGATGCAATTCTTGCTTTCATAAACAGAACATGCCTTCTATTTATAAGATTTGGATTGAACAATTCACCTACAAAGGAAAAGCACATACATGATATTTAAAGTTACTTTTAGTTTCCTGATATTATCTTCTTTTTAGTTGAACCTTTTCGTTTATCTTATTATCTCACATATAAAATGGAAGTTTCATCCATGTGATCATCACCGATCCCGTTCTCTTTCAACCATAGTTGTGATCTTGATTGCTATTGCGGATTTATATTCAAATTCATGCCATTAATTTTATCCCATTCATAAGAATATGATGATGTTCTTGATTGTTTCCATGTGGGAGTAATTCCTCTTGTTCTTGGGGAGATGGAGAAACCCTAGCATTAATATGAGATGAATCTAAGATGATCTATGGTTTTATTGTATTAATGTGTGTTAGTTCTCTCTCTTGATATTATATGTTGTGCACCATGTAATATTTGCATTAGGGTTTGATGCATGTAAAATGCATAAATGAACTTTGTCCTTTATCATATTTCATTCCCACATATTGTTTGTGGCAGTAGCTTGATCTATTTCTCTCGTGTTCTTCATTGTTCTTAGTACCATATGAGCTGCCTCACATGATTATGGACATATTTATAATATCTATGTGGTGGATCCTTATTCTATGATATTGTTCTATGAGAACTTATCATATTATGTGTAATATGTATTTATAGATGCATATTATGTACCCCGTTTTTAAGTATTTGGTCTGATCCAATATCTATGCAAGAGTGTGTGGGGGTGATGTGTGTATTAGATGGAGTAGCATGGTTTTAGTGTTTGGATAGTGATGCATGTAAAATGCAAACATGAAATTTGTCCTTTATCATATTGAATTCCCACATATTTGCAACATATATGATGACAATACCATGTTTTACATTGATTTATGGAGATTTACCAATGTTCCTCTTTATTTGGTTTATAACCCTGCGGAACAGGAAAACTCTGTTTCGCGTATTTTTCACTTTCAACGACCTATACGGAGTCAAATTAAGCTGAGATTTTTTTGGAGCATCATTTTTTCATCGAGAGGAACAACATGGACTTTTGAAGCACACCTAGAGAGGCCCGAGGGCTAAAAGAGCATAGGTGGTGCGTGATGGTGATCCAGGGATGGCGCCAAACAATCTTGGCGACGGTTGTTGTGGAAGCGGTTGGAAAACCCCAAAAGGAAGGTGTGATGAGCATAAGAGCAAGTCTTCCCTCGATAAGAAAACCAAGGTTTAATTGACCAGTAGGGGAAAGGAGTGACTTCTAAAGGTGTTGCTAGCTGACTTATGGCAGGGCGCACTACCGGCGTCAGCAACAACGTGGAACCTGCACACAACATAATCACAATACATTTCCCCAACACACAGTGAGGTTGTCAATCTCATTGGTTTTGCTGATAACAAAGAGTTAACCATATAGTGTGGAAAGAGATGTTTGCAGTGGAACAGCAAGAGAACAGTGCTTGCAATAAGTAAACAGAACAGGATGATTTTATCAATGTAAAGGAAAGGACCAAGGTCCACAGTTCACTAGAGGTGTTGTTGGCGTGTAAGACACACGTCCGTTGGGAACCCCAAGAGGAAGGTGTGATGCGTACAACGACAAGTTTCCCTCAGTAAGAAACCAAGGTTATCGAACCAGTAGGAGTCAAGGAACACGTGAAGGTTGTTGGTGGCGGAGTGTAGTGCGGCGCAACACCGGGATTCCGCGCCAACGTGGAACTGCACAACACAATCAAAGTACTTTGCCCCAACGTAACGTGAGGTTGTCAATCTCACCTTCTTGTAAACAACGGATTAGATGTATAGTGTTGAAGATGATGTTTGTTTGCGAAGAACATAAAGAACAAGTATTGCATTTGTATTTCAGATGTAAACAATGGACCGGGGTCCACAGTTCACTAGTGGTGTCTCTCCCATAAGATAAATAGCATGTTGGGTGAACAAATTACAGTTGGGCAATTGACAAATAAAGAAGGCATAACAAAGCGCATACATATATCATGATAAGTACTATGAGATTTAATCAGGGCATTACGTCAAAGTACATAGACCGCTATCCAGCATGCATCTATGCCTAAAAAGTCCACCTTCAGGTTATCATCCGAACCCCTTTCAGTATTAAGTTGCAAACAACAGACAATTGCATTAAGTATGGTGCGTAATATAATCAACACAAATATCCTTAGACAAAGCATTGATGTTTTATCCCTAGTGGCAACGACACATCCACAACCTTAGAACTTCTGTCACTGTCCCAGATTCAATGGAGGCATGAACCCACTATCGAGCATAACTCCTCCTCTTGGAGTCACAAGTATCAACTTGGCCAGAGCCTCTACTAGCAACGGAGAGCATGCAAGAACATAAACAACATATATGATAGATTGATAATCAACTTGACATGGTATTCAATATTCATCGGATCCCAACAAACACAACATGTAGCATTACAAATAGATGATCTTGATCATGATAGGCAGCTCACAAGATCTAACATGATAGCACAATGAGGAAGACAACCATCTAGCTACGCTATGGACCCATAGTCCAGGGTGAACTACTCACACATCGATCCGGAGGCGATCATGATGATGAAGAGACCTCCGGAGATGATTCCCCTCTCGAGGTGCGGAGGCGATCTCCGAATCCCAGAGATGGGATTGGCGGCGGCGTCTGGAAGGTTTTCGTCGTGGCTCTCGGTACTAGGGTTTTGCGACAAAGGCTTTAAGTAGGCGGAAGGGCGGAGTTGGAGGGCGGGGGGCCCACACCATAGGCGGCGCGGGCCCCATCCCGCGCGGCCTGTGGTGTCGGCCCCGTCTTGTTTCCCTTTCGGTCTTCGGAAGCTTCATGGAAAAATAAGACCCTGGGCGTTGATTTCGTCCAATTCCGAGAATATTTTCTTTGTAGGATTTCGAAACCAAAAAGAAAACAACAATGGCTCTTCGGCATCTCGTCAATAGCTTAGTGTCGGAAAATGCATAATAATGACATAAAGTGTGTATAAAACATGTGAGTATCATCATAAAAGTAGCATGGAACATAAGAAATTATAGATACGTTTGAGACGTATCAAGCATCCCCAAGCTTAGTTCCTACTCGCCCTCGAGTAGGTAAACGATAACAAAGATAATTTCTGAAGTGGCATGCTATCATAATTTTGATCAATACTATTGTAAAGCATATAAGATGAATGCAGCGATTCGAAGCAATGGTAAAGACAATGAGTAAACAACTGAATCATATAGCAAAGACTTTTCATGAATAGTACTTTCAAGACAAGCATCAATAAGACTTGCATAAGAGTTACTCATAAAGCAATAAATTCTTAGTAGAAAGCTTTGAAGCAACACAAAGGAAGATATAAGTTTCAGCGGTTGCTTTCAACTTCAACATGTATATCTCATGGATAATTGTCAACACAAAGTAATATAACAAGTGCAATAGGTAAACATGTAAGAATCAATGCACACAGTTGATACAAGTGTTTGCTTCTAGGATAGAAAGAATAGGTGAACTGACTCAACATAAAGTAAAAGAATGGCCCTTCGCAGAGGGAAGCATGGATTACTATTTTTGTGCTAGAGATTTTCATTTTGAAAACAAGAAACAATTTTGTCAACGGTAGTAATAAATCATATGTGTTATGTATAAGATATCCTATAAGTTGCAAGCCTCATGCATAGTATACCAATAGTGCTCGCACCTTGTCCTAATTAGCTAGGATTAACATGGATTATCATTGCATAGCATATGTTTCAACCAAGTGTCACAAAGGGGTACCTCTATGCCGCCTGTACAAAGATCTAAGGAGAAAGATCGCATTTGATTTCTCGTTTTTGATTATTCTCAACTTAGACATCCATACCGGGACAACATAGACAACAGATAATGGACTCCTCTTTAATGCATAAGCATTCAACAACAATAAAATTCTCATAAGAGATTGAGGATTGATTGTCCAAACTGAAACTTCCACCATGGATCATGGCTTTAGTTAGCGGCCCAATGTTCTTCTCTAACAATATGCATACTCAAACCATTTGATCATGAAAATCACCCTTACTTCAGACAAGACGAACATGCATAGCAACTCACATGATATTCAACAAAGGTGTAATAGTTGATGGCGTCCCCAGAAACGTGGTTACCGCTCAACAAGCAACTTATTAAGAAATAAGATACATAGCTACATATTCTTCACCACAATAGTTTTTAAGGCTATTTTCCCATGAGCTATATATTGCAAAGACAAAGGATAGAATTTTTAATGGTAGCACTCAAGTAATTTACTTTGGAATGACAGAGAAATACCATGTAGTAGGTAGGTATGGTGGACACAAATGGCATAGTTTTTGGCTCAAGGATTTGGATGCACGAGAAGAATTCCTCTCAATACAAGGCTAGGCTAGCAAGGTTGTTTGAAGCAAACTCAAGTATAAAACGGTGCATCAAAGCTTACATATGAACATATTGCAAGCATTATAAGACTTTACATCGTCTCCTTGTTGTTCAAACACCTTAACCAGAAAATATCTAGACTCTAGAGAAACTAATCATGCAAACCAAATTTTAACAAGCTCTGTAACGGCCCCGGATATACCCCTAATAGATTTTGTCTGTTGTTTTTCTTTTCTGCATCATCATGTGCATCATGCATATGTGGATCCCAAAATTATTTTATTAAACCCTATTTTGTTTTACAATTACTCCCCTCCTTTTATCCCAAATAAAAATATATCGTTCTCTAGTTATTTTTCTATATAAAAACTATTTGAAATGGCTTTCAAACAAAACAGAAAACAATAAAGAAAACTGTTTTAAAATTTAAAAAAAAAAGGGAGAGAGACCTCCCACCGGCCAGGCCAGGCAGCCCAGCCGGCTCCCTCTTCTCCAGCCCATCCCTGGCCTCTTTTTCTCCTTCCCGGCGGCCCACTTCTTTTCTTCCTCTTGCCGAGCCCGTTTGTCCCTCCACCCCGGTGGCCCAGTCCAGCAACCCGGCCCGTACCCCTTCGAGAAAAGATCTTCTCCTCGTTGTCGTCATCCTCGTCGGGAGCACGCAGAAGGCGTGAGAGCCTTCTCTGGTCCTCCACCACACCTCGCGTGCTCATCCTTCCCCCTTCTTCGCTTTATCTCTAGACCACGCCCCTCTTTTTCCCTCTCTCACACGCCTCTCTCCCATCCTTCTTCTTCCTCTGCAAGCAAACCAGGAGAGGAGGACACCCCACAGCACCGCCCGCTCCTCACCGTCGTCTGGCCAGCTCCAACCACCCCGCGCCTCACCGACACCACGTCGAGCTCCGCCTCGCCGTCCTCTTCAACTCCCTGCAAGGAATCGTCCCCGCGTGCCTCGTAGCGACGCCACGGATCTCGTTCCCCCTCCACGGCCGTCGGCGTCTTCCTCAAATTCCGGCGACCTCAGACCTCCTCCGCCCCTTCTGAGCACGCCATCACCTTCCTGGTGAGCTCACGAACCCCTTGGACACGCTTCCCATCTCCGTTTCTTCCTCTTTCCCTCTGCCCGTGTTGATGCCGTCCGACTTTCTCGCAGATGCCGTCGCCGGCGAACCTCCGACGACCTCCAGCCGGTGGCGCTGCCTCCATCTTGCCCACGTCGACGAGACGCGTCGGTTGCGCCTCCTTCCGCTCCCTGGAACGCGCCAAGTCCTCCGCGCCCTTCCTTGCCGCCGCGGTCACCGCCTCTATCTGGAACGCGAGCGGCATCGTAACGGTGTCGAACAGCTTCAGTGCGTGCACGCATGGTTGGCCAGCGTGGCAGCCACGTCGCCTCCCTGACCCCACCCGTCATCCTCTCCGGCTCAGATCCCACCCGGTGAGAAATCAATCTCAGATCCAGATCTCGATTCTTTTGCGTCTAGCCCCCTGGCATCTTTTGTTTCTAACCCGCAGCCCCCAGCGCTGCTGCTTTTCAGCATAACCCCCTGAATCTATGTGAAACCAACCCGGGGTCCTTCCCCCTTTCTGGAAATTATTTCCAGGCCCTTTTCTATTTAAATAAATCTGTTTCTATATTTTAAAATGCTGAAAAAAAAACTATTTCCTTAATAACTTTTAATCTGTAATTCGAAATAAAAAGTGTTCTATATGAAAATTGATCAGAAAAACATGAGGAACATGAATATGCCATCCATGCTTGCTGTTGCACCATGCATCATAAAAATTCGTGATAGTTTGCATTATCACCTAATATGGAACATATGGAATATGTGGGATATTATATATATGTTGTCCCGGTTCCATTTAACTTTGATGTAGCTCACCCCTGCCATGTTTGCTATGCTAATCCACCCTTAAATTAGTCGGTACAAAATGCAACTCCAACCTAATTTGTTTGTCCGGGGTTACGACTCCGCTTAAATTGGATAAGTGCATCGCATCATCGTTGCCATGTCATGCATATCATCTTGATCATGCTGGTTCTTATTCCGTAGTTGTAAGACTTGCATCCGTTGTGTGTACCAGCATTTGCTTCTTCCCGGATAGGATCACGAAGTGTTGATGTGAGATACGACGAGTTCTCCGACAAGTTCTTCTGCAGCTTTTCACAGGCGAGCCCTCTCTCTTCACCTATTTTACTCTCCCTCGCACTGCTATCCTTATGTTGCGATTCTGTATTGAGTCACGTGTCCTATTCCACTTGTTACCATAATAATCCTATATGTATCATTCCTTACCACAGCCGTTGCTTGATGTTTGAGCCTTGCGAGTGATACGTCTCCAACGTATCGATAATTTCTTGTGTTCCATGCCACATTATTGATGTTATCTACATGTTTTATGCACACTTTATATCATATTCGTGCATTTTCTGGAACTAACCTATTAACAAGATGCCGAAGTGCCAGTTCCTGTTTTCTGCTGTTTTTGGTTTCGAAATCCTAGTAAAGAAATATTCTCGGAATTGGACGAAATAAAAGCCCAGAGGCCTATTTTCTCACGAAGCTTCCAAGTCCGAAGGAGACGAAGAGGGCCACGGGGAGCCAAACCCTAGGGCGGCGCGGCCCATGGCCGCGCGGCCGTGGTGTGGGGCCCCGTGCCGCCTCTCGACTTACCCTTCCGCCTACAAATAGCCTCCGTGACGAAACCCCCACGAGAGCCACGATACGGAAAACATTCGAGACGCCGTCGCCGATCCCATCTCGGGGGATCAGGAGATCGCCTCCGGCACCTGCCGGAGAGGGGAATCATCTCCGGAGGACTCTACACCGCCATGGTCGCCTCCGGAGTGATGAGTGAGTAGTCTACCCCTGGACTATGGGTCCATAGCGGTAGCTAGATGGTTGTCTTCTCCCCATTGTGCTATCATTGTCGGATCTTGTGAGCTGCCTATCATGATCAAGATCATCTATATGTAATTCTATATGTTGCGTTTGTTGGGATCCGATGAATAGAGAATACTTGTTATGTTGATTATCAAAGTTATGCTTATGTGTTGTTTATGATCTTGCATGCTCTCCGTTTCTAGTAGAGGCTCTGGCCAAGTTTTTACTTTTAACTCCAAGAGGGAGTACTTATGCTCGATAGTGGGTTCATGCATTGACACTGGGACAGTGAGAGAAAGTTCTAAGGTTGTGTTGTCTTTGTGCCACTAGGGATAAAACATTGATGCTATGTCTAAGGATGTAGTTGTTGATTACATTACGCACCATACTTAATGCAATTGTCTGTTGCTTTGCAACTTAATACTTGGGGTTCGGATGATAACCTGAAGGTGGACTTTTTAGGCATAGATGCAGTTGGATGGCGGTCTATGTACTTTGTCGTAATGCCCAATTAAATCTCACTATACTCATCATGATATGTATGTGCATGGTCATGCTCTCTTTATTTGTCAATTGCCCAACTGTAATTTGTTCACCCAACATGCTGTTCGTCTTATGGGAGAGACACCTCTAGTGAACTGTGGACCCGGTCCAATTCTCTTTCTGAAATACAATCTATGTACTTGTTTTTACTGTTTTCTCAAAACAATCATCTTCCACACAATACGGTTAATCCTTTGTTACAGCAAGCCGGTGAGATTGACAACCTCACTGTTTCGTTGGGGCAAAGTACTTTGGTTGTGTTGTGCAGGTTGAAGGAGATATGCCCTAGAGGCAATAATAAAGTGGTTATTATTTATATCTTTGTGTTTATGATAAATGTTTATATATCATGCTATAATTGTATTAACCGAAACATTAGTACATGTGTGATATGTAGACAACAAAGAAGTCCCTAGTATGCCTCTTAAACTAGCTTGTTGATTAATGGATGATTAGTTTCATAATCATGAACATTGGATGTTATTAATAACAAGGTTATATCATTGTATGAATGATGTAATGGACACACCCAATTAAGCATAGCATAAGATCACGTCATTGAGTTATTTACTATAAGCTTTCGATACATAGTTACCTAGTCCTTATGACCATGAGATCATGTAAATCACTTATACCGGAAAGGTACTTTGATTACATCAAACGCCACTTGCGTAAATGGGTGGTTATAAAGGTGGGATTAAGTATCCGGAAAGTATGAGTTGAGGCATATGGATCAACAGTGGGATTTGTCCATCCCGATGACGGATAGATATACTCGGGCCCTCTCGGTGGAATGTCGTCTAATGTCTTGCAAGCATATGAATAAGTTCATAAGAGACCACATACCACGGTACGAGTAAAGAGTACTTGTCAGGATACGAGGTTGAACAAGGTATAGAGTGATACCGATGATCAAACCTCGGACAAGTAAAAATATCGCGTGACAAAGGGAATTGGTATCGTATGTGAATGGTTCATTCGATCACTGAAGTCATCGTTGAATATGTGGGAGCCATTATGGATCTCCAGATCCCGCTATTGGTTATTGGTCGGAGTGAGTACTCAACCATGTCCGCATAGTTCACGAACCGTAGGGTGACACACTTAAAGTTGGATGTTGAAATGGTAGAACTTGAATATGGAATGGAGTTCGAATATTTGTTCGGAGTCCCGGATGAGATCCCGGACATCACGAGGAGTTCCGGAATGGTAAGATTCATATATAGGAAGTCATATTCCAAGTTTGGAAATGATCGGTGCATTTATGGCGGGTTCTAGAAGGTTCTAGAAAAGTCGGAAGAATGGCACTTTGGAAAGTGGAGTCCCAAAGAGACTCCACTTGCATGACCAGCCAACCCTAAGGGAGGAGTCCAAGGTGGACTCCTCTAGGGTGGCCGGCCAGCCCCTCAAGGAAAGGTGGGAGTCCCACCTTGAGTGGACTCCCCCCTTGAGTAGGTTTCCCACTTTTGGGAGGTTTTAGTGTTGGGGTCTTATTCGGAGACTTGGACTAGAACTCTTGGGGCTTCCACCTATATAATGAGGGGCATAGAGAGGGGGCTGAACACTTCAAGCCACAGCCTTGGCCGCACCCCTTAGAGGGCGGCGCCCAACCCCTCTCTCTCCCCAAACCCTAGCGGTCTCTCTCCTCCACCACATCCCGCACGCGCGCGAAGCTCCGCCGGATTTCTCCACCACCACCGACACCACGCCGTCGTGCTGTCGGATTCAAGGGAGCTACTACTTCCGCCGGGGGGAGGTGGACGTCGTCTTCATCAACAACCGAACGTGTGACCGAGTACGGAGGTGCGCGTTCGTGGCGCGCGATCGTGATCAAGATCTTCTACGCGCTTTTGCAAGCGGCAAGTGATCGTCTACCGCAGCAATAAGAGCCTACTCTTATAGGCTTTGGAATCTCTTCAAGGGTTAGTCTTGATCATCCCCTCGTTGCTACCGTCTAGATTGCATCTTGGCTTGGATTGCGTGTTCGCGATAGGAAAATTTTTGTTTTCTATGCAACGTTATCCTACAGTGTATCAGAGCCGTGTCTATGCATAGATGGTTGCACGAGTAGAACACAATGGTTTTGTGGGCGTTGATGCTCTTGTTATCTTTAGTTTGAGTACTTTGCATCTTTGTGGCATAGTGGGATGAAGCGGCTCGGACTAACTTTACATGACCGCGTTCATGAGACTTGTTCCTCGTTCGACATGCAACTTGTATTGCATAAGAGGCTTTGCGGGTGTCTGTCTCTCCTACTATAGTGAAGATTCAATTTACTCTTCTATTGACAACACTAGTATCACCGTTGTGGTTCATGTTCGTAGGTAGATTAGATCTCTCTCGAAAACCCTAAACCACGTAAAATATGCAAACCAAATTAGAGACGTCTAACTTGTTTTTGCAGGGTTTGGTGATGTGATATGGCCATAATATGATGATGAATATGTATGAGATGATCATTATTGTATTGTGGCAACCGGCAGGAGCCTTATGGTTGTCTTTAATTTTCATGTTGAGTAGTTTTCAAAGTAGTTGTAATAGTTGCTACATGAGGTGAACAACCATGAAGACGGCGCCATGGACCTTGACGCTACGCCGACGATGATGGAGATCATGCCGAAGATGATGGAGATCATGTCCGTGCTTTGGAGATGAAGATCAAAGGCGAAAGACAAAAGGGCCATATCATATCACATATGAATCGCATGTGATGTTAATCCTTTTATGCATCTTATTTTGCTTAGATCGCGACGGTAGCATTATAAGATGATCCCTCATTAATATCAAGATAATAAAGTGTTCTCCCTCGTATGCACCGTTGCAGTTCTTCGTTTGAAGCATCTCGTGATGATCGGATGTGATAGACTCAACGTTCACATACAACGGGTGTAAGCCATGTTGCACACGCGGAATACTTGGGTTTGCTTGACGAGCCTAGCATGTACAGACATGGCCTCGGGACAACGGAAACCGAAAGGTTGAACACGAGTCATATGGATGATATGATCAACATGTTGATGTTCACCATTGAAGCTACATCATCTCACGTGATGATCGGTTTTTGTGTAGTGTATTTGGATCGTGTACCACTTAACAACTATGAGGGATGTTGTATTAAGTGGGAGTTCATTAGTAATTAGATTAAAACATGAACTAATTATCATAAACATAGTCTGAGTAGTATTTTGAATTAATTTTGTAGTATTGGCATCCGTTTACTACTATGCGCTAGTCTTATAATTGAGATAGAAATACTGTTAAAATCTGATTAGAAACTTTACGGATTAGTACCGTATTGTTAATGAATCAAGAAATGATTAAGTCCTATTGCAAACATTTAGTGAAACTCACTTTGTTGATTCAGAGAGCTATGGTTTCAATTAGTACCTAAAGTTATCTTGTCTCCGTGAAACTTGAAGTTCAAATCTGTTTGAAAAGTAAGGAGCTGAAAATTTAGTTTTCAGAAATAATCAAGGTACGAGATATATGTGATATCTAAGACCTTATTGCAAGATGATAGAATATAAATTTGGTGAGATTACATTAACTCATAAGTTTTATGGGAATGTACGAAGGTTGAAGACGCAAGTTGTCTCAATCCTCCAACTATTGGGGCACTAACAATATTCGCATATCCATGAAGTGATTGTCCTTAGTATGCACCGTTGCTAAGACTCGTCGTTTCGAAGCATCACGTGATGATCGGGTGTTATAGATTCTACGTGTGCTTCCAACGGGTGCAAGCCAGTTTTGCATATGCGAATACTAAGGTTTAAACTTTATGAGCCTAGCATGTACAGACATGGTCTCAGAAAGTTATCATGAATTGATGGATAAAATTATGAGTGAAATTGTTCATCGTATTACAAATTTACTAATAGTGAAATCTGAAACACTTGTCATATGATGATCAACTTCAAAGTAAGAACCTCAAGGTTATTGGTATTTGACCAACAAACCTAGAAGTTATTGATGTTGAAATGTTTTTCTGAATAATGAGGAAAGCTAAAAGAGAAACTGCAAAAGATATTTTGGCAAAAGAAAAGAAAAGACTAGAAAGTCTAGCTCAGTGTATATAAATGATATACATGTTATGGTTGTATTCCTAGTTAAGTCACACAATGAAATTCTTGGGTATTAGTACCATATTGGTTGGTATGAAGTGTCATACAAAACAACGCAATACAAGAATACAATGGCTGACAAGGAATATGATAGAAATGCACGTCTGGAACAAAATAAAGTGTTATTATGTTCGTCGTTGGCATTCTATCTAGCCCTTAGAATTTATAATAAAGAACTTAATAATTGTTATTTTGCTCTGGTCAAATGAAAACAATGAGTTGTTCAAATTATGACATTACTCCATGTACGATGGATAAGTTATTATAAATCTTAATGGTGAAACACACATACATAACAACGCTAAAAATGCCATAAGGCAAATGATTTGAATTCCACTTATTTGTGGAACCGCAATTTGGGTCATGTTAGAAAGGATCGCATGAAGGAACTCCATGCAAATAGATTTTTGGAGTCATTCGATTTGTTGAATCGTTTGGCACTTGCAAAATCTTTTCTAAAAGGTAATGACTGAAATACCGTTCATAGGCCGAAGAGTTGAACAGGCAACTAACTTAGTGAAAACATACATAATGATATATGTGGTTCACTGGGCATAGTTGTGTGCGGAAGATTCTTCTACTTCATGAAAACTTTCAAACAATGAATTGAGTATATATGTGGATATATTCAATAAGGAAAAGTTTGAAAATTTTGAATAGGATTCAAATAAATTTCAGCATGAAGTGGAAATCATCGTAATAGAAAAATCAAATATCTATGATTGGATCATGGTGGAAATATTTGAATTACGAGTTTTAGCGAACATCTAAGAGAGTTATAAAATTGTTCTACAACTCACATTTCTTGGAGTATCATAATGATGATATAGTATCCGAGATATGTATCCAAACCTTGTTGGATTAATGATGAGATAAAATATATGACGCCATTATATTTTTGTGGATTATGCTTTAGTGACTACCGCTTTTACACTAAATAGAGCATCATCATGATCCGTTGAAATGACACCATACAAGTTATGGTATGGGTATAAACCCTAATAGTCTTTTCTTTAAATTTTGGTCTAAGAGTTTACAACCAAAATCGGATGAATGTCTTTGTTGGTTATCCCGAGAGATTTAATTGGGAATTCTTCCCACAAGACAAAGACAAAAGTGTTTGTCAATGTTTCTTATTTCCGAGAAATTGTTTCTAGTGAAGTATTTGAGTGGGAGGACAATATAATTTGATAAGGTTTATGAACCTGAGCATAATGATCAGAGCGCATCGGATTGGTTTCGGAAGCCATAACGATCATGGCTCCCATGACTACAAAATGTTTTAGCCATGGAGATCGAAGTACATATTGAATCTTGTAGGTATGGTTTACTTTGTGATCAAATAAATGATTTGTGAACAAAGCATTGTTTTTTGAACAAATGATAAACCAACTACAAACAAAGAAGTTATGATGGGCCCTGACTCCGTTAAAATGGCTATACGCCATGAAATCCAAGATAGATGAATACTTTTTGAAAGTAAATGGATCTATAAAATTGATGGACTTGGATGAAATATCCTTGAAGAAGCTCGACTTGTCGAAAAGTTGTTTACGACAAAGTTCAAAGAGTTGACTACGATAAGATTAGATCTTCCGTATCAATGCTTATAGTCTATGAGGATTATTCTAGTAATCGCTACATATTTCTTTTATGAGATATGCTAGTAGGATGGCAAAATACATTACTTAACAGAAGTGTGTAATAAAGATGTATACAAGATACAACCAAGAGTTTTGCTGGTCCGTAGAATACTAGATAGGTATACGAACTTCAATTGGATGAAGTAAGTATCACGGAGTTGGAATCTTCACCAGATGAAATAGTCAAAGAGTTTTTGATTTCATCAGAGACGATGAAGAGGCTTGCATTTGCAAGAAATTAAGTGGGAGCTGAGACATATTTATAATACTTTATGTAGATGACATATAGTTGGTTATAAATGATGTAATTATATACTTGATTAAAAAGGTTTCATTGAGAAATTAACTTCAATGAAAGGATATGGACTGAAACAAATTTAGTGTCAAGATCTATGAAGATAGATTGAAACATATAAATAAGTTTAAGTCAAAGTACATATGATGGATATTGAAGTAGTTCAATATAGAAATATTAAGAAAATGTTCTTGTCATGTGAAGGTTTAACAAGACTTGAGTGTATCGACACTCAATGAGTAAAAACACATGAGTGATTATAGATCACGAATAATATGTACACAATCAGATATCATGTGCTATAAAGTGTTATGAGCATATACCAGAATGATTCATATGATGATCATTGAACGACAGTAAGAATATCCTTGAGTACTTTAGAAGAACTAAGGATATATATATATATTTTTGTATGAAGAAATGAAAAACAAATCGCTGTAAGGTGTTACACCGATATTGGTTTTATCACATATAAAATATAATTTCAATCTCAAATTAGACTAAGTATTGTTTAAAAGGTAGCACAATGAGCTAGAAGTTGTCTATGCTAGATTTAGAAGAGTTCTAAATATTGTGACGGATTCTACAAAAGAAGGCAAAGTATGTCATTATTTTGACAATGACAAAGGATGTTAAGTCAAGAGGTTCTTTGAGAACTTGGTGTAGTTCCGACAGTGTCAGAACTTTGAAGCTATATTGTGTGTGACAATATTAGTGACATATTTCAGACCGCGGAATTAAGGTTCCACCAGAAGATCAAACATATTTAATGCCAACTCATTTGGAAATGAGTGATGCGTTGAGACGCAAATGAATTACAAAATACATACGTTTCTGAGCGTGTCAGATCCGATGACTAAAAACCTCTCCCGTGAGCAATACATGATAAAGCACCCGAAGGCCAAGGTGTTATATCTTTACAAATGTAAACTAGATTATTGACTCTAGTGCAAGTGGAGGAAGGAGATATGCCCTAGAGGCAATAATAAAGTGGTTATTATTTATATCTTTGTGTTTATGATAAATGTTTATATATCATGCTATAATTGTATTAACCGAAACATTAGTACATGTGTGATATGTAGACAACAAAGAAGTCCCTAGTATGCCTCTTAAACTAGCTTGTTGATTAATGGATGATTAGTTTCATAATCATGAACATTGGATGTTATTAATAACAAGGTTATATCATTGTATGAATGATGTAATGGACACACCCAATTAAGCATAGCATAAGATCACGTCATTGAGTTATTTACTATAAGCTTTCGATACATAGTTACCTAGTCCTTATGACCATGAGATCATGTAAATCACTTATCGGGAAAGGTACTTTGATTACATCAAGCGCCCTGCGTAAATGGGTGGTTATAAAGGTGGGATTAAGTATCCGGAAAGTATGAGTTGAGGCATATGGATCAACAGTGGGATTTGTCCATCCCGATGACGGATAGATATACTTTGGGCCCTCTCGGTGGAATGTCGTCTAATGTCTTGCAAGCATATGAATAAGTTCATAAGAGACCACATACCACGGTACGAGTAAAGAGTACTTGTCAGGATACGAGGTTGAACAAGGTATAAGTGATAAGGTGATCAAACCTCGGACAAGTAAAAATATCGCGTGACAAAGGGAATTGGTATCGTATGTGAATGGTTCATTCGATCAAAGTCATCGTTGAATATGTGGGAGCCATTATGGATCTCCAGATCCCGCTATTGGTTATTGGTCGGAGTAGTACTCAACCATGTCCGCATAGTTCACGAACCGTAGGGTGACACACTTAAAGTTGGATGTTGAAATGGTAGAACTTGAATATGGAATGGAGTTCGAATATTTGTTCGAGTCCCGGATGAGATCCCGGACATCACGAGGAGTTCCGGAATGGTCAGGAGAATAAGATTCATATATAGGAAGTCATATTCCAAGTTTGGAAATGATCAGGTGCATTTATGGCAGGTTCTAGAAGGTTCTAGAAAAGTCCGGAAGAATGGCACTTTGGAAAGTGGAGTCCCAAGAGACTCCACTTGCATGACCAGCCAACCCTAAAGGGAGGAGTCAAGGTGGACTCTCTAGGGTGGCCGGCCAGCCACCTCAAGGAAAGGTGGGAGTCCCACCTTGAGTAGGACTCCACCTTGAGTAGGTTTCCTTTTGGGAGGTTTTAGTGTTGGGGTCTTATTCGGAGACTTGGACTAGAACTCTTGGGGCTTCCACCTATATAATGAGGGGCATAGAGAGGGGGCTGAACACTTCAAGCCACAGCCTTGGCCGCACCCCTTAGAGGGCCGGCGCCCAACCCCTCTCTCTCCCCAAACCCTAGCGGTCTCTCTCCTCCACATCCCGCCGCAAGCGAAGCTCCGCCGGATTTCTCCACCACCACCACCACGCCGTCGTCTGTCGGATTCAAGAGGAGCTACTACTTCCGCTGCCCGCTGGAACGGGGAGGTGGACGTCGTCTTCATCAACAACCGAACGTGTGACCGAGTACGGAGGTGCTGCCCGTTCGTGGCGCCGTCGTGATCAAGATCTTCTCGCGCTTTTGCAAGCGGCAAGTGATCGTCTACCGCAGCAATAAGAGCCTACTCTTATAGGCTTTGGAATCTCTTCAAGGGTTAGTCTTGATCATCCCCTCGTTGCTACCGTCTTCTAGATTGCATCTTGGCTTGGATTGCGTGTTCGCGATAGGAAAATTTTTGTTTTCTATGCAACGTTATCCTACACAGGTTCCACGTTGGCGCCGGAATCTCTGGTGTTGCGCCGCACTACACTCGCCGCCATCAACCTTCAACGTGCTTCTTGGCTCCTCCTGGTTCGATAAACCTTGGTTTCTTTCTGAGGGAAAACTTCTGTGCGCATCATACCTTCCTCTTGGGGTTGCCCAACGAACGTGTGAAATACACGCCATCAAGCTCTTTTTCTGGCGCCGTTGCCGGATCAAGACACGCTGCAAGGGAGTCTCCACTTCTCAATCTCTTTACTTTGTTTTTGTCTTGCTTAGTTTTATTTACTACTTTGTTTGCTGCACTAAATCAAAATACAAAAAAATTAGTTGCTAGTTTTACTTTATTTACTGTCTTGCACTCTATATCAAAAACACAAAAAAATTAGTTTACTTGCATTTACTTTATCTAGTTTGCTTTATTTACTATTGCTAAAATGGCCAACGCTGAAAATACTAAGTTGTGTGACTTCACAACCACAAATAATAATGATTTCTTATGCACATATTGCTCCACCTGCTACTACAGAGAATTCTTTGAAATTAAACCTGCTTTAATCTTGTTATGAAAGATCAATTTTCTGGAATTAGTTCTGATGATGCTGCTGCCCATCTTAATAATTTTGTTGAACTATGTGAAATGCAAAAATATAAAGATGTAGATGGTGATATTATTAAACTAAAATTATTCCCTTTCTCATTAAGAGGAAGAGCTAAAGATTGGTTGCTATCTCTGCCTAAGAATAGTATTGATTCATGGACTAAATGCAAGGATGCTTTTATTGGTAGATATTATCCCCCTGCTAAAATTATATCTTTGAGGAGTAGCATAATGAATTTTAAACAATTTGATACTGAACATGTTGCTCAAGCTTGGGAAAGAATGAAATCTCTGGTTAAAAATTGCCCAACCCATGGACTGACTACTTGGATGATCATCCAAACCTTCTATTCAGGACTAAATTTTTCTTCGCGGAATTTATTGGATTCAGCTGCTGGAGGTACCTTTATGTCCATCACTCTTGGTGAAGCAACAAAGCTTCTTGATAATATGATGATCAACTACTCTGAATGGCACACGGAAAGAGCTCCACAAGGTAAGAAGGTAAATGTTGAGGAATCCTCTTCCTTGAATGATAAGGTTGATGCTATTATGTCTATGCTTGTGAATGATAGGACTAATGTTGATCCTAATAATGTTCCGTTAGCTTCATTGGTTGCACAAGAAGAACATGTTGATGTAAACTTCATTAAAAGTAATAATTTCAACAACAATGCTTATAGGAACAATTCTAGTAACAACTATAGGCCATATCCTTATAATAATGGCAACGGTTATGCTAATTCTTATGGAAATTCTTACAACAATAATAGGATTCACCCCCTGGACTTGAAGCCATGCTTAAAGAATTTATTAGTACACAAACTGCCTTTAACAAATCTGTTGAGGAAAAACTCAATAAAATTGATATTCTTGTTTCTAGAGTTGATAGTCTTGCTTCTGATGTTGATCTTTTGAAATCGAAAGTTATGCCTAATGAGAATCATCATAATAAAATTGTTACTACAGCAAATGCCATCCAAGTTAGAATTAATGAGAATATAAGATTAATGGCTGAACTGCGTGCTAGGTGGGATAGAGAGAAAATGAAAAACTAGCTAAAGAGAAGAATATAGCTAAAGTTTGGACTATTACCACCACTAGTAATGCTAATGCTACACATGTTGCTGCACCTCCTACTCATACTAATAAAAGAATTGGTGTTAGCAATGTTTCCACTTCTAATGCAAAGCGCGAGCTAAACTGCTGAAACTGCGTGATAAAGCTGCTGAAATTTTTTCCAACATTGGGGATGATGATCCCATTGCTTTAGATTATAATGGTTTGAATTTTGATGATTGCCACATCTCTGAAGTTATAAAGTTCTTGCAAAAACTTGCTAAAAGTCCTAATGCTAGTGCTCTAAATTTGGCTTTCACGCATCATATTACAAATGCTCTCATAAAAGCTAGAGAAGAGAAACTAGAGCGCGAAGCCTCTATTCCTAAAAAGCTAGAAGATGGTTGGGAGCCCATCATTAAGATGAAGGTTAAAGATTTTGATTGTAATGCTTTATGTGATCTTGGTGCAAGTATTTCTGTTATGCCTAAGAAAATTTATAATATGCTTGACTTGCCACCATTGAAAAATTGTTATTTGGATGTTAATCTTGCTGATCATTCTACAAAGAAACCTTTGGGTAAAGTTGATAATGTTCGCATTACCGTTAATAATAATCTTGTTCCCGTTGATTTTGTTGTCTTGGATATTGAATGCAATGCATCTTGTCCAATTATATTGGGAAGACCTTTTCTTCGAACTGTTGGTGCTATTATTGATATGAGGGAAGGAAATATAAAATATCAATTTCCTCTTAAGAAAGGTATGGAACACTTCCCTAGAAAGAGAATGAAGGTACCTTATGATTCTATTATTAGAACAAATTATGATGTTGATGCTTCATCTCTCGATGTTACTTGATACACACTTTCTGCGCCTAGCTGAAAGAAAGAAAAGCGCTTATGGGAGACAACCCATGTTTTTACCTACAGTACTTTGTTTTTATTTTGTGTCTTGGAAGTTGTTTGCTACTGTAGCAACCTCTCCTTATCTTAGTTTTGAGTTTTGTTGTGCCAAGTTAAGCCGTTGATAGAAAAGTAAGTACTAGATTTGGATTACTGCGCAGTTCCAGATTTCTTTGCTGTCACGAATCTGAGCCCACTGCCCTGCAGGAAGCTCAGAAAATTATGCCAATTTACGTGCATGATCCTCAGATATGTACGCAACTTTCATTCAATTTGAGCATTTTCATTTGAGCAAGTCTGGTGCCATTTTAAAATTCGTCAATACGAACTGTTCTGTTTTGACAGATTCTGCCTTTTATTTCGCATTGCCTCTTTCGCTATGTTGGATGAATTTCTTTGATCCACTAATGTCCAGTAGCATTATGCAATGTCCAGAAGTGTTAAGAATGATTGTGTCACCTCTGAATATGTCAATTTATATTGTGCACTAACCCTCTAATGAGTTGTTTCGAGTTTGGTGTGGAGGAAGTTTTCAAGGATCAAGAGAGGAGTATGATGCAATATGATCAAGGGGAGTGAAAGCTCTAAGCTTGGGGATGCACCCGGTGGTTCACCCCTGCATATATCAAGAAGACTCAAGCGTCTAAGCTTGGGGATGCCCAAGGCATCCTTCTTCATCAACAAATTATCAGTTCCTCCCCTGAAACTACATTTTTATTCGGCCACATCTTATGTGCTTTTTCTTGGAGCGTCGGTTTGTTTTTGTTTTTGTTTTGTTTGAATAAAATGGATCCTAGCATTCACTTTATGGGAGAGATACACACTCCGCTGTAGCATATGGACAAATATGTCCTTGGTTTCTACTCATAGTATTCATGGCGAAGTTTCTCCTTCGTTAAATTGTTATATGGTTGGAATTGGAAAATGATACATGTAGTAATTGCTATAAATGTCTTGGGTAATGTGATACTTGGCAATTGTTGTGCTCATGTTTAAGCTCTTGCATCATATGCTTTGCACCCATTAATGAAGAAATACATAGAGCATGCTAAAATTTGGTTTGCATATTTGGTTTCTCTAAGGTCTAGATAATTTCTAGTATTGAGTTTGAACAACAAGGAAGACGGTGTAGAGTCTTATAATGCTTTCAATATGTCTTTTATGTGAGTTTTGCTGCACCGGTTCATCCTTGTGTTTGTTTCAAATAAGCCTTGCTAGCCTAAACCTTGTATCGAGAGGGAATACTTCTCATGCATCCAAAATACTTGAGCCAACCACTATGCCATTTGTGTCCACCATACCTACCTATACTACATGGTATTTTCCCGCCATTCCAAAGTAAATTGCTTGAGTGCTACCTTTAAAATTCCATCATTCACCTTTGCAATATATAGCTCATGGGACAAATAGCTTAAAAACTATTGTGGTATTGAATATGTAATTATGCACTTTATCTCTTATTAAGTTGCTTGTTGTGCGATAACCATGTTTCTGGGGACGCCATCAACTCATTGTTGAATTTCATGTGAGTTGCTATGCATGTTCGTCTTGTCTGAAGTAAGGCGATCTACACTGAGTTGAATGGTTTGAGCATGCATATTGTGAGAGAAGAACATTGGGCCGCTAACTAAAGCCATGATTCATGGTGGAAGTTTCAGTTTTGGACAAATATCCTCAAATCTCTAATGAGAAAAGAATTAATTGTTGTCAAATGCTTAAAGCATTAAAAGAGGAGTCCATTATCTGTTGTCTATGTTGTCCCGGTATGGATGTCTAAGTTGAGAATAATCAAAAGCGAGAAATCCAAATGCGAGCTTTCTCCTTAGACCTTTGTACAGGCGGCATAGAGGTACCCCTTTGTGAAACTTGGTTAAAGCATATGTATTGCGGTGATAATCCGGGTAGTCCAAGCTAATTAGGACAAGGTGCGAGCACTATTAGTACACTATGCATGAGGCTTGCAACTTATAAGATATAATTTACATGATGCATATGCTTTATTACTACCGTTGACAAAATTGTTTCATGTTTTCAAAATCAAAGCTCTAGCACAAATATAGCAATCGATGCTTTTCCTCTATGAGGACCATTCTTTTACTTTCAATGTTGAGTCAGTTCACCTATTTCTCTCCACCTCAAGAAGCAAACACTTGTGTGAACTGTGCATTGATTCCTACATACTTGCTTATTGCACTTATTATATTACTCTATGTTGACAATATCCATGAGATATACATGTTACAAGTTGAAAGCAACCGCTGAAACTTAATCTTCTTTTGTGTTGTTTCAATACCTTTACTTTGAATTATTGCTTTATGAGTTAACTCTTATGCAAGACTTATTGATGCTTGTCTTGAAGTGCTATTCATGAAAAGTCTTTGCTTTATGATTCACTTGTTTACTCATGTCATACACATTGTTTTGATCGCTGCATTCTCTACATATGCTTTACAAATAGTATGATCAAGTTTATGATGGCATGTCACTCGAAATTATCTTTGTTATCGTTTTACCTGCTCGGGACGAGCAGAACTAAGGGGATGCGATACGTCTCAACGTATCGATAATTTCTTGTGTTCCATGCCACATTATTGATGTTATCTACATGTTTTATGCACACTTTATATCATATTCGTGCATTTTGGAACTAACCTATTAACAAGATGCCGAAGTGCCGATTCTTTGTTTCTGCTGTTTTTGGGTTTTGAAATCCTAGTAAAGAAATATTCTCGGGTGGACGAAATAAAAGCCCGGAGGCCTATTTTCTCACGAAGCTTCCGAAGTCGAAGGAGGACGAAGAGGGCCACGGGGCCAAACCCTAGGGCGGCGCGGCCCTGGCCGCGGCGGCCTGTGGTGTGGGGCCCCCGTGCGCCTCTCGACTTACCCTTCCGCCTACAAATAGCCTCCGTGTGAAACCCCCGTCCGAGAGCCACGATACGGAAAACATTGCGAGAGACGCCGTCGCCGCCGATCCCATCTCGGGGGATCCGGAGATCGCCTCCGCCCTAGAGGGGAATCATCTCCGGAGGACTCTACAGCCATGGTCGCCTCCGGAGTGATGAGTGAGTAGTCTACCCCTGGACTATGGGTCCATAGCGGTAGCTAGATGGTTGTCTTCTCCCCATTGTGCTATCATTGTCGGATCTTGTGAGCTGCCTATCATGATCAAGATCATCTATATGTAATTCTATATGTTGCGTTTGTTGGGATCCGATGAATAGAGAATACTTGTTATGTTGATTATCAAAGTTATGCTTATGTGTTGTTTATGATCTTGCATGCTCTCCGTTTCTAGTAGAGGCTCTGGCCAAGTTTTTACTTTTAACTCCAAGAGGGAGTACTTATGCTCGATAGTGGGTTCATTGCATCTGGGACAGTGACAGAAAGTTCTAAGGTTGTGTTGTGTTGTTGCCACTAGGGATAAAACATTGATGCTATGTCTAAGGATGTAGTTGTTGATTACATTACGCACCATACTTAATGCAATTGTGTTGCTTTGCAACTTAATGGAGGGGTTCGGATGATAACCTGAAGGTGGACTTTTTAGGCATAGATGCGGTTGGATGGCGGTCTATGTACTTTGTCGTAATGCCCAATTAAATCTCACTATACTCATCATGATATGTATGTGCATGGTCATGCTCTCTTTATTTGTCAATTGCCCAAGCGTAATTTGTTCACCCAACATCTGTTCGTCTTATGGGAGAGACACCTCTAGTGAGCTGTGGACCCCGGTCCAATTCTCTTCTTGAAATACAATCTCTGCAATACTTGTTTTCTGTTTTCTCTGCAAACAATCATCTTCCACACAATACGGTTAATCCTTTGTTACGACAAGCCGGTGAGATTGACAACCTCCATGTTTCGTTGGGGCAAAGTACTTTGGTTGTGTTGTGCGGGTTCCACGTTGGCGCGGAATCTCTGGTGTTGCGCCGCACTACATCCGCCGCCATCAACCTTCAACGTGCTTCTTGGCTCCTCCTGGTTCGATAAACCTTGGTTTCTTTATGAGGGAAAACTTGCTTTGTGCGCATCATACCTTCCTCTTGGGGTTGCCCAACGAACGTGTGAAATACACGCCATCAGCGAGTCGTAGGCGTGTTTAGGTTCTGTTGTTTATCTCGATTTGTTATCGGGATATGTTGGGTTGTTGGGAGGTTGCCACATGCTATATCAGTTGTTGGAGATACACATGCTTTACTTAATTGATAACAACTAAAATTGTAAGCAGAGGCATCTGTGAGCCCCTTTGCGAAAGCATCGGAACTTTGACTCGCTAATGTCCCCTAGGACCCGAGTTCTTGTTATCTGTTCGAGATTGAGCGCTCTACCCATGCGTGGGGACGATTATTGGGACCCCTCACCCATTACCTTTTCTCAAGTCAGTTGAAAAGGGGCCACAACCTTGGTTTTATTTGCCTATGCCATGTATGCCATGCTTTACTTCCTGTTGCCTTCGGGTGTTTACTTCCTGTTGCCTTGTTTATATTCTGTTGTACCCCGCGGGACGTTTAGCGAAGCGTGTGGTTCGCACGCCTAGCCGCCGTCGCAAACCGGGTCGCCGGAGTACGGCCGGACTTCGTCACGGGTAGCTTAGTCGGGTGGCCCCCCTAGACTTTCTTGTTGAACTGGGAACGGTCTTGTTGTGAGACATCCACCTGTCGTAAGTGGGTCGAGCATGCGTATGGTTACATTTGGGCAACCCCTGCAGGGTGTACATCTTATCGATAAGCCGTGTCCGCGGTTATGGACGACTTGGAATTGTATAGCTCGATCATAGAACAACTTACACTTTATACTTGTTGTTAATAATCTGCTAATTACTTGCGTAGTAATATAGCATTACTACAACCGATACCTAATAAAACTTGTCCACCGTTGAGTGCCTTTTACATTGCCTCTTCGCTTTGTTGAAGGGGATATGTGTATTGGCTGGGTTATGTTTGTGTAGTATTTATCTGTTACCTTGTGCGCTCTCTTATCTTCTCTGAGTAGACGGATGTTCTAGTGTGTCTCTATTGGTTATAGTTTTGCTGCCGCTAAACCTACCATATAGCCCCGGGCGATATATATTTATACTCGCTCGGCGAGCATAGCCATTTCTAGTCTCGCTAAGTACGTGCCGGAGTTCGTTCCTTGGTACTTACTCTCGCCTTTTCCCTTTCTCTTTTGCTTCCTCCCTCTTGTCGGCAACCGATGGCCCGACTTTGACAGGTACGAGATGACGACGTTAGCAAGGTTACCCTTCCGGCTTGGCCTGGGCAGGGTTATGGACGCCAGTTATCTTCAGGACTCTTAGTCCAATTTGTATCTTGTCCGTACTCGGACGTATTCGATCTTCTGTATGAGTTGGATCTTTGTATTGTATATTTGTATCTTGACTCGTTGGAGTCGTTGTTGTAATATATGTATCTTGTGGGCTCTATTTTAATCCTGTTGTAATGTTACCGCTCGTGTTAATTCCTCTGGCATCACGTGTGTGATTTGTCGCGCACGTCGTGTCGGAGGGCGTCTCTGAATCGATATCGTGCGGATTTCGGCGGGATCGCTGGAATCCTCATGGTACCGGTTCCGGGCGTCACAAGTTGGTATCAGAGCCTCAGGTTGACGGTACCCCACTAGTCCAGCCTGTCGGATAACCTTGCCAACGGTCGTTGAGTTTAGAGAGTCCAAACTATTTTATAAAATTCGTTGGATAGATCTGATTAATTCTGATTTTTCTCCTTACCTAAATTCTTTCTCTTCTTACCTTTACGAGTTTTGAGTCTTCTCTCTTATCCAAGTTTCTCTGAGTCTTAGGTTCCGACGCGGGTTGGACGATCTTTGCCTTAACCTAAATAGGACCGATCTTTGAAGACCTTCCGACAGAAGAACATCACCGGCGGCTACCGCTGTCTGCTTCCATTGACATCATCTTTGGTTATGCGATCCTTCTTCAACTCTTTGTGCTTTGTCCCCATCGAGTCTTCGCTGACAATGCTTATCAAGGACGTCAATCTGATTCATGGAGTTGGTTACACGATTCTCCTATTCAGGTGCAGAGTAATACTTTGTGTGCGGGATGGAGTCATGACCATACCGACTACTCTTATTATTCGCTCTTGTTACTTGAATGGGTGGATCAATGTGATTCCTACTCCTTCCATCTTTGTGTACGGCGCCTGATCATCTGCGACCGAGGCTATTGATAGAAGCACTTCATCGCTAGCGGAACAACAACTTCTTGTTAGTGGTGTCGCCCGATCATCATGGAGCAAGAACTCTTGTTAGTGGTGTCGAGGAGACCGACACGTCGCCTGAAGATCCGATAGTTCGCCTCTCTTCCCCGTACCTTGGCGTGGGATCTCGGGGCGCGATCCCTTGTTAGTGGTGTCGATTGTAACGGCCCCGGATATACCCCTAATAGATTTTGTCTGTTGTTTTTCTTTTCTGCATCATCATGTGCATCATGCATATGTGGATCCCAAAATTATTTTATTAAACCCTATTTTGTTTTACAATTACTCCCCTCCTTTTATCCCAAATAAAAATATATCGTTCTCTAGTTATTTTTCTATATAAAAACTATTTGAAATGGCTTTCAAACAAAACAGAAAACAATAAAGAAAACTGTTTTAAAATTTAAAAAAAAAAGGGAGAGAGACCTCCCACCGGCCAGGCCAGGCAGCCCAGCCGGCTCCCTCTTCTCCAGCCCATCCCTGGCCTCTTTTTCTCCTTCCCGGCGGCCCACTTCTTTTCTTCCTCTTGCCGAGCCCGTTTGTCCCTCCACCCCGGTGGCCCAGTCCAGCAACCCGGCCCGTACCCCTTCGAGAAAAGATCTTCTCCTCGTTGTCGTCATCCTCATCGGGAGCACGCAGAAGGCGTGAGAGCCTTCTCCTCCACCACCACCTCGCGTGCTCATCCTTCCCCCTTCTTCTTTATCTCTGGACCACGCCCCTCTTTTTCCCTCTCTCACACGCCTCTCTCCCATCCTTCTTCTTCCTCTGCAAGCAAACCAGGAGAGGAGGACACCCCACAGCACCGCCCGCTCCTCACCGTCGTCTGGCCAGCTCCAACCACCCCGCGCCTCACCGACACCACGTCGAGCTCCGCCTCGCCGTCCTCTTCAACTCCCTGCAAGGAATCGTCCCCGCGTGCCTCGTAGCGACGCCACGGATCTCGTTCCCCCTCCACGGCCGTCGGCGTCTTCCTCAAATTCCGGCGACCTCAGACCTCCTCCGCCCCTTCTGAGCACGCCATCACCTTCCTGGTGAGCTCACGAACCCCTTGGACACGCTTCCCATCTCCGTTTCTTCCTCTTTCCCTCTGCCCGTGTTGATGCCGTCCGACTTTCTCGCAGATGCCGTCGCCGGCGAACCTCCGACGACCTCCAGCCGGTGGCGCTGCCTCCATCTTGCCCACGTCGACGAGACGCGTCGGTTGCGCCTCCTTCCGCTCCCTGGAACGCGCCAAGTCCTCCGCGCCCTTCCTTGCCGCCGCGGTCACCGCCTCTATCTGGAACGCGAGCGGCATCGTAACGGTGTCGAACAGCTTCAGTGCGTGCACGCATGGTTGGCCAGCGTGGCAGCCACGTCGCCTCCCTGACCCCACCCGTCATCCTCTCCGGCTCAGATCCCACCCGGTGAGAAATCAATCTCAGATCCAGATCTCGATTCTTTTGCGTCTAGCCCCCTGGCATCTTTTGTTTCTAACCCGCAGCCCCCAGCGCTGCTGCTTTTCAGCATAACCCCCTGAATCTATGTGAAACCAACCCGGGGTCCTTCCCCCTTTCTGGAAATTATTTCCAGGCCCTTTTCTATTTAAATAAATCTGTTTCTATATTTTAAAATGCTGAAAAAAAAACTATTTCCTTAATAACTTTTAATCTGTAATTCGAAATAAAAAGTGTTCTATATGAAAATTGATCAGAAAAACATGAGGAACATGAATATGCCATCCATGCTTGCTGTTGCACCATGCATCATAAAAATTCGTGATAGTTTGCATTATCACCTAATATGGAACATATGGAATATGTGGGATATTATATATATGTTGTCCCGGTTCCATTTAACTTTGATGTAGCTCACCCCTGCCATGTTTGCTATGCTAATCCACCCTTAAATTAGTCGGTACAAAATGCAACTCCAACCTAATTTGTTTGTCCGGGGTTCCGACTCCGCTTAAATTGGATAAGTGCATCGCATCATCGTTGCCATGTCATGCATATCATCTTGATCATGCTGGTTCTTATTCCGTAGTTGTAAGACTTGCATCCGTTGTGTGTACCAGCATTTGCTTCTTCCCGGATAGGATCACGAAGTGTTGATGTGAGATACGACGAGTTCTCCGACAAGTTCTTCTGCAGCTTTTCGCAGGCGAGCCCTCTCTCTTCACCTATTTTACTCTCTCCCTCGCACTGCTATCCTTATGTTGCGATTCTGTATCGAGTCACGTGTCCTATTCCACTTGTTACCATAATAATCCTATATGTATCATTCCTTACCACAGCCGTTGCTTGATGTTTGAGCCTTGCGAGTCGTAGGCGTGTTTAGGTTCTGTTGTTTATCTCGATTTGTTATCGGGATATGTTGGGTTGTTGGGAGGTTGCCACATGCTATATCAGTTGTTGGAGATACACATGCTTTACTTAATTGATAACAACTAAAATTGTAAGCAGAGGCATCTGTGAGCCCCTTTGCGAAAGCATCGGACTTTGACTCGCTAATGTCCCCTAGGACCCGAGTTCTTGTTATCTGTTCCGAGATTGAGCGCTCTACCCATGCGTGGGGACGATTATTGGGACCCCCTCACCCATTACCTTTTGTCAAGTCAGTTGAAAAGGGGGCCACAACCTTGGTTTTATTTGCCTATGCCATGTATGCCATGCTTTACTTCCTGTTGCCTTCGGGTGTTTACTTCTGTTGCCTTCGGGTGTTTATATTCTGTCTTGTACCCCGCGGGACGTTTAAGCGCGTGTGGTTCGCACGCCTAGCCGCCGTCGCAAACCCTGAGTCCGCTGAGTACGGCCGGACTTCGTCACGGGTAGCTTAGTCGGGTGGCCCCCTAGACTTTCTTGTTGAAGGAACGGTCTTGTTGTGAGACATCCACCTGTAAGTGGGTCGAGCATGCGTATGGTTACATTTGGGCAACCCCTGCAGGGTGTACATCTTATCGATAAGCCGTGTCCGCGGTTATGGACGACTTGGAATTGTATAGCTCGATCATAGAACAACTTACACTTTATACTTGTTGTTAATAATCTAATTGCGTAGTAATATAGCATTACTACAACCGATACCTAATAAAACTTGTCCACCGTTGAGTGCCTTTTACATTGCCTCTTCGCTTTGTTGAAGGGGATATGTGTATTTGGCTGAGGTTATGTTTGTGTAGTATTTATCTTTACCTTGTGCGCTCTCTTATCTTCTCTGAGTAGACGGATGTTGTAGTGTGTCTCTATTGGTTATAGTTTTGCTGCCGCTAAACCTACCATATAGCCCCAGGCGATATATATTTATACTCGCTCGGCGAGCATAGCCATTTCTAGTCTCGCTAAGTACGTGCCGGAGTTCGTTCCTTGGTACTTACTCTCGCCTTTTCCTTTCTCTTTTGCTTCCTCCCTCTTGTCGGCAACCGATGGCCCGACAGGTACGAGATGGCGACGTTAGCAAGGTTACCCTTCGGCTTGGCCTGGGCAGGGTTATGGACGCCACTGGTTATCTTCGGGACTCTTAGTCCAATTTGTATCTTGTCCGTACTCGGACGTATTCGATCTTGTATGAGTTGGATCTTTGTATTGTATATTTGTATCTTGACTCGTTGGAGTCGTTGTTGTAATATATGTATCTTGTGGGCTCTATTGTAATCTGTTGTAATGTTACCGCTCGTGTTAATTCCTCGGCATCACGTGTGTGATTTGTCGCGCACGTCGTGTCGGAGGGCGTCTCTGAATCGATATCGTGCGGATTTCGGCGGGATCGCTGGAATCCTCATGGTACCGGTTCCGGGGCGTCACAAGCTCTATGTAGTTCTTCATTAATGGGTGCAAAGTACATGATGCAAGAGCTTAAACATGATCTATATGGGCACAACAATTGCCAAGTATCAAATTATTCAAGACATTATACCAATTACCACATGCAGCATTTTCTGTTTCCAACCATATAACAATGAACGAAGCAGTTTCAACCTTAGCCATGAACATTAAAAGTAAAGCTAAGAACATATGTGTTCATACGAAACAGCGGAGCGTGTCTCTCTCCCAAACAAAGAATGCTAGGATCCGATTTTATTCAAACGAAAACAAAAACAAAAACAAACAGACGCTCCAAGTAAAGCACATAAGATGTGACGGAATAAAAATATAGTTTCACTAGAGGTGACCTGATAAGTTGTCGATGAAGAAGGGATGCCTTGGGCATCCCCAAGCTTAGATGCTTGAGTCTTCTTAAAATATGCGGGGATGAACCACGGGGCATCCCAAGCTTAGACTTTCACTCTTCTTGATCATATTGTATCATCCTCCTCTCTTGACCGTTGAAAACTTCCTCCACACCAAACTCAAAACAAACTCATTAGAGGGTTAGTGCATAATCGAAAATTCACATATTCAGAGGTGACATAATCATTCTTAACACTGGACATTGCACAAAGCTACTGAAAGTTAATGGAACAAAGAAATCCATCAAACATAGCAAAACAGGCAATGCGAAATAAAAGGCAGAATCTGTCAAAACAGAACAGTCCGTAAAGACGAATTTTTCAGGGGCACTTAACTTGCTCAGATAAAAATGCTCAAATTGAATGAAAATTGCGTACACTAGGAAGCAATGGCGCGGCGGCACGCCGCACCCATAGAGTGGCTGTGAGGTGGAAGAATAAAAGATGGTACTGAAGAAAACTTGAAACATAGAGGTAACAATGTTGACAAACCAGCTGTTGTTCAAAAGTTAAGAAAAAAAATCTTTAGTAGTTTTAGATCGATTATAGATTGTAGAACATAAGTGCCGACGTTTGAGCAAGCGGAGACACCCAGGCAAAACCATTATGGACCTCAAGCTTCCCAGCCCAGAAAACTGACGCAGAAGCAAACTACAGGATATAATTAAGTAGAGGTGTAATCAAACATCAATTCTTCAGACACCACCATCCGGTAGATTCCTAGTGAAGCAGAGTACCTTCTCTAATTCAGCGCCACCTATCTAGAGCATGCCGGCTCCATTCTTATTCAGGCAATACAGCAGCCAATTAGGAAGATGGGAATATTCATTAATGGTTCTAGAAGAGATGAGGCAAAGTACAATTATTGCTGGGTACATGAGAATTATTAAGGGAACGTTCATAATTATGACTTGGCAAATCCATTGTGTATTTAACTATTATAGGGCAACAAAGATACATGTCTGATTTATTATTTTGGGCACATAGGTCTTCTGTATGGCATATCTTGAGGCTTTTTTTTTTTTTTTTTTTTTCGAGAGCACGCGCAAAGCGTGCCTTATCTTTATAGAAGAAAAAGAGTATGAAATTACAAGAAACAACACCGCGGCGCTGCGAACACACACACGCCCTCCGCCCTCCGCCTAAGCCTACTCTCTCGCTATATCTAGCCTCCCTCCTCTCTTGGCGCACTCCCAAAGGTGGAACTCTTGTCTGATCTGCACCGCCATTTGGTTCACCGTCTTCTGCTCCCTCTCGCTTCCGAAGGCCCTAGCGTTTCGCTGCTTCCATAGCGTCCATGTCGTGCTGATGACCAGGGAGTCGAAGCGCTTCCTATCAGTCCTCCTTACACGTTTGCGGGCCTCCGTCCACCATCTCTCGAGATTGCCTGAGTCTCCAGGGTCGGCAATCTGCAGTTCAGCGCTTTGCAACACCCTGTACCAGACCTGTCTTGCATAGGGGCAAAGGGTAAAAATATGGTCAACGTTATCTTCCTCTTGAAGGCATGTGTGACATGCCTCCGGATGCTCCTGCAACCCATGCCTCGCTCTCCTATCGGAGGTCCACAGGCGGTATTTCAGAGTCAACCACATGAAAATCTTGCATTTCATGGGCGCAAAGGATCCCCAAACCGGTGTGCACATAGTCCATCGCACACTCCCTTGGCAGAGCATCTCATATGTGCCTTTAGCTGTGTACGCTCCAGACTCCGCGCCTTTCCAGTGGATTTGGTCCGGCCTGGAGGTGTCTCTCTCCACGGTCTCGACCGCCTCCCACAGGATCATACATTGTCCCCAGAGCTCAACCGTCATCTCTCCTGGGATGTCGTCCAGCCATACATCCCCCTGCAAGGCCTCCGCCACTAATCTAGTGTTCTTCCGTCTAGTGGTAACCTTGGCAAAGACCTCCGGCGCAAGCTCCTGCGCCGTGTATCCGCTGATCCATCTATCTCTCCAGAAGTAGGTCAGTCTTCCATCCCCCACTCTGAATTTCGCCATGCTCTGAAACGCTTCTGTCACCAGAGGGTCTTTTAGTCCCGGTAAACCTTGCCAAGGTCTATCCGGGTCAGTGCGTCTAAGCCACATCCATCTCAATCTCAAGGCGAGTCCTTGCAATCTCAAGTCTTTGACACCCAACCCACCAAACTCCTTTGGTTTGCAAATGCTCCTCCAAGCAACTAGACACTGGCCTCCTTGTACCTCCTCCTTTCCAGCCCAGAAGAACGCTCTCATCCATCTATTTATGTCCTCCAAAAGCCACAGTGGCGCCTCCGCCACCACCATTTGGTGCACCGCTCTCGCCGCCACCACAGAGTTAATCAGAATGAGTCTCCCCTCTCTCTTGATGAGCCCTCTTTGCCAGGCAGGCACGCACTTGGTGACCTGGTCCAGAAGTGGTTGCCACTCCGTTTTTGATAGGGGCCTTAGCGCCAACTGGAGCCCAAGGTACCGGATCGGGAATCTCGCGAGCTCACATCCCAGGATCAGAGTGGCCCTTTCCTCCTCGTCATGTGTTCCACGAATCAAAGTGGCCGTCGTCTTCCTGAAGTTAACTCGCAGGCCCGAGGCCTCGCCAAAAAGATCAAGCATGTGTTTCACTGCCCACAGCTCCCTACACTCCGGTTTGATGAAGATGACGACATCGTCGGCATACACCGAGATTCTCTGTAAGGGTGATATGGATGCCAAATTACCGAACAAACCCTCCTCTGCCGCCTTGGTAATCATGGCGGAGAGGGTCTCCATGGCCGCCACAAAAAGCATGGGGGACGTGGGGTCACCCTGTCTCAAGCCTCGACCATGATATATGCGGTCCCCCGGGACACCATTCACCATAACCCTCGTGTTTGCCGTGTACAACAGCAGGGCTATCCACTTCCGGAATCTGTCGCCGAACCCCATTTTCCTCAAAACCTCGAACAGGAAACTCCAAGAAATCGAATCAAAAGCGCGGGCTAGGTCAAGTTTTAGCAACACTCCGGTTTGCCTTCTCATGTTAATCTTCCTGGCCACTTGCCTCACTAGCACAAAGTTATCATGCAAGCTCCGGTGTTTGATGAACGCAGATTGGTTCATACTCACAATCTCTCCAAGCCTCGGTCGTAGTCGATTCGCAATGATTTTAGAGAACAGTTTCGCAAAGCTGTGCACCAGGCTAATCGGTCTAAAGTCCTTGGTCTCCATAGCATCCGGCTTCTTAGGTATGAGGGTGATCAACGCACGATTAAGCCGGGCGAAACCTCTCCCATCTCCAACACACAGCTTCATGAGCCCAGCGAGGATGTCCGGCTTAATGATAGGCCATGCTCTCTGGTAGAAGGCGCCGGGGAACCCGTCTGGCCCCGGTGCCCTATCACCTGGCATTTCTCTAATGGTGTTCCAAACCTCTTCCTCCGAGAACATGGAGTCCAAATCGCTCAAGTTTGCTGTGGGGATGTTTAGGGCCTCAAGGTTTAGTGTATGCTCTCGGTTTTGAATGCTCCCAATCAGCCTATCAAAAGCCTCAGTGAAGACCTCATTCTTTCTCTCTTGAGTAGTGACCGTCTCCTCATCGACTCTCACCGAGGCGATGTAATTTTTGGTCCTCCTCCCGTTAGCCACCGCATGGAAAAGCTTAGTGTTAGCGTCCCCCTCTCGTAGCCATCTGATCCTCGATCTTTGCCTAGCAATCGTGCGCTCTAGGGAAGCCAACCCTAACACCACAAGCTTGAGTGTTCTCCTCAGCCACGCCTCCGCCGGCGTGAGTGTTCTCGACTCTTGAGCCACATCGAATCTCAGGATCAAGGTGTTGGCCATGGCTATCTTCAGCTTGATGTTACCAACTTTCCTCTCGCCCCACGCCTGGAAGAACTCCGCCGCGTTGCGGAACAAAGCATCCAGACGTCTGAAGGGGTCCACAATGCTGGGGTCACAGACCCAAGCCTCTCGAAGGGCCTCCTCGAACCCCTCAAGGCTTAGCCAGAAAGCCTCAAACTTGAACCTTTTTTTGGGCCTAAAAGCCGCGCTCAAGGAGAGATGTATTGGTGCATGGTCCGAAACCGAGGAAGAAAGGGCCTGTAGAATGGAGTCCGGGTTCATGAGGTCCCAGTCCACCGATGCAAATGCCCGATCTATGCGAGTAAGCGTGGGTGCCTCTCTCTCGCTGCTCCAAGTGAATCTCCTGCCATGCAGGTAGAGGTCTTTGATCTCATGCTCCTGCGCAAAACTCCTGAACCTCGCCATCATACCTCTATCTAAGCGATCATTGTTTTTATCCTCCGCGTACATGATCATGTTAAAATCCCCTAAGAGCAACCATGGCCCCGGGCAAAGACTCCTCCTCTCCGTAAGCTCACGGAGGAAACTCAGCTTGTCCTCGTTTGTTTGCGGCCCGTAAACGGTGGTGATCCACCATCTATTGTTGTCACGAGGGATCACCTCCCCCGTGACCGCATAATCGTCATAGCTCACGTGTTCGATGTCCACAGTGGACTTATTCCAGGCAAGGAGGATCCCCCCTCTCGTCTCCACCGCAGGCAAATAAACGTAACCATCAAACGATGGCCCTAGACATTGCATAACAAGAAAATCATCGATTACATCAAGCCTTGTCTCCTGAAGGCACACCACACACACCCTAAGACTAGCAACGAACTCACGCACAGCATCTCTCTTGGCTGGATCGTTTAGACCTCTAACGTTCCAGCACAGGATCTCGAAGGTACAATCCATGTAAAAACTGCTACTCCAGACTCCCACCCTCCACTGCGCCTCAGTGCGCCGGCACTGCTCTCACACAGTGCACCTCTCTCTCGAAGCTCGTGGGAAGCTTCTTGCCAAAGATGGCCGCCAAAACTCTCAGGTGCTCGTCTCTGATTGGTGAGTCGAAGAGCTCCTTGAAGCGTCTGAGGTCCACCTCACTAGCCAAGAGGTTCTCTGGGCAGAAACCCAAAGCCTTGAGTAGCGAGCTCTCCGCCGCCGAAGCCATCTTGGCTTGTGTGGTCACCAGGGCTGCGGCAGAACGCCTTGTCACACGTTTCGGGGTAAAAGGCTCCGCATCCGCGCTCAACCCCGTGGTCCTCTCCAGCTCGTGCATCAGAGGTGGTGCCAAGGTCTTGAGGATGGAGGCACAGAATGCCTTGACCCGGGCTAGCTCCAACTGCTCACTAGAAACCACTGCTTCCTCCTGCTCCTCATTCGGCCTGCTGTTCGAACCAGAGTGTCGTGCCTCCGAGGTTAAATGCTCCCTGGGAATCAATTGCATCTGGCTGTTGGGGCCCGTGAAAGACTGGGTCGGGCTGCCAGAATTGTCTCCACCTGAAACCGCCGACCCAGAGTCTGAAACCTCCTGGCGCCACGGCACATCGTTCTGCGCACTGTCTGCCCCACCTGTAAGGGAGATACGGATGTACTCCCCCCCCTGAGTCTCGACCACATTTTCAAACGCACCTGCCTCATCCAAATCCGCAGACAAGGACCTTTCGGTGGGTCCCGCCGAGGAGACAGACGGGGACAGCTCAGAGGCTCCACCACCCTCCAGGAGCTCAGCCGGCCCCACCTCCTGCAGCAGCGGGTCGGCCATGTGTGGCACGATCAACTCGGGATCGGTGCCAGGCAAAGAGTCTTGTGCGTCCTCCCACAGGACCGGGTCCACCGCATGATCCGTACCACGGCCTGCCCTCTCCGGCTCCGCCACGTTTTCCACCTCCAGCGAGGCAGACTCCACCACCACTGGCGCCCGCTCCTGCATGTGGACAAGATTCTTCTCAAGACCAGCATGCGGCGACTCATGAACTGCCACGACAGGCTCTCCCAACGTCTCTTTCTGGCCCTGCCTGGGCCCCGCGGTCTGCGCCGCCATCTCTTTTCTCCCTCGCTGCTCGAAAGATGGTCGCAAAGGCGAAGCAGCAGCTGTGGGCACAACCTCTGTCAGTGGCCCCTCCTGGCCCCGCCCTGGACCAAGGACAGTCAAAGGAGGCGGGCTGCACATGGGTGGCAGTGCCCAGCTCTTCTCCGGCGCCGGCGCCGCCGCAGCCATGGACGGAAGCGCACTCAAACTCGCCGAACAACCTCCTCCACCTGGCCCACGACGGCGATCTGGCACCCCACGCTTCCAGGCAAAGTCGCGCCAGGCCCTTTGTGGCGCAGCACCGTTGGCCCCGCTGCCACCCCCTCCGTTACCATCTCCGGCATCTCTCTGCCCCGCCGCACCATGGCCAAGATGATCTTGCCCAAGCATCGGCCCTGACCCGAACTCTTGCTCCACCCTCGCGACATGCACCAGGACCCGATATTGCAGGGTTTTGATCTCACCCGCGGCCGCCACCGTCCTGGCCGGAGCAGGGCGCACTCCGCCACCCTCCACTGGCTCAGGGACCGCGAGCAGTCGTGCCACCGGGATGGCCTCCAGATCCGACGTCCAAGCCGACAACTTGAAGAGGGACAGGTCGCTGCGCGCCTTCGTCTCCGGCGCCACTTCATCGACGGCGCAGCCCTTGCCCAGGATGTCCTCCACCACCGCTGTGTCCCAGGCGTGCGGAGGTATCCCCTCGATGACGAGCACCACTCTGAACTTCAGCGGCACCAAAGTGGCCTGAGCTTGACGGTTCCATGGCCGGAGGGAGAGCGGTGCTCCGGCGACAAGGACCGGCGGCAACCCGGCAACATGGTTCCGAAGTTCCTCCGACTCAAAGACGACCAGAAAGTCCTCAGGGGCGAAAGTGTGTACCGAGACCGTGCCCTCCGGCACGCCCCGCCAGCGTAACGCCGCCAAGACCTGCTCGCACGACACTGCCGGCCGCCGCCCTCCGATGGAGGCAACCATGGCGAACCTAAGCCTCTGCTCGAGGTCGCACATGGCGGCCGTCCTTCGCACGACGCACAGCAGCGGCTGGCCTGCAACCTCCTCCTGCGAAACTCCAGGAACAACCACGCTTGGCTGCTCCACGGCCAGCGGCGGCCAAGCCTCCATGGGTGGTAACCTCGAGGCGGCGGGCGGTGGTGGGGGAGGCGGAGGCAGGGGTGGTGACGAGGGTGGGGGTGGTGGAGGCGGAAGGGGCGGGGAAGGCTGCCTCGTACCTTGCCCGAACTGCCTTGCCGGCCTGTCTCTCTCCGGCGACCTACGGCGAGCCATCTTGGCAAGCGCAAGGTGCCGCAGTTCTTCCTCCGACGAAGGGCTCCTGGGGCGCTTGCAATCCTTCGCCGGATGACCTCTCTGCCAACAACGCATGCAAACCTCAGCATTGGTGCAATCTCGTTTGCGGTGCCCCGGCAAGAAGCACCGGAAACACAGCCCAGACATCTCCGGCGCCGACGCGCCCCAGCCAGACGCGCCCGCCTCGTTCCTCGCCTCGATGCGGCGAGTCCACAGCCTCCCCTTCGACGGCTTGGGCAGCTCCCAGCCCAGGCGGTCCTTCGCCCTCGGCCGCACCTCCGGCGGCGCTTGCTCCCGCACCACCGGACGCGGCGCGACGCTTTCCCCGGACGAGGCGGAGGAGAGGCCTAGCCCCGAAACATGGTCGTTGCGCATGGACGACTCCGGCGAGGCTGGCGCCGGGCTACCTGCCCGTCCCAAGCGATGCGAGAAGCCAGGTGGGTGGGAGGCGGAGGAGTCCATGGTGTGACGGGGAAGAAGGGCGGCGCCGGCGTGGCGCCGCGGCGGCGACGGGTGGGGAAAACCTACCTACCTGCGCTCACGCTCTCCTACCTACCTACCGCCCGCTGGCCTTGGAACATATGGATCCGTGTATCTGAGGATCTTGAGGCTTGACTGAGCATAATTTTGTTGTTGTTAAACCTATGGCTTGACTGAATGCCTCTTGTCGTTATATTTTCGGGTCAGGGCTCTCATTGGCCTGAAAAAAGGTAAAAGATATTAATTATATTACATTACGTCAAGTGTAAATAACTAAGGAGTAGTTCATGGAGAAATTAGAGTGGGCATTTAGTTGGCAAAAACGCTGAATAAATGCAGATGTAAAAAAACATCCGTTATGCACAAGAAAATAGGAAAAATCATGCTTCGTATCTACAGGTAATAATCATACTCTTGTCAACTGTCATGGTCAATCAATATAAAAGAACGGCAAACAAAAGCTTATAAGTCTAAACTGGTACATCATACACCAACACAGATGTTTCAAGCCTCCAGCTCTAAGAATAGTAGTTCATAAACTTCATGAAATCTTCAGCTAGCTCTTCCAGGTAGGGAACTGACCATCGGAAAACTGCTTCCGTCCTTGTAGAGTAAGAAATGAATCTGCCCTAAAAAATGATCTATGCAGATCAACTTCAGGTTCCTCTCCCCCTGATTAAGTTCAGAACACCTACAGGCTCGAAATAAGTTAGCAGTCAGTCCATTTATCCACACGAAATAGAAAAGGCGAATATGCGAACATTTTTTATTTTGTGGTTTGTTTAAATCAGTTAACTTCTTTGTTTTCAGATGCTGGCTGGACTTGATATGTATTGCTACGCCACTTCATCATTGTTACCTGAAAAGTATGCAGTAGCTCCATGAATCCTATCAATTGAGCACTAAAGAAAAAGAGAACTGGAAGATCCAAAGACATCCTCTAAACATTGCAGGTGCAAACTGTTAGAGTTGTATAGTCCCTTTTCTGTTATTCCCCAGTGTATGAGGGGCTTACTTGCACATTGTCACACTTGTACATGTACTGGCCTATGGCCCTCCGTGAATACTAGTTGCTCATTCACAACATGGTATCAGAGCTTTAGGTCCAGCTCTTTGCACGCTGCAACTCCGTGCTCGATCCGCGCCGCCGCCGACATCTTTTCCGGCCGCCGCTGCTCCACCTTCCTCCTTTCCACCTTAATCTTCTTTTCCGTCGTTTTGGAGCTCGATTTGAAGCTCCCGCTGTCTCGATCTGCTATCTCCGGCTCCATTCAGGCTCCCGGCGCTGCCCCGGCTCGACTCGGCCGCCCCCTGCCGGCCGCGCCTCGGCCGCGCCCCTGCTGGCCCGCCTTGGCCACGCTCCGGCCGCGCCCCTGCTGGCCCGCCCCGGCGCGCCCGCGCCCCCTGGCGCCGTCCGCCTGGCGCCGTCCGGCCGTGCCCGCCCCGGCTGGGCCCTCCTCTGCTCGGCCAGCTGCTGGCCACGGGCGGTTCTCCCGTGTGCTTCCAAGAGAAGCCTGATCTGGCCCGATCCAGATCTGAGTAAAAAAAAAAATGGGGTCATCTTCGTCCGGATATATCAGCATTCCTCGATGCCCGGTGATTTTTGATGGTACCAATTACGGAGAGTTTGCTGCCTTTATGCGCATTCATATGCGGGGTCTTCGACTTTGGGGCGTTCTTACCGGCGAGGTCCCCTGTCCGCCGCGCCCCATTGCTCCTGTGCCTCCTACCCCGCCGCCTGTACCACAGGCGCTTGCTGAGGATGCTACTCAGGCTGATCGGGATGCAGCCAAGTCTGCCGAGGCTGCTGCTGATGAGGCATATGAGGAGCAGGTACTTGCCTATTCAGAGGCTCTTGGCTCCTATCGTGATAGTCTGGCTATCTTTACTCAGTGGTGTGATGAGGATGCTAGAGCTGCTGCCGTTCTTTCGCAGAGTGTTCAGCCACAGTTTGCTTCTGAGTTTATGGGCCTTGCTACTGTCGCTGAGATGTGGTCTCACCTTCGTCAGCGCTATCAGCCTTCTGGTGATTCTCTATACTTATCTGTGTTGCGCCAGGAGCATGATCTTCAGCAGGGTGACTCTACTGTTGATGAGTTCTACACCCAGAGTGCGGCCATCTGGCGCCAGCTTGACTCTCTTCGCAGTGTTGTCTGTGGTACTTGTCAGTGTTGCCGGACAGTGCGTTCCGATATGGACTTTCAGAGGATCCATGAGTTCCTGTCTCGACTTCGCCCAGAGTTTGAGCCTCGTCGTGCTCAGCTGTTTGCTCGAGGCCGTGTTCCTATCTCAGAGGTGCTGACTGAGCTTCGTGCTGAGGAGACTCGTTTGCGTGGTGCCGGACTGCTTGGGACACCCTCTGTTCTTGCTGCTCGAGTTCCCACTGCTCCGGCACCACCACTTCTTCCTACACCAGTGCCTGCTGCTTCTGGAGGAGCCCGCTCTTCTCGCGGTGGGGGTCGCTCTCGCCCTCCTCGGTTCTGCACTCACTGTCGGAGGTCTGGTCACCTTGAGTCTGACTGCTACCAGAAGCAGCGGGGTGTGCCTCCTCGTGCTCCACCCTCAGTGCCTGTCACCACCGGCTTCACTGAGCAGGATATAGTGAGACTTCAGCGTCTCCTTGCCTCCTCCGGCTCTGCTTCGACGGGTACTGCTGCCTCCGCGGCTGTTTCCTCTCCACAGTCAGGTACATCTCCGTGGGTTCTGGATTCTGGAGCTTCTTTTCACATGTCTCCTGATTCTTCCTCTCTTTCTTCTCTTCGACCTCTTCCTCTTGTTAGTGTTCTTACTGCCGATGGTACTTCTCTCCCTGTTGCTAGTCGTGGCACTCTTTCTACTTCCTCCTTTTCCGTTCCTGATGTTTCTCATGTTCCCCGTCTTACCATGAATTTGTTTTCCGCTGCTCAACTCACTGATTCTGGTTGTCGGGTCATTCTTGATGTTGATTCTTGTTCTATTCAGGACACTCACACTCGGGCCCTGGTTGGGGCTGGCCCTCGGTGCCGTGACTCCCAGGGACTTTGGGAGCTTGACTGGCTTCATGTTCCTTCTTCCATCACTTCATCGACCGCTCCATGCGTGCTTGCTGCTTCCACCACCGCCTCCTTTCAGCAGTGGCACCATCGTCTTGGTCATCTTTGTGGTTCTCGCTTGTCATCTTTACTTCGTCGAGGCCTTCTGGGGCCTGTCTCAGGAGATGTCTCTCTTCAGGGTTGTCCGGGTTGTAGGCTTGGTAAACAGAATCAGTTACCTTATCCTACTAGTGCGTCTGTATCTCAGCGTCCGTTTGATCTGGTCCATTCTGATGTATGGGGTCCGGCTCCTTTTGCCTCCAAGGGGGGCCACCGCTACTATGTTCTCTTTATCGATGACTTCTCTCGCCACACTTGGATTTATTTTATGACTTCTCGCAGTGAGGTTCTCTCCATCTATAAGCGTTTTGCTGCCATGATTCATACTCAGTTTTCCACGCCTATACGTGTCTTTCGGGCTGATTCTGCCGGTGAGTATATCTCCCAGCAGTTGCGTGGTTTTCTTGCTGAGCAGGGTACTCTTGCCCAGTTTTCCTGCCCTGGCGCCCATGCCCAAAATGGCGTGGCTGAGCGCAAGCATCGCCACCTACTTGAGACGGCTCGTGCGATGATGATCGCTGCCTCTCTTCCTCCTCACTTCTGGGCTGAGGCTGTGTCTATTTCCACCTATCTCATCAACCTTCAGCCCTCCACGGCCTTGCAGGGTGGTATTCCTCTTGAGCGTCTTACTGGTCACACTCCTGATTACTCGACCCTTCGTCTTTTTGGTTGCGTTTGCTATGTTCTTCTTGCTCCACGCGAACGCACCAAGCTGAGTGCTCAGTCTGTTGAGTGTGTCTTCCTTGGCTATAGCCCTGAGCACAAAGGATATAAGTGTTGGGATCCTATTGGTCGTCGGATGCGCATATCTCGGGATGTCACTTTTGATGAGTCTCGTCCGTTCTACCCGCGTCCCTCCTCCTCTTCCTTCTCGGTGGATGATATCTCTTTTCTCATGTTTCCTGACTCACCTC
This sequence comes from Lolium multiflorum, assembly GCA_030979885.1. Classification (NCBI taxonomy): domain Eukaryota; kingdom Viridiplantae; phylum Streptophyta; class Magnoliopsida; order Poales; family Poaceae; genus Lolium; species Lolium multiflorum. Next base: position 208,707,155 of record CM061752.1, read on the forward strand.
CTCCTGTGCCTCCGGTCCCTGCTCTGCCGAGTCTCTCACCACCTTCTCCTCCTCCACCCGCCAGACCTCCCTCTCCTCCCTCACCACCGTCCCCACCCTCTACACCTTCCTCTCCCCTATCACCTTCCTCGACTATGGTCGTCCCTCCCTACCCTTTCCACTACTCCCGTCGTCCCCGTGAGGATGAGGCTGCTTCTCCTGACATGCCCTCTACCTCTGATACGATGCCCTCTCCGTCCGAGCCGACTCATCATCTTCGTGCTCGTCCTCGTCCTCCTCCTGATCGCTATTCTCCCACTCACTACGGTCTTTCTGCTGCCCTTGAGCCGACCTCTTATCGGGATGCCCTTGCTCATCCCGAATGGCAGCTAGCGATGGCTGAGGAGATTGTTGCTCTTGAGCGTACTGGCACTTGGGATGTTGTCACTCCTCCTTCCTCTGTTCGTCCCATCACCTGCAAGTGGGTCTACAAGATCAAGACTCGCTCCGATGGTTCCCTTGAGCGCTACAAAGCTCGACTTGTCGCTCGCGGCTTTCAGCAGGAGCATGGCCGTGACTATGACGAGACCTTTGCTCCCGTGGCTCACATGACCACTGTTCGTACTCTTCTTCTTGTTGTTGCGTCTGTGGTCTGTCTTCTCAGCTTGATGTGCAGAATGCTTTTCTTAACGGTGAGTTGAGTGAGGAGGTATACATGCAGCCACCTCCTGGCTACTCTGTTCCCGATGGCATGGTCTGTCGTCTCCGGCGCTCTCTCTATGGCCTTAAGCAAGCCCCTCGCGCCTGGTTTCAGCGTTTTGCCTCTGTGGTCACCGCTGCTGGTTTCGTCCCTAGCGCACATGACCCTGCGCTCTTTGTCCACACATCCTCTCGTGGTCGGACTCTGCTTCTTCTTTATGTCGATGACATGATCATCACAGGCGACGACCCTGAGTACATTGCCTTTGTCAAGGCCCGTCTTCGCGATCAGTTTCTCATGACTGATCTTGGTCCTCTCCGCTACTTTCTTGGGCTTGAGGTTTCCTCTACCTCCGATGGCTTCTATATCTCCCAGGAGAAGTATATTTAGGACCTTCTCACTCGTGCCGCTCTTGGTGATGAGCGCATTGTCGAGACTCCTATGGAGCTCAATGTCCGCCTCCGTTCCACTGATGGTGATCCTCTTCCGGACCCGACTCGCTATCGTCACTTGGTTGGGAGTCTTGTCTACCTTGCTGTCACACGTCCTGACATCTCCTACCCAGTCCACATTCTGAGTCAGTTCATGGCTGCTCCCACTAGTGTCCACTATAGTCATCTTCTTCGTGTCCTTCGCTATCTTCGTGGCACTATGTCTCGTCGGCTTTTCTTTCCTCGCTCCAGCTCCTTACATCTCCAGACCTACTCAGATGCTACCTGGGCTAGCGATCCAGAGGATCGCAAGTCTCTTTCTGCCTACTGTGTCTTTCTTGGTGGCTCTCTCATTGCTTGGAAGACCAAGAAGCAGGTTGCAGTCTCCCGTTCGAGTGTTGAGGCTGAGTTGCGAGCGATGGCTCTCTTGACGGCTGAGGTGACTTGGTTACGCTGGTTACTTGCGGACTTTGGTGTTTCTGCTGACGCTCCGACTCCGCTCTTATCGGACAGTACTGGTGCCATCAGCATTGCGCGTGATCCGGTGAAGCACGAGCTCACCAAACACATCGGTGTTGATGCCTTCTATGTGCGTCATGCTGTGCAGCATCAGGTTATGGCCCTTCATTATGTGCCTTCAGAGCTTCAGCTTGCTGACTTCTTCACGAAGGCCCAGACTAGAGCACAGCATGGTTTCTTTCTCTCCAAACTCAGTGTTGTTGATCCACCATGAGTTTGAGGGGGGGTGTTAGAGTTGTATAGTCTCTTTTCTGTTATTCCCCAGTGTATGAGGGGCTTACTTGCACATTGTCACACTTGTACATGTACTGGCCTATGGCCCTCCGTGAATACTAGTTGCTCATTCACAACACAAACAGCCTCTAAGCAAAATATATGGCCTAGCCTCGCGGAACTGTAATCTGTTTGGCAATCACAACAGAACTGCACCAAGGAAAGAACCAAAGTTCTCTGTAGACAAAATCACCACCTAACATATTAGTTTCGGAATGCACTGGCCAATAAGTTGTCGACAATTAAAAGACTCTTGAAAGGAAACACTTACATACTGAAGCAACTCAGAGAGTAAGATAAAATACTCAAGCGAAATGGGCAATCGCCACATTTAAGCAAGACAGTGGTCCAATACATATCTATGTTTTAACATATGGAGTTGTGAACCTGTGGTTGCTAAAAACAACTGGCTATTTTAGAGTACTGATCGATGGGCACTGAAAACTATTGGTGTACAAATTGTAAACCATATGTTGCATCAGTAAGATGAATAATTCTACATGGGTTTTGATTTTTCTTTGAGGAACAATGTATGTTAGCCTCGTTACTAACCCAACAACATGGTGTGTTAAGTAGAAAAAAGGACCACATCACTATAACATGTAAAGAAAAGGTACCAATTAGGCAATAATGAAAAGAAGAAGGAAATAGGAGAAAATATATCAGGATGTATAATGCAAGCAGTGGATCAAACGTGGTATGGAGTGAGCACCTGATAGGACTGCATTGTTTCCTGCAGACCGACAAATAATTTTGCATTATACGCAACCAGAGGAAAATTATCAGGCTGTGGAACAACTTCATGCACTTCTGTTTGTCGAGTAATCTTAATTCTGAATAGACGTTCTGTCCTCTTATATTCTTAATTCTGAATAAATGTTCTGTTCTCTTCTTGCGTCAGCAACAATGAAAAACTCCAAAGTGTAGATTGACGCTTCATTTAGTTACTCCTTGAACTGATCAATACGATCTATTGGTATGCATCTTTCCATTGTATTTCCCTGGAATGAAAACAAAGTCTTAGCATTTCTTTCATGCAAAAAATATCAAGAATTGTTGGAAAGGTGCAAAAATGCAAGTATCTTGTCTGTGGTGGTTAGTCCAAGATCTAAAAGGAAGTATGATTCAGGATGTTGAGAATGTTGCTAGATTATCTTTTGTGACAATTATTTCTTCATAATAAGGAGGGAGAAGATGTATAATTGATTAAGGAAGGATTTACCTTGCCTATTTCAGCACCTTCAGAGCTATGGAAAGCTTAAATTTTCCGAGGAAGAAATGGAAGATCTCCCTTCACCAAACACACGGGACGCAGAATCACAAGCCTTTAGAGCCAATAGCCCCACAAGAACATCACCAACAGAAGGGTTACCATCCCGTCCAATTGATCATAGCCAGCTCCTGCAGAAGCACAAAACAAAATTAAAAGAAAAAAGAATCACCGGCACTACCACATATCAGCAATAGGTCAAAGTAACCAGGGGTGGATGAAAGCACATCCCATACACAAAGGAGACACAAACCGCAGGGCCAACTGATCTACCGCGGCCTCGCCCGCAAACCCTAGAGGCCTACCCGGGGTGGACACGAACCAGCACAGGAACTACCGCAAGAAAGAGATGGCTCAGCAGTAACATCTCGAAGCATACGGCGATATAGCAGAACCGTAGGAGACGAAGAGGAAGGAGGCCGGACTCGATCGCTGCGGTGGAGAACGTTGGTGCCCTCCTCTCCTTCCCCCGATGTCACACGTGTGGGAGCCAACGCGGCCATCCTCGTGGTTAGCCGGAGAGGATGTGCACGCAGACGGAGCGGCCTCGGCCCGACGGCCAGAGAGGGAGAAGAAGCTAGAGGCCCTAGTGGAGGACGTGGAGGAAGGCAACCGGGAAGGAAAAGAGCAGATGTGGGAAGGAGGAAGAAGAGACACGGAGCAAAGCAACCGCAAATGTTTCATCGTGGAGATCGTGGGCACTGTTTTGACCCCGCCGCTTTGACCGAGATCTCAACAAAACAGGAAGCAAATCCCCTCTTGCCGGTAACCGGTCACCTGCCCTTCCGTAAAAAAAGCAGAGCAAATCTAACCAGCATTCGGGTCAGACGGTAAAACAAATAAACAGTGTACGTGGCGTTTAATGTACGGTTGCAAATCACAGAAATTAGCCCATAAACAGTGCTCAAATAAATCTGGAGTGCGATAGATTGATTGAACTTTATATATGGTATAATATCTGAGGATCACACACGTAAATTGGCAGATTTTTCTAAATTTTTCTACAGAAGGGGCTGCTCAATTTCGTGACAGTAAGAAATCTGTTTCTGCGCAGTAATCCAAATATAGTATTGACTTTACTATCAAAGACTTTACTTGGCACAACAATGCAATAAAATAAAGATAAGAAGAGGTTGTTACAGTAGTAACGACTTCCAAGACTCAAATATAAAACAAAAGTACAGAAGTAAAATAATGGGTTGTCTCCCATAAGCGCTTTTCTTTAACGCCTTTCAGCTAGGCGCAGAAAGTGTGAATCAAGTATTGTCAAGAGACGAAGCATCAACATCATAATTTGTTCTAATAATAGAATCATAAGGTAACTTCATTCTCTTTCTAGGGAAGTGTTCCATACCTTTCTTAAGAGGAAATTGATATTTAATATTACCTTCCTTCATATCAATGGTAGCACCAACAGTTCGAAGGAAAGGTCTTCCCAATATAATGGGACAAGATGCATTGCATTCAATATCCAAGACAACAAAATCAACGGGACAAGGTTATTGTTAACCATAATGCGAACATTATCAATCCTCCTCAAATGTTTCTTTATAGCATTATCAGCAAGATTAACATCCAATTAACAATTTTTCAATGGAGGCAAGTCAAGCATATCATAGATTTTCTTAGGCATAACAGAAATACTTGCACCAAGATCACATAAAGCATTACAATCAAAATCATTGACCCTCATCTTAATGATGGGCTCTCAACCATCTTCTAACTTCCTAGGAATAGAAGTTTCAAGTTTTAGTTTCTCTTCTCTAGCTTTTATGAGAGCATTTGTAATATGTTTTGTAAAGGCCAAATTTATAGCACTAGCATTGGGACTTTTAGCAAGTTTTGTAAGAACTTTATAACTTCAGAGATATGACAATCATCAAAATCTAAATCATTATGATCTACAACAATGGAATCATTGTCCCCAATATTTTGAAAAATTTCAGGTTTTATCACAACAGTTTCAGTTTAGGGCAATTTTGCAGCTTTGCACTAGGAGTAGAAACATTGCCAACACCAATTATTTTACCATTGATAGTAGGGGGCGTAGCAACATGTGAAGCATTATCATTACTAGTGGTGGTAATAGTCCAAACTTTAGCTACATTATTCCCTTTAGCTAATTTTTCGTTTTCTTCTCTTTCCCACCTAGCATGCAATTCAGCCATCAATCTAATATTCTCATTAATTCGAACTTGGATGGCGTTTGCTGTAGTAACAATTTTATTATCATTAGGCGTAACTTTCAATTTTAAAAGATCAACATCAGAGGCAAGACTATCAACCTTAGAAGCAAGAATATCGATTTTATCAAGCTTTTCTTCAACAGATTTGTTAAAAGCAGTTTGTGTACTAATAAATTCTTTAAGCATGGCTTCAAGACCTGGGGGTACATTCCTATTATTGTTGTAAGAATTCCCATAATAATTAACATAACCATTACCATTAGCAGAAGGATATGGCCTATAGTTGTTACCAGCATTATTCCTATAAGCATTGTTGTTGAAATTATTACTTTTAATGAAGTTCACATAAACATGTTCTTCTTGGGCAACCAATGAAGCTAAAGGAACATTATTAGGATCAACACTAGATCTACCATTCACAAGCATAGACATAATAGCATCAATCTTATCACTCAAGGAGGAGGTTTCTTCAACAGAATTTACCTTCTTACCTTGTGGAGCTCTTTCCGTGTGCCATTCAGAGTAATTTATCATCATATCATCAAGAAGCTTTGTTGCCGCCCCCAAGTAATGGACATAAAGGTACCTCCAGCAGCTGAATCCAATAGGTTCCGCGAAGAAAAATTCAGTCCTGCATAGAAAGTTTGGATGATCATCCAAGTAGTTAGTCCATGGGTAGGGCAATTCTTTACCAAAGATTTCATTCTCTCCCATGCTTGAGCAACATGTTCATTATCTAATTGCTTAAAATTTATTATGCTACTTCTCAAAGATATAATTTTAGCGGGAGGATAATATCTACCAATAAAAGCATCCTTACATTTAGTCCATGAATCAATACTATTTCTAGGCAGAGATAGCAACCAATCTTTAGCTCTTCCTCTTAAGGAGAAAGGAAACAATTTTAATTTTATAATGTCACCATCTACATCCTTATACTTTTGCATTTCACAAGTTCAACAAAATTATTAAGATGGGTAGCAGCATCATCAGAACTAACACCAGAAAATTGCTCTCTCATAACAAGATTTAGTAAAGCGGGTTTAATTTCAAAAAATTCTGCTGTAGTAGCAGGTGGAGCAATAGGTGTGCATAGGAAATCATTATTATTTGTGCTAGTGAAGTCACACAACTTAGTATTTTCAGCAGTACCCATTTTAGCAGTACTAAATAAAGCAAACTAAATAAAGTAAATGCAAGTAACTAATTTTTCGTGTTTTCAATATAGAGAATGCAAACAAGACAGTAAATAAAGTAAAACTAGCAACTAATTTTTTTGTATTTTGATATAGAAAGCAAACAAAGCAGTAAATAAAATAAAGTAAAGCAAGACAAAAACAAAGTAAAGAGATTGGATGTGGGAGACTCCCTTGCAGCGTGTCTTGATCTCCCCGGCAACGGCGCCAGAAAACTGTCTTGTTGGCGTGTAAGACACACGTCCGTTGGGAACCCCAAGAGGAAGGTGTGATGCGTACAGCGACAAGTTTTCCCTCAGTAAGAAACCAATGTTATTGAACCAGTAGGAGTCAAGGAACACGTGAAGGTTGTTGGTGGCGGAGTGTAGTGCGGCGCAACACCAGGGATTCGGCGCCAACGTGGAACTTGCACAACACAATCAAAGTACTTTGCCCCAACGTAACGGTGAGGTTGTCAATCTCACGGCTTCTTGCTGTAAACAAAGGATTAGATGTATAGTGTGGAAGATGATGTTTGTTTCGAAGAACGGTAAAGAACAAGTATTGCGAGTAGATTGTATTTCGGATGTAAAGAATGGACCGAGGGTCCACGGTTCACTAGTGGTGTCTCTCCCATAAGATAAATAGCATGTTGGGTGAACAAATTACGGTTAGCAATTGACAAATAAAGAAGGCATAACAATGCACATACATATATCATGATGAGTACTATGAGATTTAATCGGGGCATTACGACAAAGTACATAGACCGCTATCCGGCATGCATCTATGCCTAAAAAGTCCACCTTCAGGTTATCATCCGAACCCCTTCCGGTATTAAGTTGCAAACAACGGACAATTGCATTAAGTATGGTGCGTAATGTAATCAACACAAATATCCTTAGACAAAGCATTGATGTTTTATCCCTAGTGGCAACAGCACATCCACAACCTTAGAACTTTCTGTCACTGTCCCAGATTCAATGGAGGCATGAACCCACTATCGAGCATAAATACTCCCTCTTGGAGTCACAAGTATCAACTTGGCCAGAGTCTCTACTAGCAACGGAGAGCATGCAAGAACATAAACAACATATATGGTAGATTGATAATCAACTTGACATAGTATTCAATATTCGTCGGATCCCAACAAACACAACATGTAGCATTACAAATAGATGATCTTGATCATGATAGGCAGCTCACAAGATCTAACATGATAGCACAATGAGGAAAGACAACCATCTAGCTACGCTATGGACCCATAGTCCAGGGTGAACTACTCACACATCGATCGGAGTCGATCATGGTGATGAAGAGACCTCCGGGAGATGATTCCCCTCTCCGGCAGGGGCGATCTCTGAATCCCAGAGATGGGATTGGCGGCGGCGGCGTCTCTGGAAGGTTTTCCGTATCGTGGCTCTCGGTACTGGGGTTTTCGCGATGAAGGCTTTAAGTAGGCGGAAGGGCGGAGTTGGAGGGCTGATGGGGGACCCACACCATAGGGCGGCGCGGGCCCCACCCAGGCCGCGCGGCCCTGTGGTGTCGGCGCCCCGTCGCCCCACTTCCGTTCCCTTTCGGTCTTACGGAAGCTTCGTGGAAAAATAAGACCCTGGGCGTTGATTTCGTCCAATTAGAATATTTCCTTTGTAGGATTTGAAACCAAAAACAGAGAAAACAACAACGGCTCTTCGACATCTCGTCAATAGGTTAGTGCCGGAAAATGCATAATAATGACATAAAGTGTGTATAAAACATGTGAGTATCATCATAAAAGTAGCATGGAACATAAGAAATTATAGATACGTTTGAGACGTATCAGATGTCTCTCCATAAAGATAAATAGCATGTTGTGTGAACAAATTACATCTGGGCAATTGATAGAATAAATACCATACATGACAAGATGATTACTATGAGATTCGTTTGGGCATTACAACATAATACGTAACCATAATCGAACTACGTCTATGACTAATAATCCATCTTCCGGTTAGCATCCGTACCCCTTTCAGTATTAAGTTGCAAGCAAAATATTATCGCATTAAGCAATGTGTGTAAAGTAAACAATAGAATTACCCTCGAATAAAACATTATTGTTTTCTCCCTAGTAGCAACAACACATCTACAGTCTTAGAAGTTATTGTCACTCTTCCAGAAAACTAGAGGCATGAACCCACTATCGAGCATAAATAGTCCCTCTTGGAGTCACAAACATTTACTTGGCCAAAACATCTACTAGCAGCAGAGAGACTGCAAGATCACAAATAACATATGACATGAATATAATCGATCTCAACCATAGTATTCAATATTCATCGGATCCCAGCAAACACAACATGTAGCATTACATAAGGATGATATTGATCATGATAGGCAGCTCACAAGATCTAAACATGAGGCACAAATTGGAGAAGACAATCATCTAGCTACTGCTATGGACCCATAGTGCAGGATGAACTACTCACGCATCACTTCGGAGGTGGGCATGGCGATGTAGAGGCCACCGATGATCTCCCCCTCCGACAGGGTGCCGGGAAGAGCTTCAGAGCCTCCTGAGATGGGTTCTGCAATGGCAGCCACGACGGAACATGTCGTGGATGGAGTCTCGGGTATCCATAGTTTCCCGAGATCGTGAATAAATAGGTGGAAGGGCGAGGTCGGTGGAGGCCAGTGGGGGCTGATACGTCCAAAACGTATCTACTTTCCCGAACACTTTTGCTATTGTTTTGCCTCTAATTTTTGTATTTTGGATACAACTAACACGGACTAACACTGTTTTCAGCAGAATTGCCCTGGTGTCTCTTTTTGTGCAGAAACTCAACTTTCAGGAAAATCCCGGGATTAATTCCAATGGGCCTATTTTCACAGAAGAATAACAGAGCCAGAAGACCAGAAGGAGGGGGGCCACGAGGCAGCCACCCCACCAGGCGGCGCGGCAGGCCCCTGGGCCGCGCCGGCCTATGGTGGTGATACGTCCATTTTGCATCATTATTTTATATCATAATTTGTTGTTATTCATTGATATATTTCATATTTGGAGATGATACTTATGTTATTTCATCTATTTTGCATGTTTCATTATTATTGGAGGATTGCGCATCGGAGTCAGGATTCTGCTGGAAAAAGCACCGTCAGAATGCAATATCTCGGAAGATCAACAGTTGACGGAAATTATATGAAAAATCCTATTTTCCCGAGAGACGAAGGGGGCCGGAAGGGGGCGAGGGGTGGGCCCACCTCATGAGGGTGGCGCGGCCCAAGGCTGGCGCGCCGCCCTGTGAGGAGGGGGCCCACAGCCCCCTCTTGCCTCCTTTTCTTCGCGTACATCTTCGTCCCGAAAACCTAAGCTCCGAGAGGATAGTCGCGAAGAGTCACAGCCGCCTCTGCGGGGCGGAGAACACCAAAGAGAAAGGCTCTCACGTGAGCTGAAATCCATAGGGAAATTCCCCTCCGGAGAAAATCGGCCATCGTCACAGTCCTCGAGTGGACATCATCTCCATCATCATCACCATCATCATCATCATCATCACCGCCATCTCCACCGCTGCACCTCGTCACCGCTGTAACAATTTGGGTTTGATCTTGATTGTTTGATAGGGGAAACTCTCCTGTGTTGATTTCTACTTGTTATTGATGCTATTGAGTGAAACTATTGAACCAAGGTTTATGTTCAGATTGTTATTCATCATCATATCACCTCTGATCATGTTCCATATGATGTCTCGTGAGTAGTTCGTTTAGTTCTTGAGGACATGGGTGAAGTCTAAATGTTAGTAGTGAATTATGTTGGTTAATATTCAATGTTGTGATATTTAAGTTGTGGTGTTATTCTTCTAGTGGTGTCGTGTGAACGTCGACTACATGACACTTCACCATTTATGGGCCTAGGGGAATGCATCTTGTATTCGTTTGCCAATTGCGGGGTTGCCGGAGTGACAGAAACCTAAACCCCGTTGGTATATCGGTGCAGGAGGGATAGCAGGATCTCAGAGTTTAAGGCTGTGGTTAGATTTATCTTAATTACTTTCTTGTAGTTGCTGTCGTGGTATCGTCACGGCATATGCTACGGGGTAGCTAAAGTTAGGTGGTTCCTGTATGGGCGTCGACGGTATCCGGATGCGGGATTGGTACACAACACACGGTGATGTACCCAGGTTCAGGGCCCTCACGGTGGAGGTAAAACCCCTACTCCTGCATGTCTGATGTATATGACAGTATATGGTGTTACATAGTTGCTCCTTGAGCTGTTTGTCCTGAGGAGGAAGAAGCTACTGTGAGCTAAGAGGAGCCTAGCCGGCTTGGAGAGAGCCTGGCCGGCTTGGGAAATGCTCGTACGCGAGCTCCCAGAGAGAATGAGAGAGAGGGAGGGCAGCGCTGGCCCTCTTTTGAATGAGCGTGAGGGGCTCCCCTGGTGTGCTTATATGGCTGGCCACCCAGGGGACACAAGGCCCCATACTGCTTCTGAAGAAATGACTACTGGGGTCTTGTCAACTGTACACTACAGCACCACTGTTCGCTACAGGGACTAGAGCTGGCCCTATCGATAGCCTGGCAGGAGTAGCACGATCGCTTGTCTCGTCGCTGTACGTAGCAATGCTTGATCGTACTCCTGGCAGAGGGATCCAATGACTTGATCGTTCCTTGGATGGTGAAGCTGGCTCGTGCCGTGGCCTTCATCAGCCGGCCATGTAACTTGGTCTTCACATGGATGCTTGGAGCTGGTACATAGAGGAAGGAGCAGCAGCTGGATGTAGCTGGCCTCCACGATACCTGGGAGAGCCGGCCGTCCATGCATGCATGCACGTAGGGGCGCCTGGAGCGGTCGGTCAAGCACTGACCCCGTGCGTTGTTGCATGGCGGAGCCGGCCGAGCGAACGAGCGCCCCAGCCGGCGGTCGAGCGAGGTACGCTGCCACTCCCGGCCAGGAGCGGGCGACCGCGAGTCGGCCCAGGAGGGCGCGCCCGGCCTGATACGGGCGAGGCGGCCGGTATGACGTGGGCCGCGGGGAAGCCGGCCCAGGGAGCGAAGCCGGACGGGCCGATGGGAGCGGAAGCCGGCTTGTGCGTGGCGGAAGCCGGACGGGCCGCTGAGCCGGAAGCCGGCCCAGCGGGCTGTTCTTTTTTATCTTCTTTCTTCCATATCTTTTGACCCGTTGCATCTTTTCTTGATCCGCGAACGCTACGCGTTGGTAAACTCGAGGACTTTGCCATACCGGGGGTCATCCCCCCGACAGTTGCAGATGCTTGCAAGGGGTATAATCACAAGTATGTATTAGTCCTAGGAAGGGCGGTACATTAGCATAGGTTCACCCACACAACACTTATCAAAACAATGAAGATTAATCAGCTATATGAAGCGAAAGCACTAGACTAAATTCCCGTGTGTCCTCAAGAACGCTTGGTCATTATAAGTAAACAAACCGGCTTGTCCTTTGTGCTAAAAAGGATTGGGCCACTGCAATTATTTCTCTCGCACTTTACTTACTTGTACTTTATTCATCTGCTATATCAAAACCCCTGAATACTTGTATGTGAGCATTTACGGTGAATCCTTCATCGAAACTGCTTGTCAACACCTTCCGCTCCTCGTTGGGTTCGACACTCTTATTTATCGAAAGTACTACGATACACCCCCTATACTTGTGGGTCATCGGTGGCGGCGCCTCGGGCGGCCCAGTGCCCCCTGCGGGACTACTTAAGGGCCGACCTAAACGCACGGGGTGGGACGAATCGCAGAAGACATCCAGAACACCGCCGCCATCGCGAAACTCCGTCTCGGGACCGAAACTCCGTTCTGGCTCCGCCGGGACGGGGAATTGAAGGAGATCATCGCCATCATCACCACCGACGCCTCTTCATCGACCAGCCATGTTTCCCCATCCATGTGTGAGTAATTTCCCGCTGTAGGCTGAAGGGGATGGTAGGGATTGGATGAGATTGGTCATGTAATAGCATAAGATTGTTAGGGCATAGTGCCTAGTATCCGTAATTGGTACTTTTATGATATTGTTGCAACTTGTTATGCTTAATGCTTGTCACTAGGGCCCGAGCCATGATCTCAGATCTGAACATGTTATTGTTTCATGATGATATTCATTGTTTTATGATCTTACGCAAGTTGTATACACATATTGCTGTCCGGAACCCGAGGCCCCAAAGTGACGAGAAATTGGGACAACCGGAGGAAGAGCGGTGATATGAGGATCACATGTGTTCACGGAGTGTTAATGCTTTGCTCCGGTGCTCTATTAAAAGTAGTACCTTAATTTCCAGTAGATTCCCTAGAGGCCGGCTGCCACCGTGGTAGGACAAAAGATTTTGTGCAAGTTTCTCATTGCGAGCACGTACGAATATATATGGAACACATGCCTATGGATTGCTTAGTACCTGGATACCGTTTTATTATTATCTGCAAATGCCCTACCTTGATTGTTACATGATTTCTCTCATCCATGCAACGCCCTTTCATCCATCCCTGTGCCTACAATATTTTAATCCTGTTGTTTACTATAATCACTCTGCTTGTCTTTGTTACTGCTATTGCTGATATTTCACTACGCTATTTATAAAGCTGTTACCTCTTGATAAACTCTTGCGAGCAAGTATGTTTCCAGGTGCTGGATTGACAACTCCGCTGTTAAGGCTTACAAATATTCTTTGGCTCCCCTTGTGTCGAATCAATAAATTGGGTTTTACTTCCCTCGAAGACTGTTGCGATCCTCTATACTTGTGGGTCATCAGGGGCCTACACCTACCCTAGGCAAGCTTCAAGCATATGATATCTTCGAGTTGGCTCATCTTGAACTTGTACAACATTTATTCTTTCTTCTTATTTTCGTCTTGTTGATGTCTTGAAGATACACATGAGAGCACACTCAATCTTTGCCTTCAAGATATACTTGTGACTTGATATTCTTAATTTGATCTTTGTTGCAACATTGAAGCCAACATATGGTTCAAGCATTGCTTATGGATAACTGCTACAAATATAACTCAACGCAAACATTAGTCCATAGGGATTGTCATTAATTACCAAAACCACCATGGGGCTCCATGAACAGCAGCATGTAACCCCATTCCCCATCATTATTGAGGAACCTTGGGCCTGATAAGAGGTAAACATGGAGATGTCAGCACACACATGAACATTAGCACCCATATAAACCCAACATTTTATGGTCTGAAACACTGAAAGAATCACTACTAGATATCCCCTTTTAAGCGGGGTTGAATTAAGTCGGGATATTTTAGTTCAACTTCCGAGCAACCTTAAATCCGACGGTATACCGTCGTATGTCCGATCGGTTGCGCTCGGTCGGCCATTAGTCTAATATCCGACGGTACCGTCGGGTACTAGCTTTGCCCACGGGAATGCCTATGGATTGCTTAGTACTTGGATACCGTTTTATTATTATCTGCAAATGTCCTACCTTGATTGTTACATGATTTCTCTCATCCATGCAACGCCGTTCATCCATCCTTGTGCCTACAATATTTTAATCCTTTGTTTACTATAATCACCTTTTGCTGTCTTTGTTACCTTGTTGCTAATATTTCACTACTCTGCTATAAATGTTACTCTTGATAAACTCTTGCGAGCAAGTGTTTCCCGAGTCCAGCTGAATTGACAACTCATTGTTAAGGCTTACAAATATTCTTTGGCTCCCCTTGTGTCGAATCAATAAATTGGGTTTTACTTCCCTCGAAGACTGTTGCGATCCCCTATACTTGTGGGTCATCAAGACTATTTTCTGGCACCGTTGCCGGGGAGCATAGCTTTATTTGCAAGTTCACTTGGATTGATATTGTTCACTGCAAATTCTCCATCATGGGTAAACCTCGTGATACTAAAGTCGCCATATTACCACTACAAAAAAAGGTACAACTCTGAGTACCTCTGCTGCTCTTGATTCACCATCTGTGATAAGTAAACTTGTTTCACCACCACAAGCTTCAAATGCTGGTACTTCTACTGAATCTGAAAATTCCTCTTATAATTTTGATGATGCTTCTGCTGTGCTTGATAATGATGGTTCATTAGGATCTTTGCTACGATTGGTAGGTCTTAGACAAATTGAAAGTACTGAAATTCCTAATAAAAATGCTGCTACACCTGTTGATTCACCTGAGTCTGTTGAATACTCTAGTGATGATCTTGATGAAGATTATTTAGAACTTGATGATGATTTTATTGATAAATGCAATGCTACTACTGGTACAAGTAATATTAAAAAGCTTTTTGCACAACATACTGTTAGATGTAAACTGTCTCCTGATCCTAAATTTGCCACATCTCCTGTAAACATTAAGGATAAGGATTATGATTTTCTCTTGATTTATCTCATATATCTATTGTTGAGAAAACACCTTTTGTGGTACTGAAAAAGAAAGTGTTGTAGAACACATGATTGAACTTTCTTCTATGAGTAGCTTGTTTTCTGATGATATTAAGAAACGTACTTATTTCGTTGCTAAAATTTTCCTTTCTCATTAAAGGATGATGCTAAAACTTGGTATAATAGTTTGCCTCTGATTCTATTGATAGTCCAAGTGATTTTCTTGATGTTTTCTTTCGGAAATACTTTCCTGCTAGTGCTCAACATATTGTTTTCAGAAAATTTATAGTTTTGACCCGAAGATGGAGAGAAATTGCCTGAGGCTTGGGCGAGATTTTTCTCTCTTATCAGAGCTCGGCCTGGACATGATTTGGAAAAGCATGATTTACTTGATATATTTTATAGTGGACTAATGATACGTCCCAAACGTATCCATAATTTCTTATGTTCCATGCTACTTTTATGATGATACTCACATGTTTTATACACACTTTATGTCATTATTATGCATTTTCCGGCACTAACCTATTGACGAGATGCCGAAGAGCCAGTTGTTGTTTTTTGCTGTTTTTGGTTTCAGAAATCCTACAAAGGAAATATTCTCGGAATTGGACGAAATCAACGCCCGGGGGTCTTATTTTCCACGAAGCTTCGAGAAGACGAAAGGGATACGAAGTGGGCCGCGCCGCCACCCATAGGGCCGCGACGAGAGGGGGGCCGCGCCGCCTATGGTGTGGACCCCTCGTCGACCCTCCGACTCAGCCATCGCTGCCAAAGCCTTCGTCGCGAAAACCCCTATCGGAGCCACGATACGGAAAACCTTCCAGAGACGCCGCCGCCGCCAATCCCATATCGGGGGATTCGGGAGATCGCCTCCGGCACCCTGCCGGAGAGGGGAATCATCTTCCGGAGGACTCTTCATCACCATGAACGCCTCCGGATTGATGTGTGAGTAGTTCACCCTGGACTATGGGTCCATAGTAGTAGCTAGATGGTTGTCTTCTCCTCATTGTGCTATCATGTTAGATCTTGTGAGCTGCCTATCATGATCAAGATCATCTATTTGTAATGCTACATGTTGTGTTTGTTGGGATCCGATGAATATGGAATACTATGTCAAGTTGATTATCAATCTATCATATATGTTGTTTATGTTGTTGCATGCTCTCCGTTGCTAGTAGAGGCTCTGGCCAAGTTGATACTTGTAACTCCAAGAGGGAGTATTTTTGCTCGATAGTGGGTTCATGCCTCCATTGAATGTGGGACAGTGACAGAAAGTTCTAAGGTTGTGGATGTCTGTTGCCACTAGGGATTAAACATCAATACTTTGTCTAAGGATATTTGTGTTGATTACATTACGCACCATACTTAATGCAATTGTGTGTTGTTTGCAACTTAATCTTGGAAGGGGTTCGGATGATAACTTGAAGGTGGACTTTTTAGGCATAGATGCATGTTGGATAGCGGTCTATGTACTTTGTCGTAATGCCCTGATTAAATCTCATAGTAGTCATCGTGATATGTATGTGCATTGTTATGCCCTCTCTATTTGTCAATTGCCCAACTGTAATTTGTTCACCCAACATGCCATTTATCTTATGGGAGAGACACCACTAGTGAGCTGTGGACCCCGGTCCATTCTTTACATATGAAATACAATCTACGCAATACTTTCTTGTTCTTCGCAAACAAACATCATCTTCCACACTATATATTTAATCCTTTGTTTACAGCAAGCCGGTGAGATGACAACCTCACTGTTACGTTGGGGCAAAGTACTTTGATTGTGTTGTGCGGGTTCCACGTTGGCGCGGAATCCTGGTGTTGCGCCGCACTACACTCCTCCACCAACAACCTTCACGTGTTCTTGACTCCTACTGGTTCGATAACCTTGGTTTCTTACTGAGGGAAAACTTGCTGTTGTACGCATCACACCTTCCTCTTGGGTTCCCAACGGACGTGTGTCTTGCACGCCATCAACTAACCATTGAGTCTAGGGCATACCTGGATAGTTGTGCTGGTTGTGTTTTCAGGAAAAGAACTCCAGACGACGCTGAAGAATTATTGGCTAGAATAGGCCGAAATCATGATGATTGGACTACACCTGAACCAACCCCGACACCAATATTGAAGAAGAGGGGTATGATTAAATTAAATGATGAAGATATGAGGGAAGCCAAGAAATCTCTTAAAGAGAAGGGTATTAAATCTGAAGATGTGAAGAATTTACCCCCCATAGAAGATTTATGTAAGATAACTCCCCCTTCATCCATGATCGAGGTACACTCTCTTCAACGCTTTAGTAGGGAAGATATTCCGTACTCAAAACCTCCTGATCAATGTTTAGATGAGTTTGATAATTATATTGTTAAGCAAGATAATTTTAATATGAGAGTAGAGAATCATTTAATGGAAAATTCTCGAGCTATTAGTGAATTGCATGGTATTGTGGAGAGAACCTCCAATGATGTTAAGATGCTTGTTAAACATTTTCATATGATTCAAACTCAAATTGATCAACTCACTAAAGTGCAAAATGACTTGTTAAAAAATAGTTCTAAAGAAAAACATGCTTATGAAGTAACAACTAGAGGCGGTGTTTCTACTCAGGATCCTCTATATCCTGAGGGGCATCCCAAAAGAGTTGAACAAGATTCTCAACGAACTGAAACTAGTGCTCCTTCTAAGAAAAAGAAAAAGAAACATAAAACTGTTGTAGAATCCTCTGAGCCTGTTAATGATCCTAATAGTATTTCTATTTATGATGCTGAAACTGAAAGTGGTAATGAACATGATAAAGATAATGATAAGAATGATGCTTCTGATAAAGAAGAGGTTGAAGATGAACCTGAAAAGCATGCTAAAAATAAAAAGTATACTAAAGAAGATTTTATTGCTAAGAAACATGGTAATGAAAGGGAACCTTGGGTTCAAAAGCAAATGCCTTTTCCTGCTAAGAAATTAAAATCAAAGGAAGAAGAACACTATAATAAATTTTGTGATTGGATGAAACCTTTGTTCCTGCAAATCCCTTTGACTGATGCTATTAAATTGCCTCCTTATTCAAAGTATATATGAAAGATATTGTCTCTAACAAAAGGAAAATTCCTAATGAGGAGATTTCCACTATGCTTGCTAATTACTCTTTCAATGGCAAAGTTCCAAAGAAGCTGGGCGACCCAGGTATACCGACTATTCCTTGTTCCATCAAGAATAATTATGTTAGAACTGCTCTATGTGATTTGGGAGCAGGAGTTAGTGTTATGCCTTTTTCTCTTTACAAGAGACTTTATTTAGATAAGTTGATACCAATGATATATCTTTGCAAATGGCTGATAAATCTACTGCTATTCCTGTTGGTATATGTGAGGATGTTCATGTTCAAGTTACTAATAATTGCTTAATATTAACTGATTTTGTTGTGTTGGAAATGCCTGAAGATGATAATATGTCTATTATTCTTGGGAGACCTTTTCTTAACACCGCAGGGGCTGTTATTGATTGCAATAAAGGAAAAGTTACTTTCAATGTTGATGACAAGGAGCATACTGTTTATTTTCCCAAGAGGATTGATAAAGTATGTGGAGTTAATACAATTTCTAATGTGAGAACTATCAAAGTGGGAACTATTGATTGTCCTATATATGAGCCTAAGCAAGGATATCAAAGTATTATGATTGGATCCATATCAATTCAATACAAGGTAACATGATTGATTTGAGGTTTATTTCTTCTTATGTCATGTAAAATTTATTTGGTGGCAAGACTTGATCAATCTTGTTAACAAGTACATTTTATATGCATAGAAGAGCTAAACAACATTTCTTTCCTTCTCCACTTGTTTTACTTGTTGTAGCACTACTTGTTTTGTAAGATGCTTAGTTGTTTAGAGGTCTGAAAATCTTTTTCTGCCCTGTAATAATAATTTTGACACCCAAAAATGTGCATTTTTCAAAGTTCTCAAAAATTTACAAAAATTATACCGTTGGTCTTATTTTTCGAAGAGCTACCTGGAGCACCGGGGGCTGACAGTGGGGCACCACTGGGGCTCAACCCCATGTGCCGGCGCGGCCAAGGAGGGGGGCGCGCCACCCTGTGGTGTGGGCCCCTCCTTGCCCCACTTACTCATCTCTTCCTCCCATTCTACTCTCTCTCCCGAAAAAACTCGTACTCACTTTCTCACTCGCGTTTCTGCTCAAGAGCTCAAGATTTCTCGATCTCTTTGCTCAGCCCAGATTTTTGTCTGAAATTTGGCACATTTGCTCTTCGGTATGTGACTCCTCCAATTATCCAAATAGAACTTTGTTTGGTTGAGTATATCTTGAATATTTTGCTGTTGTAGGTAACATGTTTAGTGAGCTTGCATGCTTGTTCTAAGTTGTAAAAATTAGTTTTGATGCATGTTTAGTACTCTGCAAGTTCCTATAGTAGTTTCCCTCAATGATATGTCTCGAAATCAACTTTTATAATGTTTGTTGAAAAATTTCAGAAAATGGAGTGGAATAGGCACCAACTTAACCAACAAGAATTGGACAACAACTAAAAGAACTAAAAAACTAGTAGGATTGCCTGCACCTGCTTTGTTTAACCTTGCTTCCAGGGAAAATTGGTCGGTCACGAAAGAGGAACTAAATGCATATATAGAGGGGATGGCCGTCATGCAGGGGACAGCGCGGAGGAGGCCGAGGAACACCTCGACTTGTCATCCGATGCAGCGAGTTCTTCACATCAACATTTTGGGAATGTGGAGCCTTCACCCTTTTCTTCTGCACAGGGACCTTATTATGACTACACCATGTACGATCCACCGGCGTGGAACCCTGACCCTCGCTGGGGTTGATCTCCACTTAGGCCAAAAGCCTAAGCTTGGGGGGAGGTATACCGGCATCACTCATTCATTGCATATTATAATTGCTGGATACTTGTACATACTTGTTTAGCTTCTTAAAGTGGTTTTCTAATAAGAGGGAGATGATATTTGGGGAAGTGCTGATTGAAAACAGATTCTGGACTGATACCAAAAAAATTCTCAAAAACAGCCAGAACGTTATTTTGCGAAGCCAATTTTTGTGCATGTTCCCCAGGTTATTATCTAACTTTCATTAGTTGAGCACTTTTCGAGCTGAGCAGCGGAAGAATTTCGTAAAAATCGATTAGTGTACTGCTGTCAAGTTTGGCAGATTTCTGCTGCTTTGTGTTTATGTGACTCTTTTAGTTTTCATTTTCTTGTTTTTGCTTTGTTTCTTTCCTAAAACACAAAAAGACCAAAAATATTCTGTTGTTTCTCTTTACCATTTGTTTATTTTGGTTTCTTGTTCCTATTTTGCTTTATTTGCTATCATTGGTTTGCTATAAGAAAATCCAAAAAGATTTTGCTTTGTTTGCTTGTTTCCTTTTATTCTTGTTTCCAATTCGAAAACACCAAAAATATTTGCTGTGCTTCTTAGTTTTGCAAAGTTCACTATGGAGTTCAGAGGTCTTCGGTGGTTGGAGCTTGGTTTTCATTCCATATTATTCAAGCTACACAAGTGAAAGGCAATAATGACGATCTACGACAACTCTATTTATGTTTTGTTGTACAAATACGGGCAAGCGAGATACCACTTTATCATATCCTTCTATGAACATTGCAATCTTGCTGATAGACATGATTCATGATGCTTATTATTAATTTGTTGGTACCTTTTCCATGATTGACATAGCTATTAGATGACTTTATTTGCATGTATCTTATTATGAATTGCCTAAGTACTTGTCCATATCATGAGAATATTTACATCATATGAACAAATGTGTTCATGAAAGTTCTTTTATCGCACTCATTTGTTAAGCTGAATTGCTTGAGGACAAGCAATAAGCTAAGCTTGGGGGGAGTTGATACGTCCAAAACGTATCTACTTTCCCGAACACCTATTGGTTTGCCTCTAATTTGTGTATTTTGGATACAACTAACACGGACTAACGCTGTTTTCAGCAGAATTGCTAGTGTCTCGTTTTTGTGCAAAAATCCAACTTTCGGGAAAATCCCCGGGATTAATTCCAATGGGCCTATTTTCACGGAAGAATAACGAGACGAGAAGACCGAAGGAGGGGGCCCGAGGCGGCCTTCACCCCACCGAGCGGCGCGAGGCCCGGGGCCGCGCCGGCCTATGTGGCGCGCCTCGGGCAGCCAGTGCCCTACGGACTACTTAAGGGCTTCGACCTAAAAATGCACGGGGGTGAGAAGAAATCGCCAGAAGACATCCAGAACACCGCCACCATCGCTAAACTCCGTCTCGAGACCAGAAACTCCGTTCTGGCACTCCGCCGGGACGGGGAATTGGAGGAGATCATCGCCATCATCACCACCGACGCCTCTTCATCGACCAGCCATGTTTCCCCCATCCATGTGTGAGTAATTCCCCGCTGTAGGCTGAAGGGGATGGTAGGGATTGGATGAGATTGGTCATGTAATAGCATAAGATTGTTAGGGCATAGTGCCTAGTGTCCGTAGTTGGTACTTTTATGATATTGTTGCAACTTGTTATGCTTAATGCTTGTCACTAGGGCCGAGTGCCATGATCTCAGATCTGAACATGTTATTGTTTCATGATGATATTCATTGTTTTATGATCTTACCTGCAAGTTGTATACACATATTGTTGTCCGGAACCCGAGGCCCCAAAGTGACAGAAATTGGGACAACCGGAGGGGAAGGCGGTGATATGAGGATCACATGTGTTCACGGAGTGTTAATGCTTTGCTGTGCTCTATTAAAAGGAGTACCTTAATTTCCAGTAGATTCCCTAGAGCCCGGCTGCCACCGGCTGGTAGGACAAAAGATGTTGTGCAAGTTTCTCATTGCGAGCACGTACGACTATATATGGAACACATGCCTATGGATTGCTTAGTACTTGGATACCGTTTTATTATTATCTGCAAATGCCCTACCTTGATTGTTACATGATTTCTCTCATCCATGCAACGCCCGTTCATCCATCCCTGTGCCTACAATATTTTAATCCTGCTGTTTACTATAATCACTACTTGCTGTCTTTGTTACACTGCTGTGCGATATTTCCACTCTTTGCTATAAAGCTATTTCTGCGATAAACTCTTGCGAGGCAAGTCCGTTTCCAGGTGCAGCTGAATTGACAACTCCGCTATTAAGGCTTACAAATATTCTTTGGCTCCCCTTGTGTCGAATCAATAAATTGGTTTTACTTCCCTCGAAAGCTGTTGCGATCCTCTATACTTGTGGGTCATCAGGATCACCATATATGACAAGCTTCAAGCATATGATATCTTCGAGTTGGCTCATCTTGAACTTGTACAACATTTATTCTTTCTTCTTTTTTTCGTCTTGTTGATGTCTTGAAGATACACATGAGAGCACACTCAATCTTTGCCTTCAAGATATACTTGTGACTTGATATTCTTAATTTGATCTTTGTTGCAACATTGAAGCCAACATATGGTTTAAGCATTGCTTATGGATAACTGCTACAAATATAACTCAACGCAAACATTAGTCCATAGGGATTGTCATTAATTACCAAAACCACACATGGGGGCTCCATGCACTTTCAGCATGTAACCCCATTCCCCATCATTATTGAGGAACCTTGGGCCTGATAAGAGGTAAACATGGAGATGTCAGCACACACATGAACATTAGCACCCATATAAATCCACCAATCAGGAGAGTTACATACTGAAAGGACAGTAGGAGAAATACCGTACCCAACGTCCTTCCTCTGTGTTGCCAATGACCATGTTGACAGAAGTTGAGTTCTGTCCAGCTTGACATTTCTTTCCTTTGCGTTGTGGACAACGATGAGCCCAATGGCCATCTCGCCACACACCCAGCAAGGATCTTTCTAGCATAGAAAACAAAAAATTTCCTACCGCGAGAACGCAATTCAAGCCAAGATGCAATCTAGAAGATGGGAGCAACGAGGGGATGAACGAGACTAACCCTTGAAGATTTCCAAAGCCTACGAGAGGAGGCTCTCGTTGCTGCGGTAGACGATCACTTGCCGCTTTCAAAAGCGCGTAGAAGATCTTGACGGTGCCACAATCGGGCAGCACCTCCGTACTCGGTCACACGTTCGGTGTTGATGAAGACGTCCTTCTCCCCGTTCCAGCGGGCAGCGGAAGTAGTAGATCCTCCTCGGAATCCCGGCAGCACGACGGCGTGGTGGCGGTGGTGGTGGAGATCTCCGACAGAGCTTCGCCTAAGCTATGTGGGAGAGAGAGGGAGGAGGGAACCGCTAGGGTTTCTGGGAGAGGGGGCTCTTGGGGGGTGCGGCCATGGTGGTCTTGGTGTGGCCGGCCAGCCCCTCCCCTCCCCTCTTTATATAGGTGGAAGCCCCAAGGATTAGGTCAAAAGTCTCCGAATAAGACCCCAACATAAACCTTCCATATGACCAAACCTAGGGGGAGTGGGACTCCCCCCTTTCCTTTGGTGGGGTGGCCGGCCACCATGGGGAGGAGTCCACTTGGGACTCCTCCTCCCTTAGGCTGGCCGGCCAAGGTGGGTGGAGTCCCAGGACTCCACCTTCCATGCTAATTTCTTCCGGACTCTTCTAGAACCTTCTAGAACCTTCCAGAACAAATACCGGATCATTTTCAAACCTAGAAAATGACTTCCTATATATGAATCTTATTCTCCGGACCATTCCGGACCTCCTCGTGATGTCCTGGATCCCATCCGAGACTCCGAACAAAACTTTGAACTCCATTCCATATTTCCATATCTACTTAAACGACATCAAACCTTAAGTGTGTCACCCTACGGTTCGTGAACTATGTAGACATGGTTGAGACTTCTCTCCGACCAATAACCAATAGCGGGATCTGGATATCCATAATGGCTCCCACATATTCAACGATGACTTTAGTGATCGACTGAACCATTCACATACGATACCGATTCCCTTTGTCACGCAATATTTTACTTGTCCGAGGTTAGATCATCGGTATCTCTATACCTCGTTCAACCTCGTCTCATGACAAGTACTCTTTACTCGTACAGTGGTATGTTGTCTCTTATGAACCATTCATATGCTTGCAAGCTATTAGACGACATTCTACCGAGAGGGCCCAGAGTATATCTATCCGTCATCGGGATGGACAAATCCCCCTTTGATCCATATGCCTCAACTCATACTTTAGGATACTTAATCCCACCTTTATAACCACCCATTTACGCGGTGGCGTTTGATGTAATCAAAGTACCTTTACGGTATAAGTGATTTACATGATCTCATGGTCGAAAGGACTAGGTAACTATGTATCGAAAGCTTATAGCAAATAACTTAATGACGTGATCTTATGCTACGCTTAATTGGGTGTGTCCATTACATCATTCATATAATGACATAACCTTGTTATTAATAACATCCAATGTTCATGATCATGAAACTATGATCATCTATTAATCAACAAGCTAGTTATACAAGAGGCTTACTAGGGACTCCTTGTTGTTCACATAACACACATGTATCAATGTTTAGGTTAATACAATTTGTTATCACCAGAATTTGACCGAGTCAGAGGTGGGCCGCGATCAAGATGGACTCGAAGAATATATATAGAAGAGAAATACGTGAATCGGCCTTTTATACCAAGTTGGGCTTGTTTGCCCATGTATCTGTAACATATTAGATCGCATCTTAGTTTAGAAGTTAGAATCTTACTCGTGCACGGTTTGGTGCACGCCCACATTAGAAAGTCCTTTGGACTATAAATATGTATCTAGGGTTTATGGAATAAACAACAACCAACGTTCAACCACAAACAAATCTCGGCGCATCGCCAACTCCTTCGTCTCGAGGGTTTCTCCGGTAAGCACCATGCTGCCTAGATCGCATCTTATCTAGGCAGCACGAGCCTGCCTACGTTGTTCATGCGTTGCTCGTGTTGAAGCTTTTTGATGGCGAGCAACGTAGTTATCTTAGATGTGTTAGAGTTAGCATTGTTCTTCATATTACATGCTTTCGTAGTGCAACCCTTGCATGTCTAGCCGCCCTTACACCTATCTTAGGTGTAGGGGCGGCACCCCGCTTGATCATAGTTTAGTAGATCTGATCCGTTACGGTTGCTCCTTGTTTCATCAAGGATTAGTTTAACATCCGCAATAGTTAGGCCTTACAAAGGGTTGGAGGATCCAGCGGCGTGTAGGGTGGCGTTTGCTAGCCCTAGAAAGGATGTTCCGGGGATCAACCTCGTGTTGGTTTTTAGGCCTTGTCTAGGATGAAACTACGGTCACCGTGCGGGCCGCGAGGCCCATCGTGAGTAGGATGATCCGATTATGCGGTGAAAACCCTAAATCGTCGTAGATCTCATTAGCTTTACCTTGATCAAGCAGGACCACCATATATTCGGACACCCCGTCCGGATCATGGGTGGATCGGCTCTTTGAGCCGATTCACAGGATAACCTGAGAGCCGATCGAGGCTCGTATTTAATGTTTACGTGTATGCCATGCAGGAAACTAAGCGAGGCATCATCCACACCTTCCTGACCAGGTATAGGTCAGGTGGCACGCCCTTGTGATAAACATCGGACGTGCGACCAGGAGGCTTTGCGGGCCGTCGCTCTGAGGGACTGGGGCCAGCCGCAGCCCTAGTTGTTCCCGGCTCTACCGTGTTGCCCGTCTCTGCCCGCCAGGGGGTTTCTGACGTCAACACATTCTGGCACGCCCGGTGGGACTACCTTCGACATCCACAACATCGCCATCTACATCCGAGATGGCGGAAAGCACTCCGGTCAAGTATGACTGCCTGATGAGCTCAAGAAGAAGCATGACGAAATCAAGGCGGTCCTCGAAGCCGAACTCATCGGCTCTTTCCACCGAACCCGCTCCCATGGCGTCGAGGTGGAAGGGTTTCACACTGAAGCGCGCTCGATGGAGTGGACACATCCGCCCCGTCGGAAGAACGCACCAGGTCAGCTGCGGCAGGAGATCAACCACATGGTGGCTCATTCGTTGCACCGCCACTCGAGAGCCTGGTGAACACTTTGGAGCGTGTCGCTCTGCGCGTCGTCCAGGAAATCATGAGCACCGGTACTCTCCGTCGGGACCGGCTCTGGGGACTTTCAAGGGAGAGATGCCGCTCCAGCCCCAGCCGTTCGCATGGGCAGCACCGGAACTGCCGAACTCATCGGCATACGTCGTCTACAAGATTGGTGGTGATCCTAGCGACTACCAATTCCTACCGAGGCACCCAAGGAGATCCCGCACGGATACGCGTGCGCGTACGTACCGGACTGCAACACCAGGCACTCTCGAACCAGGCTGCAATATCAGGGGCCTGCAGGACGGCAGGAGGAACGTCGAGGGCCGATCCTGAGAAGCAATCGTGGCTAGCTAAGTACGCCACTCCGACAAACCTCCGGAGCCAGCTCTGCAGTTGGCTCGAGAACCGGAAAAAGCAAGGCCTGATGGCTGCGAAGGTTCGCGAACCCTGGATGAAGAGGGTCGTCCACGGAAAATGGAGTGGCGCCCCAAGCAGAAAAGCCGATGATGAAACATCGGCTGGCACAAACATGGTGCTCGTTCTTCCGACGAAGCTTAGTGCTCCACGATTACACGATGCACTCAAGGTGGACGACGGCAAGCGCAAACATGATAAAGTCAGAGATTGGGCTGGTTTTATCTACCGGCCTGAACGAGTAGCAAGAGCACGTCAATGAGCAAACGTGGCGAGGCTGATCCTTGTGATCGGCCCCAAAAAATTTATGAAGGGACATCACAAAACCTTCACCGAGCAAGCGACGTGGAGGCCGATTCCAGCAATCGGCCAAAATTATCCTCACCATCCATTCTGCCTGGGTTCAACATGTTATCCAACAGAGCCGATACCATCAATTCTCTTGACAGAATCGGCTCGGGGGGCACCCAGGTGGATAAAACACGAGGATATGCAGTGGAAGCGTCTCATCCTTTGGTGATGGGTATTGAAGTATGGGGGCCGATGCACAAGTCGGCCGTAAAAACGAAACACGAGGATATGCAGTGGAAGCGTCCCATCCTTTGGTGATGGGTATTGAAGTATGGGGGCCGATGCACAAGTCGGCCGTAAAAAATTTGGAAAATTCGAAAAATTTTGAGCACAGCCGATGCAGCAGACATCGACTTAAGGATATAAAAGCCGATGCATGGCCATCGACTCAAGAGGAATAACTGTTACGATCAGAGGGTCAATGGAGCACGAAGGGAGATTTTAATGGAAGAACTCCTCAATGGAGTAGTTTAAGGGCTCGGATCCTCTCTTCAAGAACAATGCCAAGAGCAGCCTGGACGTGCAGATCAGGTCAAGGATGGATTGCATTAGATCCGCCAAAGGAAAGGAGCTGATCTGGCCGGCAAGGGGCAGGAAAAACTGAATAAGCTCGGGGGGCAGCTCACCCTGAAGGTTCTCTGCTCTGGAGAGCCCATTTTGATGGGAATCGGCTGGCTCTGCATGATAGTTCTCTCAGACATGGCCTACCCATTTGTTGAGGGCATGCCCTCGTATGATTCGCCTTGATTGAGACTCGGGGGCAGCTGTGGCGGAATCCGTTTTTGAAAGCCGATTGGGTGGCTCGGGCTGCGAAGGCAAGTGGTGATCCGGCGGAACTCAAGTTCATTGTCGGAAGTAGTTCATGGGGCTTGCGTGACATCGTCGATTGACCAAGATTCCGCCTTGCTCAAAATGGGATTAGAACCGATGCGTTGCCATCGGCTCATTGAGCATCGGTTAAGAAATCGGCAAAGTCAAATTGGGGAAATTTCTTCATTAATAAACAGGATTTCTTACAAAGAAGAGCCGATTGCTCAAAGAAGGAAGAACAAAAGAAGGGCCTATTGGCCAATCTACTACTGCTAGGCCTATACTGTAGATCCTACTCTACGGGCCATCACTGCCCTCGTCGTCGTCCTCGGAACTCTCATCGGCACTGCTGCCGATGGGCTCCTCGTCGCTACTCCCGTAGCCCTCTACGGGAGCTTCATCCCCGTCTTCATCGTCGCTGCTGTCGTCGTCCCACCACATGCGGAGGCGTTTCGCCGGCGGGTAGCCCTCGAGGGAGTCGTCGTCGTCGTCGTCTTCTTCTTCCTCTTCTTCAGAGGTGGGGCAGCCTTCCCAGGGGAACCGGTCGTCCTTGCTTTGACTCCAGTTCCCCGTCGGCGAGGAACTGAAGATCTTCATCCCCGCTGGTCAAGGACTTGTCGTCCTCGGACCAAATGGAGGAGGCGTGGCTCTCCTCGTCCCATTCTTCTGGGGCACGGATTTCCGGCGGCGTCTCGCGGGAGGAGGACCCGTAGGAAAGCTAGGAGGAAGACATGGTAGCACGTAGGGTTTTTTGGTGCTAATGCGAGGAGGACGAAGGAGACGCAGCTGTTTAGAACGGTTAAATAAAGGGGATATGAGAGGGATTCAATGCCACAGCAGTTTCGAGGAGATGTTGCCCAACAGGTTTTGTGGCCACGTAGAGAAGTGGAAGGGGGCATCATGATGAGGATGCGGCGGTTCTCCACGACATGACCCGACGAAAGAAAGCGTAATGATTTTGGAAATGTCATTTCCAAAACCAGGGGGGCATGTGTTATCACCAGTGACCGAGTCGAGAGGTGGGCCGCGATCAAGATGGACTGAAGAATATATATAGAAAAATACGTGAATCGGCCTTTTATACCAAGTTGGGCTTGTTTGCCCATGTATCTGTAACATATTAGATCGCATCTTAGTTTAGAAGTTAGAATCTTACTCGTGCACGGTTTGGTGCACGCCCACAATTAGAAAGTCCTTGGACTATAAATATGTATCTAGGGTTTATGGAATAAACAACAACCAACGTTCAACCACAAACAAATCTCGGCGCATCGCCAACTCCTTCGTCTCGAGGGTTTCTACGGTAAGCACCATGCTGCCTAGATCGCATCTTGCGATCTAGGCAACAAGCCTCCCACGTTGTTCATGCGTTGCTCGTACTGAAGCCTTTTGATGGCGAGCAACGTAGTTATCTTAGATGTGTTAGGGTTAGCATTGTTCTTCATATTACATGCATCGTAGTGCAACCCTTGCATGTCTAGCCGCCCTTACACCTATCTTAGGTGTAGGGGCGGCACCCCGCTTGATCATAGTTTAGTAGATCTGATCCGTTACGGTTGCTCCTTGTTTCATCAAGGATTAGTTTAACATCCGCAATAGTTAGGCCTTACAAAGTGTTGGAGGATCCAGCGGCGTGTAGGGTGGCGTTTGCTAGCCTAGAAAGGATGTTCCGGGATCAACCTCGTGTTGGTTTTTAGGCCTGTCTAGGATCGGCTTACGGATCACCGTGCGCGGCGCAGCCCAATCGTGAGTAGGATGATCCGATTATGCGGTGAAAACCCTAAATCGTCGTAGATCTCATTAGCTTTACCTTGATCAAGCAGGACCACCATATATTCGGACACCGTCGGATCATGGGTGGATCGGCTCTTTGAGCCGATTCACGGATAACCTGAGAGCCGATCGAGGCTCGTATTTATGTTTACGTGTATGCCATGCAGGAAACTAAGCGAGGCATCATCCACACCTTCCTGACCAGGTATAGGTCAGGTGGCACGCCCTGTGATAAACATCGGACGTGCGACCAGGAGGCTTTGCGCCGTCGCTCGAGGGCAGGGGCGGCCGCAGCCCTAGTTGTTCCCGGCTCTACCGTGTTGCCCGTCTCTGCCCGCCAGGGGGTTTCTGACGTCAACACAATTATAGCATGGTATGTAAACATTATCATAAACACAAAGATATATTATAATAACCATTTTATTATTGCCTCTTGGGCATATCTCCAACAGTCTCCCTTTCACTAATCTAGTTTACATTTGTAAAGATATAACACCTTGGCCTTCGGTGCTTTATCATGTATTGCTCACGGGAGAGGTTTTAGTCAACGGATCTGACACGCTCAGAAACGTATGTATTTTGCAATTCATTTGCGTCTCAACGCATCACTCATTTTCCAAATGAGTTGGCATTAATCTTATATGTTCAGTCCTCTGGTGGAACCTTAATTCCGCGGTCTGAAATATGTCACTAATATTGTCATACACAATATAGCTTCAAAGTTCTGACACTATCGGAACTACACCAAGTTTTCAAAGAACTCTTCGACTTAAACATCCTTAGTCATTGTCAAAACAATGACATACTATGCCTTCGTTTGTAGAATCCGTCACAATATTTCGAACTCTTCTAAATCTAGCATAGACAACTTCTCAGCTCATTGTGCTACCTTTTAACCAACACTTAGCCTAATTGAGATTTGAAATTCATTTTTATATGTGACCAAACTAATATCGGTGCAACACCTTACAGCGATTTGTTTGTCATTACCCCATACAAAAATATATATATATCCTTGGTTCTTCTTAAGTACTCAAGAATATTCTTACTGTTTTTCAATGATTATCATATGAATCATTCTGGTACATGCTCATAACATTTTAGAGCACAGGACATCTGATTGTGTACATATTATTCATGATCTATAATCACTCATGTGTTTTTACTCATTGAGTGTCAGATACACTCAAGTCTTGTTAAACCTTCACATGACAAGAACATTTTCTTAATATTTCTATATTGAACTACTTCAATATCCATTCTATGTACTTTGACTTAAACTTTATTATGTGTTTCAATCTATCTTCATAGATCTTGACACTAAATTTGTTTCAGTCCATATCCTTTCATTGAAGTTAATTTCTCAATGAAACCTTTTTAATCAAGTATATAATTACATCATTTATAACCAACTATATGTCATCTACATAAAGTATTATAAATATGTCTCAGCGCTCCCACTTAATTTCTTGCAAATGCAAGCCTCTTCATCGTCTCTGAAAAAACTCTTTGACTATTTCATCTGGTGAAGATTCCAACTCCGCGATACTCACTTCATCCAATTGAAGTTCGTATACCTATCTAGTATTCTACGGACTAGCAAAACTCTTGGTTGTATCTTGTATACACCTTTAATACACACTTCTGTTAAGTAATGTATTTTGCCATCCTACTATCATATCTCATAAAAGAAATATGTAGCGATTACTAGAATAATCCACATAGACTATAAGCATCGCTACGGAAGATCTAATCTTATCGTAGTCAACTCTTTGAACTTTGTCGTAAACAACTTTTCGACAAGTCGAGCTTCTTCAAGGATATTACATCCAAGTCCATCAATTTTATAGATCCATTTACTTTCAAAAGTATTCATCTATCTTGGATTTCATGGCGTATAGCCATTTTAACAGAGTCAGGGCCCATCATAACTTCTTTGTTTGTAGTTGGTTTATCATTGTTCAAAATCAATGCTTTGTCCACAAATCATTTATTTGATCACAAAGTAAACCATACCTACAAGGTTCAATATGTACTTCGATCTCCATGGCTAAAACACTTTGTAGTCATGGGAGCCATGATCGTCGTGGCCGCTTCCGGAACCAATTCCGATGCTGCGCTACTTTGATCATTATGCTCAGGTTCATAAACCTTATCAAATTCTATTGTCCTCCCACTCAAATACTTCGCTAGAAAAACAATTTCTTGGAAATAAATAAGAAACATCGACAAACACTTTTGTCTTTGTATCATAGTGGAAAGAATTCCCAATCAATACTTTGGGATAACCAACAAAGACATTCATCCGATTTTGGTTGTAAACTCTTAGACCAAAATTTAAAGAAAGGACTATTAGGGTTTATACCCATGCCATAACTCGTATGGTGTCATTTCAACGGATCATGATGATGCTCTATTTAGTGTAAAAGCGGTAGTCACTAAAGCATAATCCACAAAATATAAGGGCATCAATATTTTATCTCATCATTGACCCAACAAGGTTTGGATACATCTCTCGGATACTTCATCATCACTATGATACTCCAAGAAACGTGAGTTGTAGAACAATTTCATAACTCTCTTAGATGTTCGCTAAAACTCGTAATTCAAATATTTCCACCATGATCCAATCATAGATATTTGACTTTTCTATTACGATGATTTCCACTTCATGCTGAAATTTATTTGAATCCATTCAAATGTTTCAAACTTCTTCCTTATCGAATATATCCACATATATATACTCAATTCATTGTTGAAAGTTTTCATGAAGTAGAAGAATCTCCCGCACACAACTATGCCCAGTGAACCACATATATCATTATGTATGTTTCCACTAAGTTAGTTGCCCGTTCAACTCTTGGCCTATGAACGGTATTTTAGTCATTCTCTTTTAGAAAAGATTTGCAAGCGCCAAACGATTCAAAAATCAAATGACTCCAAAAATCCATTTGCATGGAGTTCCTTCATGCGTTCCTTTCTAACATGACCTAAATGGCGGTTCCACAAATAAGTGGAATTCAAATCATTTGCCTTATGGCATTTTAGCGTCAGTATTATGTGTGTGTGTGTTTCACCATTAAGATTTATAATAACTTATCCATCGTACATGGAGTAATTTCATAATTTGAACAACTCATTGTTTTCATTTGACCAGAGCAAAATAACAATTATTAAGTTCTTTATTATAAATTCTAAGGGCTAGATAGAATGCCAACGATGAACATAATAACACTTTATTTTTGTTCCAGACGTGCATTCCTATCATATTCCTTGTCAGTCACTTAGGCCATTGTATTCTTGTATTGCGTTGTTTTGTATGACACTTCATACCAACCAATATGGTACAAATACCCAAGAATTTCATTGTGTGACCAAACAAGGAATACATCCATAACATGTATATCATTTATATACACCTGAGCTAGACTTTCTAGTCTTTTCTTTCTTTCTGCCAATAATCTTTTGTAGTTTCTCTTTTAGCTTTCCTCATTATTCAGAAAAACACTTCAACATCAATAACTTCTAGGTTTGTTGGTCAAATACCAATAACCTTGAGGTTCTTACTTTGAAGTTGATCATCATATGACAAGTGTTCCGGATTTCACTATTAGTAACCTTTTAATATGATGAACAATTTCACTCATAATTTTATCCATCACATCATGAAGACTTTCCGAGACCATGTCTGTACATGCTAGGCTCGTAAAGTTTTAACCTTGGTATTCGCATGTGCAAATCTAGCTTGCACCCGTTGTATGCACACGTAGAATCTATCACACCCGATCATCACGTGATGCTTCGAAACGACGAGTCTTAGCAATGGTGCATACTAAGGACGATCACTTCATGGATATGCGAATATCATTAGTGCCCCAATAGTTGGAGGATTGTGACGCCTGGCGTCTTCAACCTTCATACATTCCCATAAAACTTATGAGTTTATGTAATCTCACCAAATTATATTCTATCATCTTGCAATAAGGTCTTAGATATCACATATATCTCATACCTTGATTATTTCTGAAAACTAAATTTTCAGCTCCTTACTTTTCAAACAGATTTGAACTTCAAGTTTCACGGAGACAAGATAACTTTAGGTACTAATTGAAACCACAACTCTTTGAATCAACAATGTGAGGTTTACTAAAAGTTCACAATAGGACTTAATCATTTCTTGATTCTTTAACAATACGGTACCAGTCCGTAAAGTTTCTTGTCAGATTTTAACAGTATTTCTATCTCAATTACAAGACTAGCGCATGGTAGAA
Organism: Lolium multiflorum; assembly: GCA_030979885.1. NCBI lineage: Eukaryota > Viridiplantae > Streptophyta > Magnoliopsida > Poales > Poaceae > Lolium > Lolium multiflorum. The sequence goes on from CM061752.1 coordinate 208,740,648, forward strand.
AACGGATGCCCATTCTACAAATTAATTCAAAATACTACTTAGACTATGTTTATGATAATTAGTTCATGTTTTAATCTAATTACTAATGAACTCCCACTTAATACAACATCCCTCATAGTTGTTAAGTGGTACACGATCCAAATCCACTACACCAAAACCGATCATCACGTGAGATGATGTAGCTTCAATAGTGAACATCAACATGTTGATCATATCATCCATATGACTCGTGTTCAACCTTTCGGTTTCCGTTGTCCCGAGGCCATGTCTGTACATGCTAGGCTCGTCAAGCAAACCCAAGTATTCCGTGTGTGCAACATGGCTTACACCCGTTGTATGTGAACGTTGAGTCTATCACATCCGATCATCGAGATGCTTCGAAACGACGAACTATATCAACGGTGCATACGAGGGGAGAACACTTTATTATCTTGATATTAATGTGAGGGATCATCTTATAATGCTACCATCGCGTTCTAAGCAAAATAAGATGCATAAAGGATTAACATCACATGCAATTCACATGTGATATGATATGGCCCTTTAGTCTTTGCGCCTTCGATCTTCATCTCCAAATCACGGACATGATCTCCATCATCAACGGGCATGATCTTCATCATCGTCGGCGTAGTGTCAAGGTCCATGGCGCCGTCTTCATGGTTGTTCACCTCATGTAGCAACTATTACAACTACTTTGAAATACTACTCAACATGAAATTTAAAGACAACCATAAGGCTCCTGCCGGTTGCCACAATACAATAATGATCATCTCACACATATTCATCATCACATTATGGCCATATCACATCACCAAACCCTGCAAAAACAAGTTAGACGTCTCTAATTTGGTTTGCATATTTTACGTGGTTTAGGGTTTTCGAGTGAGATCTAATCTACCTACGAACATGAACCACAACGGTGATACTAGTGTTGTCAATAGAAGAGTAAATTGAATCTTCACTATAGTAGGAGAGACATACACCCGCAAAGCCACTTATGCAATACAAGTTGCATGTCGAGCGTGGAGCAAATCTCATGAACGCGGTCATGTAAAGTTAGCCCGAGCCGCTTCATCCCACTATGCCACAAAGATGCAAAATACTCAAACTAAAGACAACATAAGCATCAACGCCCACAAAACAATTGTGTTGTACTTGTGCAACTATCTATGCATAGACACGGCTCTGATACCACTTTAGGGATTCGTAGCATAGAAAACAAAAATTTCCTACCGCGAGAACGCAATCCAAGCCAAGATGCAATCTAGAAGATGGGAGCAACGAGGGGATGAACGAGACTAACCCTTGAAGATTTCCAAAGCCTACGAGAGGAGGCTCTTGTTGCTGCGGTAGACGATCACTTGCCGCTTTCAAAAGCGCGTAGAAGATCTTGACGGTGCCACAATCGGGCAGCACCTTGATGTCTACGGGTGCTTCTATTCTTGTAGACAGTGTTGGGCCTCCAAGAGCAGTTTGTAGAACAGCAGCAAGTTTCCCTTAAGTGGATCACCCAAGGTTTATCGAACTCAGGGAGGAAGAGGTCAAAGATATCCCTCTCATGCAACCCTGCAACCACAAAGCAAGAAGTCTCTTGTGTCCCCAACACACCTAATAGGTGCACTAGTTCGGCGAAGAGATAGTGAAATACAGGTGGTATGAATAAATATAAGCAGTAGCAACGGCACCAGAAAATAGCTTGCTGGCGTGTAGTTGATGGTGGTAATATTGCAGGAAGTAAAGATGCAGTAAAACAGTAAACAAGCAGCGATAGCAGTATTTAGGAACAAGGCCTAGGGATCATACTTTCACTAGTGGACACTCTCAACTTTGATCACATAACAGAATAAATAAATAGATGCTAGACTCTACACTCTCTTGTTGGATGATGAACACCACTAGCTGTGTAGGATTACACGAACCCTCAATGCCGGAGTTAACAAGCTCCACAATATTCGATGTTCATATTTAAATAACCTTAGAGTGCATGACAGATCAACACAACTAAACCAAGTACTAACATAGCATGCACACTATCACCTTCACACTACGAAAGGAGGCATAGATCACATCAATACCATCATAGCAATAGTTAACTTCATAATCTACAAGAGATCACAATCATAGCCTACGCCAAGTACTACACGATGCACACACTGTCACCATTACACCGTGCAGGAGGAATAAACTACTTTAATAACATCACTAGAGTAGCACATAGATAAATTGTGATACAAAACACATTGCAATCATAAAGAGATATAAATAAGCACTTCACTATGCCATTCATAACAGTGAATAAGTATTCTGTGAAATATAGCCTAAGAGACCCACACGGTGCACACACTGTCACCTTTACACACGTGGGACAAGGAGTCTCCGGAGATCACATAAGTAAAACCCACTTGACTAGCATAATGACATCTAGATTACAAGCATCATCATATGAATCTCAATCATGTAAGGCAGCTCATGAGATTATTGTATTGAAGTACATAGGAGAGAGATTAACCACATAGCTACCGGTACAGCCCCGAGCCTCGATGGAGAACTACTCCCTCCTCATGGGAGACAGCAGCGTTGATGAAGATGGCGGTGGTGTCGATGGAGGAGCCTTCCGGGGGCACGTCCCGGCGGAACAGAGACTCCTGTCCCCCGGATCTTGGCTTCGCGATGGCGGCTCTGGAAGGTTTTCTCGGTTTCGTCGAACCGGGTCGAGGTTTTAGTCGGACGACTAAATAGGCGAAGACGGAGTCGGAGGGGCCACGGGGTGCCCACACACTAGGGCGCGCCCCTTGGGCCGCGCCGTGTGGGTGGGGCCCCCTGGCTCCCCTCTCGCCTTTCTCAGGTGCTCGGAAGCTTCCGGGAATTATAAGATCTTCGGTGTTGATTTCGTCCGATTCCGAAAATATTTCTTTACTAGGATTTCGAAACCAAAAACAGCTGAGCAACTGGCCTTTCGGCATCTCGTCAATAGGTTAGTTCAGAAAATGCATAAATATGACATAAAGTATGCATAAAACATGTAGATATCATCAATAATGTGGCATGGAACATAAGAAATTATCGATCGTCGGAGACGTATCATCCCCAAGCTTAGTTCCTGCTCGTCCCGAGCAGGTAAACGATAACAAAGATGTTCTAAAGTGACATGCCATCGTAACCTTGATCATACTATTATAAGCATATGTAATGAATGCAGCGATCAAAACAATGGTGAATGACATGAGTAAACAAATGAATCATAAAGCAAAGACTTTTCATGAATAGTACTTCAAGACAAGCATCAATTAGTCTTGCATAAGAGTTAACTCATAAAGCAATAAATCAAAGTAAAGGTATTGAAGCAACACAAAGGAAGATTAAGTTTCAGCGGTTGCTTTCAACTTATAACATGTATATCTCATGGATATTGTCAATGCAAAGCAATATAACAAGTGCAATAAGCAAGTATGTAAGAATCAATGCACAGTTAACACAAGTGTTTTCTTCAAAGATAGAAAGAAATGGGTAAACTGACTCAACATAAAAGTAGAAGAATGGCCCTTCGAAGGAAGCATTGATTGCTATATTTGTGCTAGAGCTTTGGTTTTGAAAGCAAGAAACAATTTTGTCAACGGTAGTAATAAAGCATATGTTTTATGTAAATTATATCTTACAAGTTGCAAGCCTCATGCATAGTATACTAATAGTGCCCGCACCTTGTCCTAATTAGCTCGGATTACCTGGATTATCATCGCAATACATATGTTTTAACCAAGTGTCACAAAGGGGTACCTCTATGCCGCCTGTACAAAGGTCTAAGGAGAAAGCTCGCATTGGATTTCTCGCTTTTGATTATTCTCAACTTAGACATCCATACCGGGACAACATAGACAACAGATAATGGACTCCTCTTTAATGCATAAGCATTCAACAACAATTAATTTTCTCATATGAGATTGAGGATATTTGTCCAAAACTGAAACTTCCACCATGGATCATGGCTTTAGTTAGCGGCCCAATGTTCTTCTCTAACATTATGCATGCTCTAACCATTTTAGTGGTAAATCTCCCTTACTTCAGAAGACGGACATGCATAGCAACTCACATGATATTCAACAAAGAGAGTTGATGGCGTCCCCAGGAACATGGTTATCGCACAACAAGCAACTTAATAAGAAATAAAGTGCATAAGTACATATTCAATACCACAATAGTTTTTAGGCTATTCGTCCCATGAGCTATGTATTGCAAAGGTAAAGGATAGAAATTTAAAGGTAGCACTCAAGAAATTTACTTTGGAATGGCGGAGAAATACCATGTAGTAGGTTGGTATGGTGGACACAAATGGCATAGTGGTTGGCTCAAGGATTTTGGATGCATGAGAAGTATTCCCTCTCGATACAAGGTTTAGGCTAGCAAGGTTTATTTGAAACAAACACAAGGATGAACCGGTGCAGCAAAACTCACATAAAAGACATATTGTAAACATTATAAGACTCTACACCGTCTTCCTTGTTGTTCAAACTCTTTACTAGAAATTATCTAGACCTTAGAGAGACCAATTATGCAAACCAAATTTTAGAAAGCTCTATGTATTTCTTCATTAATAGGTGCAAAGTATATGATGCAAGAGCTTAAACATGAGCACAACAATTGCCAAGTATCAAATTATTCAAGACATTCTACCAATTACTACATGTAGCATTTCCGTTTCCAACCATATAACAATTAACGAAGCAGTTTCGACCTTCGCCATGAAAAATAAAAGCTAAGAACACATGTGTTCATGTGAACCAGCGGAGCGTGTCTCTCTCCCACACAAGCATTTACTCAAACAAAAACAAAAACAAAAGCACACAGACGCTCCAAGTAAAGTACATAAGATGTGACCGAATAAAAATATAGTTTCAAGAGAAGGAACTTGATAATTTGTCGATGAAGAAGGGGATGCCTTGGGCATCCCAAGCTTAGATGCTTGAGTCTTCTTGAAATATGCAGGGGTGAACCACCAGGGCATCCCCAAGCTTAGACTTTTCACTCTTCTTGATCATAGTATATCATCCTCCTCTCTTGACCCTTGAAAACTTCCTCCACACCAAACTCGAAACAAACTCATTAGAGGGTTAGTGCATAATCAAAATTCACATGTTCAGAGGTGACACAATCATTCTTAACACTTCTGGACATTTCCCAAAGCTACTGGAAGTCAATGGAACAAAGAAATCCATCCAACATAGCAAAAGAAGCAACGCGAAATAAAAGGCAGAATCTGTCAAAACAGAACAGTCCGTAAAGACGAATTTTATTGAGGCACCATACTTGCTCAAATGAAAATGCTCGAATTGAATGAAAGTTGCGTACATATCTGAGATTCACTCACGTAAATTGGCATAATTTTCTGAGTTACCTACAGAGAATTAGGCCCAGATTCGTGACAGCAAGAAATCTGTTTCTGCGCAGTAATCCAAATCTAGTATGAACCTTACTATCAAAGACTTTAGTTGGCACAACAATGCAACAAAACTAAGATAAGGAGAGGTTGCTACAGTAGTAACAACTTCCAAGACACAAATATAAAACAAAGTACTGTAGTAAAATAAACACATGGGTTATCTCCCAAGAAGTTCTTTCTTTATAGCCATTAAGATGGGCTCAGTAGTTTTAATGATGCACTCGCAAGAAATAGTATTTGAAGCAAAAGAGAGCATCAAGAAGCAAATTCAAAACACATTTAAGTCTAACCCACTTCCTATGCAAAGGAATCTTGTACACAAATGAATTCATGAAGAACAAAGTGACAAGCATAAGAGGATAAAACACGAGTAACTTCAAGATTCTCAACATAAAGAGGGGAAACTTAATATTATTAAGATGCATATAACCATGTTTCCCTCTCTCATAATAACTTTCAGTAGCATCATTAATGAAATCCACAATATACCCATCACTTAAAACATTCTTATCATGGCTCATATGTATAGAAGTATCATTAATTTTGGCATAAGAAGAGTTCTTCTCATTAATAGTAATTGGAGCAAGATTATTATCAAGAATTTGAACATGGTAAACAAGTTGCATATTAAGGGAATTGTTTTTGGTAATCCAATCATGACTATGACAAGTTTCATAAGGATAGTTATAACCTATATCATAGCATTCTTTATAATAATCATCAAAGGTCGGAGGCACAGTGTCATCATAAGAAATAGAATAGTTATCTTTCACAGTCGGTTTATCTATGATCATACCATCATTGTTATTAGAAGGAGATGTATCAAACACATAATGATCAGTAGCAAAAGGATTTTCAAACACCTCTTCCCCAAGCTTAGAGCTTTCTATATCATTATGGGAGGAAGCATGGATAGCACTGATACTATGGCAATTATTATCATCATCATTTTCAGAATTAGTTTCCCAGAGATTTGCAATATCAAAAGTAGTGTGCTCATTCAAATCATGATCACTAATGTATGTAAAGGGCATAGGAAGATCATTGTATTCAGATTCATTATCATAATAATCATTAGGAGCAACATACTTACGGTTACCTAGCGTTATCTCATTCACGTGGGGATATGCCGTTACCTCTTTCTCTTTATTCTCCTTCTTCTTCTTCTTCTTCTTCTTCTTCTTCTTCTTCTTCTTCTTCTTCTTCTTCTTCTTCTTCTTCTTCGTTCCCTTCTTCTTCTTCTTCTCCTCCTTCTCCTCGTTCCCTTCTTTAGGAGGAAGAGGCTTGAAGGGTGGCTTGTCCGCATAACCTGATTTACTTTCAGAAACAATAGAAGAAACTTGGGAGGATTCCTCCTTTTCATTAATTAGTTCAAAACACACAGCGGTCCTATCATATTTTGGCAAGGTGTCATCTTCTAAAATATTTTGTATGTAAGTATTTGTATGGCTATTATCAATGCAATAAGAAAAACACCCATGCAGGACATCATCAATATCAAGATCATTAATATCTAACAAAGAAATTTTCCTTGATAACTCTTCACACCACAAAAATAAAGTGAGTTCATCATGCTGATTAGGAGTAATTTCATCATCACAATACAAATTTGCAGCACTCATTGGGTTCAAATTATCATTGGTGGAGCATTGAAAATTAAAATGACCCACTTCATGGCAAACTTCACAAATAAAAGGATAGAGGGCACAAACTTTTTTACCAAGATCATCTAGAGCCCTAGCCCACTTTCTAGTTTTTTCATTAATATGATGGATACAATATTCATCTTTGATTTGATTAATTCCACAAGGTCTATGCATTCCACAAAAATTAACATGCTTATAGGAAATAGCATTCTTAGGAGTTTGAGCATGCTTATTGCAATCATTAACAACAATTTCATCCTTCATGCAAGCCTCTTTAAAAGGTTCATGATACTTATCAAAATTCTTTTTAGGCAATTCAAAATGAGAAGCAAAGGCTTTATAAAGATTTGCAGCAACTTGAGAGTCAAGACCATAAGTAGCACTCATATCTCGAAATTTATCAGTATCCATAAAAGCTTCAATGCATTCATAATCATAATTTATACCTGACTCTTCACCTTTGTTGTTCTCCCATCCTTCAGCATTCTCCTCAATCCGATCAAGAAGATCCCACCTAGCTTCAACCTCCTTGCTTGTGAAAGATCCCTCCGAACAGGCATCCAGATAGTCCTTGTGTTGTCCTGAAAGCCTCGCATAAAAATTGTTAACAATAACATTACGGGGGAGCTCATGAATGGGACATTTGAGCATTAGTGACTTCAATCTCCCCCATGCTTGAGAAATACTCTCTCCATCACGAGGATAAAAGTTATAAATATAATTCCTATCAATATGCACTTCATGAGGAGGATAAAATTTAGAATAAAAGAGAGGTACAATTTCCTCCCAACCAAGAGAATGACTATTCTTCAACAATTTATACCAATGCGCCGCTTTACCAGACAGCGAAAAAGAGAATAGCTTCTTCCTCACTTCATCCATAGAGATACCTGCACACTTGAATAACCCGCATAATCCGTGTGATACGTCTCCGACGTATCGATAATTTCTTATGTTCTATGCCATATTATTGATGATACCTACATGTTTTATGCACACTTTATGTCATATTCGTGCATTTGGAACTAACCTATTAACAAGATGCCGAAGTGCCAGTTCTGTTTCTGCTGTTTTTGGTTTCAGAAATCCTAGTAACGAAATATTCTCGGAATTGGACGAAACGAAGACCCAGGGGCCTATTTTTCCACGGAGCTTCGGAAGACCGAAGAACATACGAAGTGGGGCCACGAGGTGGCGACACCACAAGGCGGCGCGGCCAGGGGGCCGCGCCGCCTATGGTGTGGCCCCTCGTCGGCCCCGACTCGCCTTCCGCCTACTTAAAGCCTCCGTCGCGAAACCCACGATGCGAAAAACCACGATATGGAAAACCTTAAGACGCCGCCGCCGCCGATCCCATCTCGGGGATTACGGAGATCTCCTCCGGCACCCTGGGAGAGGGGATTCATCTCCCGGAGGACTCTACACCGCCATGGTCGCCTCCGGAGTGATGAGTGAGTAGTTCACCCCTGGACTATGGGTCCATAGCGGTAGCTAGATGGTTGTCTTCTCCTCATTGTGCTTCATTGTTGGATCTTGTGAGCTGCCTAACATGATCAAGATCATCTATCTGTAATTCTATATGTTGTGTTTGTCGGGATCCGATGGATAGAGAATACCATGTTATGTTAATTATCAAGTTATTACATATGTGTTGTTTATGATCTTGCATGCTCTCCGTTACTAGTAGAGGCTCTGGCCAAGTTTTTACTTTTAACTCCAAGAGGGAGTATTTATGCTCGATAGTGGGTTCATGCCTCCATTGACACCTGGACAAGAAAGTTCTAAGGTTGTGTTGTGCTGTTGCCACTAGGGATAAAACATTGGCGCTATGTCCGAGGATGTAGTTGTTGATTACATTACGCACCATACTTAATGCAATTGTCTGTTGCTTTGCAACTTAATACTGGAGGGGGTTCGGATGATAACCTGAAGGTGGACTTTTTAGGCATAGATGCAGTTGGATGGCGGTCTATGTACTTTGTCGTAATGCCCAATTAAATCTCACTATACTTATCATGTCATGTATGTGCATTGTTATGCCCTCTCTATTTGTCAATTGCCCGACTGTAATTTGTTCACCCAACATGCTTTTATCTTATGGGAGAGACACCTCTAGTGAACTGTGGACCCCGGTCCATTCTTTAATACTGAAATACAAATCTGCTGCAATACTTGTTTTCTTTTTTTCTCTGCAAACAATCATCTTCCACACAATACGGTTAATCCTTTGTTACAGCAAGCCGGTGAGATTGACAACCTCACTGTTTCGTTGGGGCAAAGTACTTTGGTTGTGTTGTGCAGGTTCCACGTTGGCGCCGGAATCTCGGTGTTGCGCCGCACTACATCCCGCCGCCATCAACCTTCAACGTGCTTCTTGGCTCCTCCTGGTTCGATAAACCTTGGTTTCTTTCTGAGGGAAAACTTGCTGCTGTGCGCATCATACCTTCCTCTTGGGGTTGCCCAACGAACGTGTGAAATACACGCCATCACCGTGCAAAAACAGTAAATGATCTCCAGGATGGACAGTTCCATCCCCTTCATAGCGGTTATCAATAACACGTTCAATAATTTTCATGGGTATCTTGAAAGCAGTACTTGCAGTAGGTGGATTTAAAATATCACAAGCATCATTAGAGTTATCGCATATGGGAGATAAAGCATTATCAGAACAAATTTTCTCCCCTAAAGATGGGAAGCTAAAAAGATCACAGAAACTAGCTTCCCCAAGCTTAGACTTATCCATAGCATTAGCAGTGATTGCGTTCATACCAATAACATTGCTACTAGCATGCAAATGAGGTTCCATAGGTTCTTTAATTTTCGCATCACACAATTCATGTCTTAACTTAGGAAATAAATTAAAAAGCTCATAGTTGTATTCCATTATGCCTTACTAGTGTAAAACAAGAAACAAAAAGATGCAATTGCAGGATCTAAAGGAAATAGCTTCGAGCACACACACAATGGCGCCAGAAAAGTACTTTACCTGGACCGGAGTATGAGTGCCTTTTACATTTCCTCCCCGGCAACGGCGCCAGAAAAGTGCTTGATGTCTACGGGTGCTTCTATTCTTGTAGACAGTGTTGGGCCTCCAAGAGCAGAGGTTTGTAGAACAGCGGCAAGTTTCCCTTAAGTGGATCACCCAAGGTTTATCGAACTCAGGGAGGAAGAGGTCAAAGATATCCCTCTCATGCAACCCTGCAACCACAAAGCAAGAAGTCTCTTGTGTCCCCAACACACCTAATAGGTGCACTAGTTCGGTGAAGAGATAGTGAAATACAGGTGGTATGAATAAATATGAGCAGTAGCAACGGCGCCAGAAAAGTGCTTGCTGGCGTGTGGTTGATGGTAGTAATATTGCAGGAAGTAAAGATGCAGTAAAACAGTAAACAAGCAGCGATAGCAGTATTTAGGAACAAGGCCTAGGGATCATACTTTCACTAGTGGACACTCTCAACTTTGATCACATAACAGAATAAATAAATAGATGCTAGACTCTACACTCTCTTGTTGGATGATGAACACCACTAACTGTGTAGGATTACACGAACCCTCAATGCCGGAGTTAACAAGCTCCACAATATTCGATGTTCATATTTAAATAACCTTAGAGTGCATGACAGATCAACACAACTAAACCAAGTACTAACATAGCATGCACACTGTCACCTTCACACTACGAAAGGAGGCATAGATCACATCAATACCATCATAGCAATAGTTAACTTCATAATCTACAAGATATCACAATCATATCCTACGCCAAGTACTACACGATGCACACACTGTCACCATTACACCGTGCAGGAGGAATAAACTACTTTAATAACATCACTAGAGTAGCACACAGATAAATTGTGATACAAAACACATTGCAATCATAAAGAGATATAAATAAGCACTTCACTATGCCATTCATAACAGTGAATAAGTATTCTGTGAAATATAGCCTAAGAGACCCACACGGTGCACACACTGTCACCTTTACACACGTGGGACAAGGAGTCTCCGGAGATCACATAAGTAAAACCCACTTGACTAGCATAATGACATCTAGATTACAAGCATCATCATATGAATCTCAATCATGTAAGGCAGCTCATGAGATTATTGTATTGAAGTACATAGGAGAGAGATTAACCACATAGCTACCGGTACAGCCCCGAGCCTCGATGGAGAACTACTCCCTCCTCATGGGAGACAGCAGCATTGATGAAGATGGCGGTGGTGTCGATGGAGGAGCCTTCCGGGGCACTTCCCCGTCCGGCGGCGTGCCGAAACAGAGACTCCTGTCCCAGATCTTGGCTTCGCGATGGCGGCGGCTCTGGAAGGTTTTCTCTGGTTTCGTCGAACCGGGTCGAGGTTTTAGGTCAGGGACGACTAAATAGGCGAAGAGGCGGAGTCGGAGGGGCCACGGGGTGCCCACACACTAGGGGGGCGCGCCCCCCCTTGGGCCGCGCCGCCCTGTGGGGTGGGGCCCCCCTGGCTCCCCTCTCGCCTTTCTCCGGTGCTCTGGAAGCTTCCGGGAATTATAAGATCTTCGGTGTTGATTTCGTCCGATTCCGAAAATATTTCTTTACTAGGATTTCTGAAACCAAAAACCAAGAACTGGCCTTCGGCATCTCGTCAATAGGTTAGTTCCAGAAAATGCATAAATATGACATAAAGTATGCATAAAACATGTAGATATCATCAATAATGTGGCATGGAACATAAGAAATTATCGATACGTCGGAGACGTATCACACCTCCGTACTCGGTCACACGTTCGGTGTTGATGACGACGTCCTTCTCCCCGTTCCAGCGGGCAGCGGAAGTAGTAGATCCTCCTCGGAATCCCGGCAGCACGACGGCGTGGTGGCGGTGGAGATCTCCGACAGAGCTTCGCCTAAGCTATGTGGGAGAGAGAGGGAGGAGGGAACCGCTAGGGTTTCTGGGAGAGGGGGCTCTTGGGGGGTGCGGCCATGGTGGTCTTGGTGTGGCCGGCCAGCCCCTCCCCTCCCCTCTTTATATAGGTGGAAGCCCCAAGGATTAGGTCAAAAGTCTCCGAATAAGACCCCAACATAAACCTTCCATATGACCAAACCTAGGGGGAGTGGGACTCCCCCTTTCCTTTGGTGGGGTGGCCGGCCACCATGGGGAGGAGTCCACTTGGGACTCCTCCTCCCTTAGGCTGGCCGGCCAAGGTGGGTGGAGTCCCTCTGGGACTCCACCTTCCATGCTGATTTCTTCCGGACTCTTCTAGAACCTTCTAGAACCTTCCAGGAAAAATACCGGATCATTTTCAAACCTAGAAAATGACTTCCTATATATGAATCTTATTCTCCGGACCATTCCGGACCTCCTCGTGATGTCCTGGATCCCATCCGAGACTCCGAACAAAACTTCGAACTCCATTCCATATTTCCATATCTACTTAAACGACATCAAACCTTAAGTGTGTCACCCTACGGTTCGCGAACTATGTAGACATGGTTGAGACTTCTCTCCGACCAATAACCAATAGCGGGATAGGAGATCCATAATGGCTCCCACATATTCAACGATGACTTTAGTGATCGACTGAACCATTCACATACGATACCGATTCCCTTTGTCACGCGATATTTTACTTGTCCGAGGTTTGATCATCGGTATCTCTATACCTCGTTCAACCTCGTCTCATGACAAGTACTCTTTACTCATACCGTGGTATGTTGTCTCTTATGAACCATTCATATGCTTGCAAGCTATTAGACGACATTCCACCGAGAGGGCCCAGAGTATATCTATCCGTCATCGGGATGGACAAATCCCACTGTTGATCCATATGCCTCAACTCATACTTTCCGGATACTTAATCCCACCTTTATAACCACCCATTTACGCAGTGGCGTTTGATGTAATCAAAGTACCTTTCCGGTATAAGTGATTTACATGATCTCATGGTCGAAAGGACTAGGTAACTATGTATCGAAAGCTTATAGCAAATAACTTAATGACGTGATCTTATGCTACGCTTAATTGGGTGTGTGCATTACATCATTCATATAATGACATAACCTTGTTATTAATAACATCCAATGTTCATGATCATGAAACTATGATCATCTATTAATCAACAAGCTAGTTATACAAGAGGCTTACTAGGGACTCCTTGTTGTTCACATAACACACATGTATCAATGTTTCGGTTAATACAATTATAGCATGGTATGTAAACATTATCATAAACACAAAGATATATTATAATAACCATTTTATTATTGCCTCTTGGGCATATCTCCAACACCAACAAGGGTCTTTCTTCTCCGTTTTACCCTTCTTCTTGAAGTTGGTAGTCTGGGAGACTCCTTTGTTCTTTCCCTTGGACTTGTGGGTAATTTTCTGTACCATATTGGCAGCAGAAAACAAAAAATTCCTACCGAGAACGCAATCCAAGCCAAGATGCAATCTAGAAGATGGGAGCAACGAGGGGATGAACGAGACTAACCCTTGAAGATTTCCAAAGCCTACAAGAGGAGGCTCGTTGCTGCGGTAGACGATCACTTGCCGCTTTCAAAAGCGCGTAGAAGATCTTGACGGTGCCACAATCGGGCAGCACCTCCGTACTCGGTCACACGTTCGGTGTTGATGAAGACGACGTCCTTCTCCCCGTTCCAGCGGGCAGCGGAAGTAGTAGATCCTCCTCGGAATCCCGGCAGCACGACGGCGTGGTGGCGGTGGTGGTGGAGAACTCCGGCAGGGCTTCGCCTATGCGCTGCGGGAGTTTGTATGTGGAGGAGGGGAGGCTAGGGTTTGGGGAGAGGGGGCTATGGGCGCCGGCCTCAAGGGGGCAGGGGTGGTGCGGCCAAGCCATGGGCTGCCCCCTCCCTCTCCTCCTCATTATATAGGTGGAACCCCAAGGGTTTGCCCAAAGTCTTCGAATAAGACCCCAACAGAAAAACTGCCTTATGGACGAAACCTAGAGGGACAGGGACTCTCCCCTTCCCTCTTTTCTTGGCCGGCCAAGGAGGTGGAATCCATCATGGACTCCACCCTCCCACTTGGTTGGCTGGTTAGGGTTTGTGGAGTCCCTCCGGGACTCCTCCTTCCATAGTGATTTATTCCGGATAATTCTAGAAACCACCTTCCATAAATTCACCGGATCATTTCCAAACTTGGAAAGTGACTTCCTATATATGAATCTTATTCTCCGGACCATTCCGGAACTCCTCGTGATGTCCTGGATCCCATCCGAGACTCCGAACAAAACTTCGAACTCCATTCCATATTCCATATCTACTTAAATGACATCGTTGCCTAATCGACGGTACCTCGGAGGAGGGATCCTCACGAGGGGGAGAAGAAGTAGGGGCCATAGGGCGGAGTGCACACGGGACGGTGGTACACGATTTACCCAGCTTCGGAACACACTGCACGATGACGGAGCCTACTGCTGCTTGTCTGGAATTATCTGGGCGCTTGCGCGTTGTTACAATGAGTTGTGGTTGTGCCTCTAGGGCTCCCGGGATCCGGCTTATAAAGGCGCACAGATCTAGGGTTTACATGGAGAGTCCTAGCCGGATTACAGATAGCCTAACTACGGTACAATATCTTGCCGTGCACGTCACGGATCCGCCTTCCATATACGTCGTACTGGATCCGGGTTCCTCATGGGCCTCCACGGATCCGGGTTCCTCCTAATGTCGGTACGGATCCGGCTTACTGATCCTGGGCCGGACTTCTTCCTTCATGATCAACAGCAACTGGGCCGCCCGATGGGCCACATGCCTCATCACCATCTGTGGGCCACCCGGGCTTGCCGGATCTAGGCACTGTCGATGGTACACCCATGAAGTATACCCACAACAGTAGCCCCCAGAGTTCTCCGAGTTTCACCTGCAGTTTCCGCCTTGCTGGTCCATCATGATCTCCGGCAATATTGGTAACGCGGAGAAACTTGAAGAACTCCAACTTCACATTTTCTTTTTTTCCCAACTGCTTAGCCGGAAAATGCTCCCACCCTGCGGGACTTCATCCATCGACGTTCCACTGATACGTTTCCGGGTTAGTTCCCTGCTTGCGAATGAGAGCTTTATCCTCACGCGATTACCCGGAATCTTCAAAGACTCAAACGGTTCCGCCAATTCTGGCGCCATTTTCGCGCGATTTCTGCGGTAACTTATCTCTAGCCATTTTTACCGTTTAGGGTTTGGGACACGTGTCGCGCATCCAACGGTGCGACGCTTGCGTTCCGACCACAGGATGCGGAGCACGAATCTCGTCCCGCCGGCCTATAAATATCCGCCGTCGACGCCCTCATCCCTCATTCACCCCCCTCTTCACCTCTCTGCCAAGCGCCGCCTCGAGCTCCTTCTCCGCCGTGCCGGAATCTCGCCGGAGCCTCGCCGGAACCGCTTCGCCGCCGCGTCGAGTTCATCCTGTTCTTAACATCAGCGAGCCACCGCACGGAAACCTCGTCGCCGGCGACTCCGACCACCGCAGAAGCCATTACGGTAAGTTCTCGAACCTTGCTCTCGCGCCGTAGTTGGTAGGGATGAATTTGGGGAAGACGATCCGGATCCGACTAAAGAACATTTTCTGCGATCTTTTAGATGTCTTCCACGACTCCCGCCTCCGCGGCGAACCGATCATGGCGACACCCATCTCCTCCGCTCCGCCTCCCTTCGCTCCAGTCCAGCTGGATCCCACTAAGGACTCCGGCAAGGACACCGAAGGTACCTCAGCTATCCCGGAGAAAGCCTCCGAGGTGGAGAAGAAGGCGGAAGAGGCTGCCAAAAAATCCAAAGCCCGCCAGCGGGATTCGGAAGCCAAAGGGAAATGGTGGCCCTGCACCACCACAGAGACCGAGCTGCAAAACTTGGAGGGGGAAGGCTTCTTGCAACCCGGAAGCTGGAGGACAACTCCGAATGCCTTAGCTCCAGTCCCCCAAGACAACGAAATGGTGCTGACGAAAGCGCTAGTGGAGCGAGGCTTCTCGTTTCCGCCTTCGGACTTCTTCCTAGAAATCCTGGAGGCTTATGGGCTCCAGCCCCACAACATCTCGCCAAACAGCGTGCTTGCGATTAGCAATCACGTCACCCTCTGCGAGGGCCATCTCCGGGTAACCCCCGAGCTCTCCCTGTTTCAATATTATTTCACTGTCAAGAAGGAGAGGATCCGGCAGTCCACCGAGCTGGCGACATGCGGATCCATCACCTTTATGATCCGCCCGGGCCGCGTCTATCCCCACACCGACCGCCACGAATCCGCGCGGTACTGGTCCGGGGGCTTCTTCTGATTTGAAGACGTCTCCGACCCCGCGAGCGACAAGAGAAACTACCGCCATTCAAGAACTGCCCCGCCACCGAGCTTCCGACATGGTCGCATTGCCCCCACCTCTCCGAGTCACTCCAGCTCACGCGCGCCGTCAGGCGGATCTGTAAGCTGACGGAGGAGGGGCTGACGGGGAAGGACTTGACCCTTTCCTGGTTCACCAAGCGGATCCAGCCGCTCCAACACAGGGACCGCTTGATGTTCCAGTACACAGGGCGCGACGACCCGATGCGCGCCACCAAAGACAATCTCTCCGCCGACGCCATCGACAAGAGGATCCGGGTCCTCATCAAAATTCCGCGTGAACTCCACGTTCACGTGTGCAACAAAGATATCCACATGAATGGTTCCGGAACCGCGGTACGTCGTCTTGACTTAACCTCTTGTTTCTTTTGCATTCAAACTTTTGTCTAAGTGTTTAACTATGTATCAGCTCGAAGCGCTCGAAGAAAGCGAACTCGGAACTCTCCTCCGGGTTCCTTCCACCGGCAACACGGATCCGGAAGCCGCATCGGAGGCGGAAGCTCCCGAGGCTTCCCGCCCCGCTAAGAGGAAGAAGCCTGCTCCTTCCAGCCCCTATGCGAAACGCGCCCGCGGAGTGCCTAGCACTGCGGCTACCCGGAAAGCAGAGGCGGAGGCGAAGCGCCTTCACTGATTAATACCAGCAACAAGGGGCAGCCTGCCATCCAGCATTTCTTCAAACCTTCCGGGTAAGCGCCTATTTCCGAGATCCAAGTTCTGGTTTCACGCTCAAACTCTTACTTATACTTTTATGTTTTTTCTGAAGCTCCGGAAGCCAGCCCCCCAAGGCCCCAAGGGTCCCGAAGAAAAGAGCCAAGCCATCTCCGGCTTCTATTCCTGTTACTCCCGAGGTTGAAGTTCCGCCCAAGGCTTCATCCGCCTCCAAGCCGGATCCGAAAGATGTCATCAACCTTGATGACCTTCCTGAAGATCCCGCGACCATGGGACTTCGCCAAGGGGACCTCCTCACCGTTCCTCCGCCAGATCAACCAAGCTCCGCTTTCGCGGAGCCCACAGAAGAAGAACAGGAGCAAAAGGCAAAGCTCCTTCAAGTTACCAACACGACTCGGGTCGACCCCCGACCGACTCCGTCCCTCCAAAAACTTACCCTCGCACAACGCCATGCGGAAGTTTCCGCCATGCTGAACAAAGTGTGGGGAAAGCCGGACGAGGAGATCCGAGAGCTCGCCGAGGACAGCCTGAAGGTGTTTTTCGCCAAGCACAAGGAAGTGCGGCAGGTAATACTAGCCCCCAAGCATTGGGTGATATATTTCCGTGTAACATGTATTAGCCGATGCTTTCCCAAAATGTACCTTAGGCGGAAATTTAAAATTTTTATACCAAGACTTTGAATTCCTCGCTAGCCCCCAAGATTTTAAATATCCGGCTAACTCCTTGCTGCTTCGCAGACCACGCGGAAATTGCACGAAGATCTACGCGTGCACGTGCTGGAGCAAATCTCGGAGATCGAGGGGCTGCGCCAGAACGCGGAAAATAGCCAGAAGGCTATCCAGCTGCTTGAGACCCGCCTTCAAGGTACGAGATCCGGGTCTTACTTTTTGTTCTGATATAGTTGTTCAGGATGCATAATTTATGCAATTTTTCTACTACAGAAGAGACTGCCAAGCACTCCAAGCTTGACGAGCTATCCGCCAAGAGTCCAGGTGCTTGAGGCGGAGAACGAGTCCCTCAAGACCTTCATGAAGAGTCCTCCAAGGAAAATCAAGCGAGGAAGGAGCTCTCCGAAAAGCATGCCCGCGACCTGGCGGAGCTGAACGACAAACTCAGAAAAGCCAGGGCCGCGTGACTTCCTTGATATCCAAGAACAAAGTTCTGGAAGCGGAGGCGGAGGCCATTGACAAACTTATCTTCCGTAAGCATTTTTCCGTGTCGTTGCTCCGACTACCTTGCATGCTTTATTCTCTAACGGAACTGAACCTCCTTCTTCCACAGCAAGCCTTGGCTTTGAATGGTCAAAAGAATCAAACCTGAAGAGGACGGAGGCATACGATGAAGCGCGAATTTCAATCGACGCGCTATTCGAAGCCTGTCGCGGAATTGCCAAGACTCTGTCTTTGAAGAAGGCCAAAACCTCCTGATCGACACGATGACCAAACTTATGGAACAAGTGCCGGATTTCATCAAGGACTGGCAAAAGTCTTCAGCACGCGGAGTCGCCTCTCTAGTCTTGGCCACCTGCAAGGCTCACTTCCCCTCGCTCAACTTTGCGGATGTTGCACGCGGAGCCCCCAAGGTTCCGACATGGGCGCCATCCTCGCGGAGACTCAAGGGTACGAGCAGCTGTTTGTCAGGCGAGTGAATCACTCGTTCTGGTACGGCAAGCACGCTCTGCCCAAGGGGTTTTCCGATGCAGAGGAGGAAGAAGGCGAGCCGGAGTATTACGGGGAAGGCTCGGGTCGAGCATCGAAGGCGGCTCGACGATGGCTCGAGGCCGGCTCGGCGATGGCGGCGGCGGCTCCGCCTACCAGGAATCTGAAGAGGAGAGCTCCGAGTAGAGTTCCTGTTTGAACAATGAAACACAGTTGCATCATTTTGGCCCCGAAGTGGGTTTGTAATAAGACTTAAATTCTTAAGTAGCTAGGGACGAAACGATTATGCATGGGCGGAAACAACTTATCCTGCTATCCCTTAATATTATTCTGCATGTTTCGTTTTATGTCGGAAAGCAAGTGCTGATGTCGTTGTTTTCCGGCTTGCTCGCTTGACCTTCCGCGAGCCGGAAGACCTTAGCCGGAAACGCTCGCCAGCGGCGACGAAACCCAATGGTAATCCGTCAATAACCGCGGAAACAAGCCCCCAAGCATAGGTGCCGGAAATCGCTACTAGGAATCCACGAGTTCGCAACAGATAACAATTTAATCAGAAAACTTAAGCTTACGTCCTAAAGGACGATTTTGAAAATCACAACTTTTATACACGCCTAGGCGGAAATATCCAGCTCTGCGGTTTTAGTCGGAAAACATACACGATCTAAAAATGAACAAGTAAAGGAGGTAAATGACTCATAGAGTGAACCAAAAGCTTTATTTCATTGATCATGTATAATATTGTTACAAGGTATGCAATTCTATGCTAAGTGTGGAAAGGACGTAGCTGTGCAATGTTCCAAGGGCGATCTGTCTCGTCGTAGATATCATCCGGATCCTCACGCTTGCGTTTCCGGTGCCAATTAGCAGGTCTGTCCCTCAGCTCTCGGAAATCAACAAGGTAGTACGATCCGTTGTGAAGCACTTTGCTAACGACGAAGGGTCCTTCCCATGGAGATTGCAACTTGTGATCTTTCACCTGGCGAAGGCGGAGGACCAGGTCTCCGGCCATGAACGAGCGATTCCGAACTCGACGACTGTGATAACGTCGGAGCTTCTGCTGGTAGATGGCGGAGCGCTGGTCAGCTAAATTCCGAGCTTCTTCGATCAGGTCCACAGATAGCTGTCTGGCCTCGTCAGCTGTTTCTTCATTATAGGCGGAAACTCGCGGCGAATCGTGGATGATGTCGGAGGGAATCACGGCTTCGGATCCGTATACCAGGAAGAATGGGGTAAACCCTGTTGACCTGTTAGGGGTAGTTCGCAAACTCCACAAGACAGCGTCCAACTCGTCAGCCCAAGCTCCAGCTGCTCGTCGCAGCGGTTCCTCGAGGCGTGGCTTGATTCCTGATAATATTAGACCGTTAGCCCTTTCAACTTGACCATTGGATTGTGGGTGAGCCACAGATGCGAGGTCCAATCGAATCCCCATTGTCTCACAATAATCCTTCAATTCTCCCTGAGCGAAGTTTGTGCCATTGTCTGTGATTATGCTGTGTGGGATGCCGAATCTCATCACGAGGCTGCAGACAAATTTTAGTGCCGTAGCACCGTCGGCTTTTCTCACTGGCTTTGCCTCGATCCACTTGCTGAATTTGTCAACAGCGACCAATAGGTATTCAAAACCGCCAGGAGATGATCTTTTTAACTTACCAACCATATCGAGCCCCCAGACCGCAAATGGCCAGGTGATAGGTATGGTTTTCAGCTCTTGAGCTGGAGCGTTTGGTTGAGTAGCGTAGTACTGACAACCTCGGCAGGTCTTGACTATCTTGTCAGCATCTTCTTTAGCTGTGAGCCAGTAAAAGCCTAGCCGAAAAGCTTTTGCAACGAGTGACCTGGGAGCGGCATGATGCCCGCAATCCCCTGCGTGGATCTCTCTGAGGATTTCAATGCCATCTTGATTGGAGACGCATTTGAGAAATACCCCTGTTGCGCTTCGTTTGTAGAGCTGTCCATCAACAATTGTGTAGGATCTTGCTCGTCTGATGATCTGTCGTGCGAGGACCTCGTCCTCCGGCAACTTCTGATCGATGAGGTAGTCCAGGAAAGGCTGCGTCCAAGCCGGAATGATAGCCATCACTTCTCTAGCCGGAGATACTGCCACCTCTGGGTTTTCCGGGTTAGCGCCCTTCACCGAGGGTATCCGTAAATGCTCCAGGAAAATTCCAGGCGGAATTGGCTTCCTGCCGGATCCGAGCTTGGATAGCATATCTGCCGCTGTATTGTCGTCTCTCCGGACATACTTGACTTCGTATCCTAGAAAGCATTTGGCGATCTCGTCAACTTCGTCTCTGTAAGCCGCCATGACGGAATTTCTGGCGTTCCAGGTTCCGGCTACTTGCTGTGCCACCAGGTCGGAATCTCCGCAGCAGATGATGTGCTTGATCCCTATTTCCTTAGCGATGCGCAGTCCGTGTAGTAGAGCCTCGTACTCCGCCATGTTGTTTGTAGCTTCGAAGTGGATCTGCAGAACGTACTGCAGTTCTTCTCCGGTAGGGGACTTCAGGGTGACTCCGGCTCCTGAGCCTTGATGCTGCTTGGATCCGTCGAAGTGCATAACCCATGTCTCTGGTTCCGGCTCCAGATTAGCATCCGGAGCTTCTGTCCAATCTGCAACGAAATCCGCCAAGACCTGTGATTTAACCGCAGTCCTGGCTTTGTAGCTGATATCGAAGGCGGACAATTCAATGCCCCATTTTGCTGTGCGTCCTGTTGCGTCAGCGTTGTTGAGAATCGTTGACAGCGGAGCCTTGCTCACGACTGTTACTGGATGTTCTTGGAAGTAATGTCTCAGCTTCCTGCTGCCCAGGAATACTCCGTAGGCTAACTTCTGAAAGTGAGGGTAGCGCTGTTTGGACTCCGTAAGGACCTCGCTAATATAGTAAACTGGCCTTTGGACTCCATACTCATGACCTTCTTCCTGTCGTTCCACCACGATGACGAGGCTGATGACCCTGTTGGTGGCTGCCAGGTAAAGGAGCATAGGCTCTGACTCTCCTGGAGCTGCTAAGATAGGTGGGGAGGTAAGTATCTCCTTCAACCCTTGTAGTGCTGCATCCGCTGCCTCGTCCCAGACAAACTTGTCTGTTTTCTTCAATAGCTTGTACAGGGGAAGTGCCTTCTCGCCAAGACGGCTAACAAACCTGCTGATTGCTGCGACACAACCAGTGAGCCGTTGCACATCTTTGAGACAAGTTGGCCTTTTTATGCACAAAATTGCCTTGATTTTTTCCGGGTTTACTTCAATGCCCCTGTTAGAGACAATGAAGCCAAGGAGTTTTCCGGCTGGCACGCCAAAGACGCACTTCAGCGGATTCAACATCATCTTGTACCGACGGAGATTTTCAAAGGTTTCTGTGAGGTCGCTGATCAAGTCGGATCCTTTCCGAGTCATGACCGCGATGTCGTCGACGTAGGCGTGTACGTTCCGGATCTGGTCCTTCAAGCACCGCTGCATCGTACGTTGGTAGGTGGCACCTGCGTTTTTAAGCCAAAGGGCATAGTAACATAGCAGTAAG
Source organism: Lolium multiflorum (assembly GCA_030979885.1). Classification (NCBI taxonomy): domain Eukaryota; kingdom Viridiplantae; phylum Streptophyta; class Magnoliopsida; order Poales; family Poaceae; genus Lolium; species Lolium multiflorum. Next base: position 208,762,894 of record CM061752.1, read on the forward strand.
TGCCAAATGGGGTGATGAACGAGGTCGCCTTTTGGTCAGACTCCTTCATCCGGATCTGGTGATACCCGGAATACGCATCAAGAAAACACAGAAGTTCCGCCCCTGCCGTCGAATCAATGACTTGGTCAATGCGCGGCAGGGAAACGGATCTTTCGGGCAATGTTTGTTCAAGCCAGAGTAATCGATGCACATTCTTAGTATTTCAGTGTTCTTTTTGGGTACAAGGACGGGATTTGCGACCCAATCAGTATGGATTACTTCTATTACAAAACCTGCCTCTAGTAACTTTGCTAATTCCATTCCTATGGCGCGGCGCTTCTTATCTCCAAAGCGTCGCATAGCTTGCTTCACCGGTTTAGCCCCCGGGTTTATGTTGAGGTAGTGCTCGGCGAGTTCCCTTGGTACTCCGGACATGTCAGAAGGTTGCCATGCGAAGATATCCATGTTAGCGCGGAGGAACTCGACGAGCGCGTCTTCCTATTTGGGGTCCATGTTGGCTCCGACTGAGACCTGCTTGGAATCGTCGCCTTCCTTGAAGTTGACTTTCTTGGTCTCTATCGCGGCCCTGAAGGAGTTTTTGTGTTCGGAGATCTGCTTCTTGGTGGTCTGCATTTCAGTCGGATCCACCGCGGCTCTGTAGCCTTTCAGCTCTTCTCCGGATATGACAGACTCTGCGAAGGCGGCTTCGCCCAACTCGCACTCGTGAGCCTTTTTGTAGTCTCCGGTTATGGTGATCATACCGTTAGGACCCGGAATCTTGAGCTTGTTGTAGATGTAGCACGCTCTTGCGTGGAACTTGTGGTAGGTGGGCCTGCCGAAGATGACATGGTAGGAGCTCTTGAAGGGCACAACTTCAAACGTGATCTTTTCTTCGCGGAAATTGTGAACATCGCCGAAAGCCACGGGAAGTGTGATGCTGCCGAGGGAGTTCGCCTTCTTACCCGGAACCACGCCGTGAAACTCAGTGTTGCTGTGTTTGAGCTGTTCCTTGGTGAGGTTCATCCGCTCCAGAGTCTCCAGGTACATGATGTTCAAGCTGGCTCCACCATCCATGAGGCACTTGGAGAAGTCATACCCGTCTATGCGGGGACTTACAACCAAGGCGTAGTATTCTTTTGGCACAATGGCGGGATGATCCTCCCTGTCAAATGTGCACGGAACTTCCGACCACCTGACATACTGCGGCACAGCCGGAACTGTGGCGTTCAGGATCCGGGTAGCTGACTTTGTAGCGCGGACTGTTGGGGTTCCGAGGAAGGTGTGGTAAGCCCCCACGCTCTTTTTCTCGAAGGGGTTGGATTTACCTGCGGATCCGGCTTTGGGATCCGGCGAGTTATCATCCTCGTCCATCGCCTCGGAACTGTCCTCCTCCTTGTCTTTGTTCTTGCCCTTGCCTCCTTTGCCACGAGGGCGGTGCTTCCGGGCTCGCTATCCTGCCTCCGGGTCGTTCTTTAGATCGTTGACCCACTTGCAGTTGCGGTTGGTGTGAGTGGACTTCCCTGTAGCCGGATCCAAGTGGGCCAGGCAGGGCATGTCCCTGTACTCTTCGTAGGTTTGCGGGGCGCGGGATCCGCCAGCTGTGACCTCAGTGCCATGCTGCTGACCCCTGCCGGCTCCGCCTCCACGGCCGCGTCCTCTTCCGCCTCCTGACCTCCGCGTTGGAACGCCATGGCGACCATGTCGGATCCGCCACTCTTCTGGTCATCAGGGTTTTTGCGTTTATGGCCGCTGTTGTTGCCGTTATCACGGTTCTTCTTTTGTTGGTGTAGGGGGATTGCTGTAGCTGCGATATCACCGCCTGCGTCGTCATCGGCGGCAGTGTGGTCGCTGGCAATGGAGATCATCTCATCCAAAGTCAGTTTATTTGCGTTAGCCAAACAAGTGAGCTTATGCCTCAGCAATCCTCCTCTCTGCAGTCCACCAATGAAGGCGTACATGGCAGTGGTGTGGTCGACGTTTTCGCACTCGTTCCTGCATGCCAACCATCGTGTGAGGAAGTTTCTTGAGGATTCTCCCTTCTTCTGGATACAAGCTTGTAAGTCGCTTGCCGTGGCAGGTCTTTTGTAGGTGCCTCTGAAGTGTTTCTCGAAAGCGGTCTTCAGGTCAAACCAGCAAAAGATGGAGTTCTTCTCGAGGTCGCTGAGCCAGATCCGGGCTGGACCTACAAGGTACAACTGGAGCATGCGGCAGGCGATATTAGGGGTTCCTCCGGCAAAGGTTACTGCATTATAGTAATCCTCAATCCAGGTATCCGGCCTTTCGGTGCCATCATAATGCTTCAGGTTTCCGGGTAGCTTGAGGGAGCTCCTTGGCTTTGGTTCCTCTCGAATCATCCTGCCAAAGCACTTCGGTCCGATGTAGTCGGTTCTGTATTCGTTGAGGCGTTCCCGCGCGTCGCGCGAGCCGTGGCGAGGAGATTGTGAGCGAGAGCGAGATCTCCGGCCTCCGCCTCCGCCTCCACCTCCGCCGCCACCGCTAGGTGGTGGTGAGGGAGACCTGCGAGGGGGCCGATCCGACCTCTTGCTTCCGCCTTCAGATTCTCCCCGGCCCTCCCGGTGCTGGCTCCGGCTCCTGTGGCTGCCTTCGCCGTGGCGCTGGCTGCCCTGGTCGTTCCGGCTCCGGCGAGGTTCCGGGTCGCGCTCCTCATTCCGACTCCTCCTAGGCTCGGGCTCACGATCGTTGTTCTGATTCCGGCGAGGTTCCGGCGTGCGCTCCCTGTTTCTGTTTCTTGAGGGCAGCACGTTGTCGCGGATAACAATTCCACCATGCCCCTGAGGCCTGGTGTTTCCGGCTGGACTACGGCGGCGAGGGGGACGCGGGTAACCATTAGGCGGAGGAGAGGGGTTGCGGTACTTGTCTCGTCCAGAGTACATTGCATCCTTTCCCTTTCTCGGATCTGACGGTGGCGTCTTTGATGGTACGGGGATCGGATTTGGGTGTTCCCTGGCTTTCCTTCTGCGTTCCGAGGATCCGGTTCGCGATTCGTCATCTCGATGGCGATTGTCGTGGGCGTCCTTCTGCGCAGTGGAGACGCAATGCTCCGGGTTAGATTCCAACTTGCGCGAAGTGTCTGCCTTGCTCTGCTGTTTCACCGCTGAAGCGACGAGCGTGCGAACGTAGTCGATGTCAATCTCCTCGTTACTTTTCTTCAAGATCTCTGCAGCTTTCGTCATATTGTCCTTTGGGGTTGCGAACGGCTGCTGCTCCGTTGGAGTTGCGAAGGTGATCCTGCGGGGAGTTATCATGTCACGCCGGAGCTTTTCGACCTCATGATGAGCTTCAACGATCTTGTCCTCCCAATGCTTTCGGAGTTCCTTGACCTTTGCCAGTCCTTCGTCCACCTCCTGCTCACGCTGGATGAAGTCTTCCACAAAAACTGCGGCGTGCTTCCTTTCCTCCAGCATGGCGGCTGCGGTGTCCTTAAACTTCTTGGCTGTGGCCAGCAGCTCCACTCTTTTAGCTTCTAAAGCTTCTACGTCTTCGGGAGTGATGGGTTTGTTAAGAATATCCGAGCGATAAACCGCATCCATGCCTGCTTGTGCGACCATCTCTTCAGGCGACAGGAGGCTCTCCGAGGAAGAATCCCTACGGGGCCGCTCCCGCGACATTGGAGATCCCTGGTGGGATGGCTGGGGGTCGGATTGGGTGCCTGCTCTTCTGATCCGTTTTCTCCCAGCGCAGCGACGGTCGCAAGTACCTGCTTTGGCTGGGCGGAGTCAACTTCAGGCTGATCACCGTATCCATATTCCTTCACCTTGCGATCGAACTCTTCAGTGTCCATGGATTGGGTGTCTCCGGAAATTGGGCTTAGATTTCCCAAAATCGACTCTTCAACCGGAGTTCCGCTTTCTCCGACAGCCTCTTGCTGATCCGGAGCAGCGTTGTTTTCCGGGGCCTCGACCTGCTCGGGACCAGCTCCGGCTTCTTGAGGGGCGGTTCCGGTGGTATGGGCCAAGAAGTGCACGAAGTGACACCTTTGCTTCTCTAACACCTGGGAGACCCAGGCGGATCTGCATTGGTCTTCCACCGTTATTTCCTGCTCAGGGGCGGATTGGGTGGGTTTTGATTTTTTCAGATCTAAGGCGGAATCTTCGCTAGGAAGTTCCTGCGTCTCAGATCGGATCTTCGCGACTGCGTCCTGCTCAGCGGCGGTCGCGTCAGCGTTACTTACCAGTGGGTTTCCGTCGGAATCGACGGTTTCCCCGATGAAGATGTGTATGCCGCCAACTGGGACGATGGAGAGCTTGACGGGGTCGGTTTTAGCCGGAATCCAACACTCATCCGGAGGGACGATCGGCAGATTTCCGGCGTAAAGGACACGCCCCACAGCGATGGTGTCGTCGAAGCTTCCCATGGCGGAACCCTCCCGGTTCCGGCCTCCAGACGCCGCAGGCCCACGGTGGGCGCCAACTGTCGTTGCCTAATCGACGGTACCTCGGAGGAGGGATCCTCACGAGGGGGAGAAGAAGTAGGGGCCATAGGGCGGAGTGCACACGGTGGTACGCGATTTACCCAGCTTCGGAACACCTGCGCGATGACAGGGCCTACTGCTGCTTGTCTGGAATTATCTGGGCGCTTTCGCGTTGTTACAATGAGTTGTGGTTGTGCCTCTAGGGCTCCCGGATCCGGCTTATAAAGGCGCACGGATCTAGGGTTTACATGGAGAGTCCTAGCCGGATTACAGATAGCCTAACTACGGTACAATGTCTTGCCGTGTACTCCACGGATCAGCCTTCCATATACATCGTACTGGATCCGGGTTCCTCATGGGCCTCCACGGATCCGGGTTCCTCCCAATGTCGGTACGGATCCGGCTTACTGATCCTGGGCCGGACTTCTTCCTTCATGATCAACAGCAACTGGGCCGCCCGATGGGCCACATGCCTCATCACCATCTGTGGGCCACCCGGGCTTGCCGGATCTAGGCACTGTCGATGGTACACCCATGAAGTATACCCACAACAGACATCAAACCTTATGTGTGTCACCCTACGGTTCGCGAACTATGTAGACATGGTTGAGACTTCTCTCCGACCAATAACCAATAGCAGGATCTGGAGATCCATAATGGCTCCCACATATTCAACGATGACTTTAGTGATCGATTGAACAATTACATACGATACCGATTCCCTTTGTCACGCGATATTTTACTTGTCCGAGGTTTGATCATCGGTATCTCTATACCTCGTTCAACCTCGTCTCTGACAAGTACTCTTTACTCGTACCGTGGTATGTGGTCTCTTATGAACTTATTCATATGCTTGCAAGACATTAGACGACATTCCACCGAGAGGGCCCAGAGTATATCTATCCGTCATCGGGATGGACAAATCCCACTGTTGATCCATATGCCTCAACTCATACTTTCCGGATACTTAATCCCACCTTTATAACCACCCATTTACGCAGTGGCGTTTGATGTAATCAAAGTACCTTTCCGGTATAAGTGATTTACATGATCTCATGGTCATAAGGACTAGGTAACTATGTATCGAAAGCTTATAGCAAATAACTTAATGACGTGATCTTATGCTACGCTTAATTGGGTGTGTCCATTACATCATTCATATAATGACATAACCTTGTTATTAATAACATCCAATGTTCATGATCACGAAACCATGATCATCTATTAATCAACAAGCTAGTTATACAAGAGGCTTACTAGGGACTCCTTGTTGTTCACATAACACACATGTATCAATGTTTCGGTTAATACAATTATAGCATGGTATGTAAACATTATCATAAACACAAAGATATATAATAACCATTTATTATTGCCTCTTGGGCATATCTCCAACAGTCTCCCACTTGCACTAGAGTCAATAATCTAGTTTACATTTGTAAAGATATAACACCTTGGCCTTCTGGTGCTTTATCATGTTTTGCTCACGGGAGAGGTTTTAGTCAACGGATCTGACACGCTCAGAAACGTATGTATTTTGTAATTCATTTGCGTCTCAACGCATCACTCATTTCCAAATGAGTCGGCATTAAATATGTTTGGTCTTCTGGTGGAACCTTAATTCCGCGGTCTGAAATATGTCACTAATATTGTCACACACAATATAGCTTCAAAGTTCTGACTCTCGGAACTACACCAAGTTCTCAAAGAACCTCTTGACTTTAACATCCTTTGTCATTGTCAAAACAATGACATACTCTGCCTTCTTTTGTAGAATCCGTCACAATATTTAGAACTCTTCTAAATCTAGCATAGACAACTTCTAGCTCATTGTGCTACCTTTTAAACAACACTTAGTCTAATTTGAGATTTGAAATTTTATTTTCATATGTGACAAAACAAATATCGGTGCAACACCTTACAGATTTGTTTGTCATTTCTCCATACAAAACTATATATATATATATCCTTGGTTCTTCTTAAGTACTCAAGAATATTCTTACTGTTTTTCAATGATCATCACATGAATCATTCTGGTATATGCTCATAACATTTTTAAGAGCACATGACATCTGATTGTGTACATATTATTTGTGATCTATAATCACTCATGTGTTTTTACTCATCGAGTGTCAGATACACTCAAGTCTTGTTAAACTTCACATGACAAGAACATTTTCTTAATATTTCTATATTGAACTACTTCAATATCCATTCTATGTACTTTGACTTAAACTTATTATGTGTTTCAATCTATCTTCATAGATCTTGACACTAAATTTGTTTTAGTCCATATCCTTTCATTGAAGTTAATTTCTCAATGAAACCTTTTAATCAAGTATATAATTACATCATTTATAACCAACTATATGTCATCTACATAAAGTATTATAAATATGTCTCAGCGCTCCCACTTAATTTCTTGCAAATGCAAGCCTCTTCATCGTTTCTGATGAAATCAAAAACTCTTTGACTATTTCATCTGGTGAAGATTCCAACTCCGATACTCACTTCATCCAATTGAAGTTCGTATACCTATCTAGTATTCTACGGACTAGCAAAACTCTTGGTTGTATCTTGTATACACCTTTAATACACACTTCTGTTAAGTAATGTATTTTGCCATCCTACTAGCATATCTCATAAAAGAAATATGTAGTGATTACTAGAATAATCCACATAGACTATAAGCATTGCTACGGAAGATCTAATCTTATCGTAGTCAACTCTTTGAACTTTGTCGTAAACAACTTTTCGACAAGTCGAGCTTCTTCAAAGATATTTCATCCAAGTCCATCAATTTTATAGATCCATTTACTTTCAAAAAGTATTCATCTATCTTGGATTTCATGGCGTATAGCCATTTTAACGGAGTCAGGGCCCATCATAACTTCTTTGCATGTAGTTGGTTTATCATTGTTCAAAAACAATCCTTTGTCCACAAATCATTTATTTGATCACAAAGTAAACCATACCTACAAGATTCAATAGGTACTTCGATCTCCATGGCTAAAACACTTTGTAGTCATGGGAGCTATGATCGTCGTGGCCGCTTCCGGAACCAATTCCGATGCTGCGCTACTCTGATCATTATGCTCAGGTTCATAAACCTTATCAAGTTCTATTGTCCTCCCACTCAAATACTTCGCTAGAAACAATTTCTCGGAAATAAGAAACATTGACAAACACTTTTATCTTTGTCTCGTGGGAAGAATTCCCAATCAAATCTCTGGGATAACCAACAAAGACATTCATCCGATTTTGGTTGTAAACTTATTTACTTATGCTATGCATACCAAAATAAAAGACTATTAGGGTTCATACCCATGTCATAACTCGTATGGTGTCATTTCAACGGATCATGATGATGCTCTATTCAGTGTAAAAGCGGTAGTCACTAAAGCATAATCCACAAAAATATAATGGCATCAATATTTTATCTCATCATTGACCCAACAAGGTTTGGATACATCTCTTGGATACTTCATCATCACTATGATACTCCAAGAAACGTGAGTTGTAGAACAATTTCATAACTCTCTTAGATGTTCGCTAAAACTCGTAATTCAAATATTTCCACCATGATCCAATCATAGATATTTGACTTTTCTATTACGATGATTTCCACTTCATGCTGAAATTTATTTGAATCCATTCAAATGTTTCAAACTTCTTCCTTATTGAATATATCCACATATATATACTCAATTCATTGTTGAAAGTTTTCATGAAGTAGAAGAATCTCCCGCACACAACTATGCCCAGTGAACCACATATATCATTATGTATGTTTTCACTAAGTTAGTTGCCCGTTCAACTCTTGGCCTATGAACGGTATTTCAGTCATTACTTTTTAGAAAAGATTTTGCAAGCGCCAAACGATTCAAAAAATCAAATGACTCCAAAAATCCATTTGCATGGAGTTTCTTCATGCGTTCCTTTCCAACATGACCTAAATGGCGGTTCCACAAATAAGTGGAATTCAAATCATTTGCCTTATGGCATTTTAGCGTCAGTGTTATGTATGTGTGTTTTACCATTAAGATTTATAATAACTTTATCCATCGTACATGGAGTAATGTCATAATTTGAACAACTCATTGTTTTCATTTGACCAGAGCAAAATAACAATTATTAAGTTCTTTATTATAAATTCTAAGGGCTAGATAGAATGCCAACGACGAACATAATAACACTTTATTTTGTTCCAGACGTGCATTCCTATCATATTCCTTGTCAGTCACTTAGGCCATTGTATTCTTGTATTGTGTTGTTTTGTATGACACTTCATACCAACCAATATGGTACTAATACCCAAGAATTTCATTGTGTGACCTAACTAGGAATACAACCATAACATGTATATCATTTATATACACCTGAGCTAGACTTTCTAGTCTTTTCTTTTCTTTCTGCCAAAATATCTTTTGTAGTTTCTCTTTTAGCTTTCCTCATTATTCAGAAAACACTTCACCTTCAATAACTTCTAGGTTTGTTGGTCAAATACCAATAACCTTGAGGTTCTTACTTTGAAGTTGATCATCATATGACAAGTGTTCCGGATTTCACTATTAGTAACCTTTTAATATGATGAACAATTTCACTCATAATTTTATCCATCATATCATGACGACTTTTCGAGACCATGTCTGTACATGCTAGGCTCGTAAAGTTTAACCTCAGTATTCGCATGTGCAAATCTGGCTTGCACCCGTTGTATGCACACGTAGAATCTATCACACCCGATCATCACGTGATGCTTCGAAACGACGAGTCTTAGCAACGGTGCATACTAAGGACGATCACTTCATGGATATGCGAATATTGTTAGTGCCCCAATAGTTGGAGGATTGTGACGCCTGGCGTCTTCAACCTTCATACATTCCCATAAAACTTATGAGTTTATGTAGTCTCACCAAATTATATTCTATCATCTTGCAATAAGGTCTTAGATATCACATATATCTCATACCTTGATTATTTCTGAAAACTAAATTTTCAGCTCCTTACTTTTCAAACAGATTTGAACTTCAAGTTTCACGGAGACAAGATAACTTTAGGTACTAATTGAAACCATAGTTCTTTGAATCAACAATGTGAGGTTTACTAAAAGTTTGCAATAGGACTTAATCAATTCTTGATTCTTTAACAATACGGTACCAATCCGTAAAGTTTCTTGTCAGATTTTATATTTCTATCTCAATTACAAGACTAGCGCATGGTAGAAAAACGGATGCCAATACTACAAAATTAATTCAAAATACTACTCAGACTATGTTTATGATAATTAGTTCATGTTCTAATCTAATTACTAATGAACTCCCACTTAATACAACATCCCTCATAGTTGTTAAGTGGTACACGATCCACATCCACTACACCAAAACCGATCATCACGTGAGATGATGTAGCTTCAATGGTGAACATCAACATGTTGATCATATCATCCATATGACTCGTGTTCAACCTTTCGGTTTCCGTTGTCCCGAGGCCATGTCTGTACATGCTAGGCTCGTCAAGCAAACCCAAGTATTCCGCGTGTGCAACATGGCTTACACCCGTTGTATGTGAACGTTGAGTCTATCACATCCGATCATCACGAGATGCTTCGAAACGACGAACTATATCAACGGTGCATACGAGGGGAGAACACTTTATTATCTTGATATTAATGTGAGGGATCATCTTATAATGCTACCGTCGCGTTCTAAGCAAAATAAGATGCATAAAGGATTAACATCACATGCAATTCATATGTGATATGATATGGACCTTTAGTCTTTGCGCCTTCGATCTTCATCTCCAAAGCACGGACATGATCTCCATCATCAACGGGCATGATCTCCATCATCGTCGGCGTAGCATCAAGGTCCATGGCGCCGTCTTCATGGTTGTTCACCTCATGTAGCAACTATTACAACTACTTTGAAATACTACTCAACATGAAATTTAAAGACAACCATAAGGCTCCTGCCGGTTGCCACAATACAATAATGATCATCTCATACATATTCATCATCATATTATGGCCATATCACATCACCAAACCTTGCAAAAACAAGTTAGACGTCTCTAATTTGGTTTGCATATTTTACGTGGTTTAGGGTTTTCGAGTAAGATCTAATCTACCTACGAACATGAACCACAACGGTGATACTAGTGTTGTCAATAGAAGAGTAAATTGAATCTTCACTATAGTAGGAGAGACAGACACCCGCAAAGCCTCTTATGCAATACAAGTTGCATGTCGAACGAGGAGCAAGTCTCATGAACGCGGTCATGTAAAGTTAGCCCGAGCCGCTTCATCCCACTATGCCACAAAGATGCAAAGTACTCAAACTAAAGACAACATAAGCATCAACGCCCACAAAACAATTGTGTTCTACTCGTGCAACCATCTATGCATAGACACGGCTCTGATACCACTGTAGGGATTCGTAGCATAGAAAACAAAAATTTTCCTACCGCGAGAACGCAATCCAAGCCAAGATGCAATCTAGAAGATGGGAGCAACGAGGGGATGAACGAGACTAACCCTTGAAGATTTCCAAATCCTACAAGAGGAGGCTCTCGTTGCTGCGGTAGACGATCACTTGCCGCTTTCAAAAGCGCGTAGAAGATCTTGACGGTGCCACAATCGGGCAGCACCTCCGTACTCGGTCACACGTTCGATGTTGATGAAGACGACGTCCTTCTCCCCGTTCCAGCGGGCAGCGGAAGTAGTAGATCCTCCTCGGAATCCCGGCAGCACGACGGCGTGGTGGCGGTGGTGGTGGAGAACTCCGGCAGGGCTTCGCCTATGCGCTGCGGGAGTTTGTATGTGGAGGAGGGGAGGCTAGGGTTTGGGGAGAGGGGGCTATGGGCGCCGGCCTCAAGGGGGCAGGGGTGGTGCGGCCAAGCCATGGGCTGCCCCCTCCCTCTCCTCCTCATTATATAGGTGGAACCCCAAGGGTTTGCCCAAAGTCTTCGAATAAGACCCCAACAGAAAAACTGCCTTATGGACGAAACCTAGAGGGACAGGGACTCTCCCCTTCCCCTTTTCTTGGCCGGCCAAGGAGGTGGAGTCCACCATGGACTCCACCCTCCCACTTGGTTGGCTGGTTAGGGTTTGTGGAGTCCCTCCGGGACTCCTCCTTCCATAGTGATTTATTCCGGATAATTCTAGAAACCACCTTCCATAAATTCACCGGATCATTTCCAAACTTGGAAAGTGACTTCCTATATATGAATCTTATTCTCCGGACCATTCCGGAACTCCTCGTGATGTCCTGGATCCCATCCGAGACTCCGAACAAAACTTCGAACTCCATTCCATATTCCATATCTACTTAAACGACATCAAACCTTAAGTGTGTCACCCTACGGTTCGCGAACTATGTAGACATGGTTGAGACTTCTCTCCGACCAATAACCAATAGCGGGATCTGGAGATCCATAATGGCTCCCACATATTCAACGATGACTTTAGTGATCGATTGAACCATTTACATACGATACCGATTCCCTTTGTCACGCGATATTTTACTTGTCCGAGGTTTGATCATCGGTATCTCTATACCTCGTTCAACCTCGTCTCCTGACAAGTACTCTTTACTCGTACCGTGGTATGTGGTTGATACGTCTCCGACGTATCGATAATTTCTTATGTTCCATGCCACATTATTGATGATATCTACATGTTTTATACACATTATATGTCGTATTTATGCATTTTCCGGCACTAACCTATTAACGAGATGCCGAAGAGCTAGTTGTTGTTTTCTGCTGTTTTGGTTTCAGAAATCCTAGTAAAGAAATATTCTCGGAATTGGACGAAATCAACGCCCAGGGTCCTATTTTTGCACGAAGCTTCCAGAAGACCGAGGGGGAAAGGAAGTGGGGCCACGAGGCGCCGACACGCTAGGGCGGCGCGGCCTGGCCCCGCGCCGCCTAGTGTGTGGGGCCCTCGTGTGGCCCCTTGCCTTCCGCCTACAGCCTTCGTGCGAAACCCCAGTACCGAGAGCCACGATACGGAAAACCTTCTGAGACGCCGCCGCCGCCAATCCCATCTCGGGGGGCACCCTGCCGGAGAGGGGATTCATCTCCCGGAGGACTCTTCACCGCCATGGTCGCCTCCGGAGTGATGAGTGAGTAGTTCACCCCTAGACTATGGGTCCATAGCAGTAGCTAGATGGTTGTCTTCTCCTCATGTGCTTCATTGTCGGATCTTGTGAGCTGCCTAACATGATCAAGATCATCTATCTGTAATTCTATATGTTGTGTTTGTCGGGATCCGATGGATAGAGAATACTATGTTATGTTGATTATCAATCTATTACCTATGTGTTGTTTATGATCTTGCATGCTCTCCGTTATTAGTAGAGGCTCTGGCCAAGTTTTTACTCTTAACTCCAAGAGAGAGTATTTATGCTCGATAGTGGGTTCATGCCTCCATTAAATCTGGGACAGTGACAGAAAGTTCTAAGGTTGTGGATGTGCTGTTGCCACTAGGGATAAAATATTGATGCTATGTCCGAGGATGTAGTTATTAATTACATTACGCACCATACTTAATGCAATTGTCTGTTGTTTTGCAACTTAATACTGGAAGGGGTTCGGATGATAACCTGAAGGTGAGCTTTTTAGGCATAGATGCATGCGGATAGCGGTCTATGTACTTTGTCGTAATGCCCAATTAAATCTCACAATATTCATCATGTCATGTATGTGCATTGTTATGCCCTCTCTATTTGTCAATTGCCCGACTGTAATTTGTTCACCCAACATGCTATCTTATGGGAGAGACACCTCTAGTGAACTGTGGACCCCGGTCCATTCTTTTACATCTAAAATACAATCTACTGCAATACTTGTTCTTTACTGTTCTTTGCAAACAATCATCATCCACACTATACATCTAATCCTTTGTTACAGCAAGCCGGTGAGATTGACAACCTCACTGTTTCGTTGGGGCAAAGTACTTTGGTTGTGTTGTGCGGGTTCCACGTTGGCGCCGGAATCTCTGGTGTTGCACTACATCCGCCGCCATCAACCTTCAACGTGCTTCTTGACTCCTCTGGTTCGATTAAACCTTGGTTTCTTGCTGAGGGAAACTTGCTGTGCGCATCACACCTTCCTCTTGGGGTTCCCAACGGACGTGTCAACTACACGCATCAAGCAAATTTCGCGCCGTTGGGAACGAAGAAAAGCTACACCACAAAGATTTCTAACTCCCACGTCAACTACGCGCCAGCTAAATTTCGCCGCTGCGGGAGATCAAGACACGCTGCAAGGGGAGTCTCCACAATCCAATCTCTTTACTTTTTTTGTATTGCTTTATTTAATTTACTACTTTGTTTGCTGCACTTATATCAAAACACAAAAAAATTAGTTGCTAGCTTTACTTTATTTACTGTCTTGCACTCTATATCAAAAACACAAAAAAATTAGTTACTTGCATTTATTTTATCTAGTTTGCTTTATTTACTACTGTTAAAATGGCCACTCCTGAAAATACTAAGTTGTGTGACTTCACAACCACAAATAATAATGATTTCTTATGCTCCACCTGCTACTACAGCAGAATTCTTTGAAATTAAACCTGCTTTACTGAATCTTGTTATGCGAGAGCAATTTTCTGGTGTTAGTTCTGATGATGCTGCTGCCCATCTCAATAACTTTGTTGAATTGTGTGAAATGCAAAAGTATAAAGATTTAGATGGTGACATTATAAAACTAAAATTGTTTCCTTTCTTATTAAGAGGAAGATCTAAAGATTGGTTGCTATCTCTGCCTAAGAATAGTATTGATTCATGGACTAAATGCAAGGATGCTTTTATTGGTAGATATTATCCCCCTACTAAAATTATATCTTTGAGAAGTAGCATAATGAATTTCAAGCAATTAGATAATGAACATGTTGCTCAAGCTTGGGAAAGAATGAAATCTTTGGTTAAAAATTGCCCAACCCATGGACTGACTACTTGGATGATCATCCAAACCTTTTATGCAGGACTGAACTTTTCTTCGCGGAACCTATTGGATTCAGCTGCTGGAGGTACCTTTATGTCCATCACTCTTGGTGAAGCAACAAAGCTCCTTGATAATATGATGATTAATTACTCTGAATGGCACACGGAAAGAGCTCCACAAGGTAAGAAGGTAAATTCTGTCGAAGAATCCTCTTCCTTGAGTGATAAGATTGATGCTATTATGTCTATGCTTGTGAATGATAGGACTAATGTTGATCCTAATAATGTTCCGTTAGCTTCATTGGTTGCCCAAGAAGAACATGTTGATGTAAACTTCATTAAAAATAATAATTTCAACAACAATGCTTATCGGAACAATTCTAGTAATAACTATAGGCCATATCCTTATAATAATGGTAACGGTTATGCTAATTCTTATGGGAATTCTTACAACAATAATAGGAACACACCCCCTGGACTTGAAGCTATGCTTAAAGAATTTATTAGTACACAAACTGCTTTTAACAAATCTGTTGAGGAAAAGCTCAATAAAATTGATATTCTCGCTTCTAAGGTTGATAGTCTTGCCTCTGATGTTGATCTTTTGAAATCAAAAGTTATGCCTAATAGGGATATTGAAAATACAATTGTTACTACAGCAAATTCCATCCAAGTTAGAATTAATGAGAATATAAGATTGATGGCCGAATTGCATGCTATAGTTTGGAATATTACCACCACTAGTAATGTTAATGATTCACATGTTGCTGCACCTCCTACTATCAATGGTAAAATAATTGGTGTTGGCAATGTTACTACTCCTAGTGCAAAGCGTGCAAAATTGCTGTGCTAAAACTGCTGAAATTTTTTCCAACATTGGGGATGATGATCCCATTGCTTTAGATTGTAATGGTTTGGATTTTGATGATTGCCACATCTCTGAAGTTATAAAGTTCTTACAAAAACTTGCTAAGAGTCCCAATGCTAGTGCTATAAATTTAGCCTTTACAAAACATATTACAAATGCTCTCATAAAAGCTAGAGAAGAGAAACTAAAACTTGAAACTTCTATTCCTAGAAAGCTAGAGGATGGTTGGGAGCCCATCATTAAGATGAAGGTCAATAACTTTGATTGTAATGCTTTATGTGATCTTGGTGCAAGTATTTCCGTTATGCCTAAGAAAATTTATGATATGCTTGACTTGCCACCATTGAAAAACTGTTATTTGGATGTTAATCTTGTTGATAATGCTATAAAGAAACCTTTGGGGAGAGTTGATAATGTTCGCATTACCGTTAACAATAACCTTGTCCCCGTTGATTTTGTTGTCTTGGATATTGAATGCAATGCATCTTGTCCCATTATATTGGGAAGACCTTTTCTTCGAACTGTTGGTGCTACCATTGATATGAAGGAAGGTAATATTAAATATCAATTTCCTCTCAAGAAAGGTATGGAACACTTCCCTAGAAAGAGAATGAAGTTACCTTATGATTCTATTATTAGAACAAGTTATGATGTTGATGCTTCATCTCTTGATAATACTTGATACACACTTTCTGCGCCTAGCTGAAAGGCGCTTATGGGAGACAACCCATGTTTTTACTACAGTATTTTTGTTTTATATTTGAGTCTTGGAAGTTGTTTACTACTGTAGCAACCTCTCCTTATCTTAGTTTTGTGTTTTGTTGTGCCAAGTAAAGTCTTTGATAGTAAAGTTCATACTAGATTTGGATTACTGCGCAGTTACAGATTTCTTTGCTGTCACGAATTTCGACCTGCCTCCCTGTAGGTAGCTCAGAAAATTAAGCCAATTTACGTGTGTGATCCTCAGATATGTACGCAACTTTAATTCAATTTGGGCATTTTCATTTGAGCAAGTATGGTGCCTCAATAAAATCCATCTTTACGGACTGTTCTGTTTTGACAGATTCTGTCTTTTTATTTCGCATTGCCTCTTTTGCTATGTTGGATGAATTTCTTTGATCCATCAATGTCCAGTAGCTTTATGCAATGTCCAGAAGTGTTAAGAATGATTGTGTCACCTCTGAACATGTTAATTTTTATTGTCCACTAACCCTCTAATGAGTTGTTTCGAGTTTGGTGTGGAGGAAGTTTTCAAGGATCAAGAGAGGATGATCAAGGAGAGTGAAAGCTCTAAGCTTGGGGATGCCCCGGTGGTTCACCCCTTCATATTTTAAGAAGACTCAAGCGTCTAATCTTGGGGATGCCTTGGGCATCCCCTTCTTCATCGACAACATTATCAGGTTCCTCCCCTGAAACTATATTTTTATTTCGTCACATCTTATGTGCTTTGCTTGGAGCGTCGGTTTGTTTTTGTTTTTGTTTTGTTTGAATAAAATGGATCCTAGCATTCATTGTGTGGGAGAGAGACACGCTCCGCTGTTGCATATGGACAAGTATGTCCTTAGGCTTTACTCATAGTATTCATGGCGAAGGTTGAATCTTCTTCGTTAAATTGTTATATGGTTGGAATCGGGAAATGCTACATGTAGTAATTCTAAAATGTCTTGAATAATTTGATACTTGGCAATTGTTGTGCTCATGTTTAAGCTCTTGCATCATATACTTTGCACCTATTAATGAAGAAATACATAGAGCTTGCTAAAATTTGGTTTGCATAATTGGTCTCTCTAAGGTCTAGATAATTTCTAGTAAAGAGTTTGAACAACAAGGAAGACGGTGTAGAGTCTTATAATGTTTACAATATGTCTTTTATGTGAGTTTTGCTGCACCGGTTCATCCTTGTGTTTGTTTCAAATAACCTTGCTAGCCTAAACCTTGTATCGAGAGGGAATACTTCTCATGCATCCAAAATCCTTGAGCCAACCACTATGCCATTTGTGTCCACCATACCTACCTACTACATGGTATTTCTCCGCCATTACAAAGTAAATTGCTTGAGTGCTACCTTTAAAATTGCTATCCTTCACCTTTACAATATATAGCTCATGGGACAAATAGCTTAAAAACTATTGTGGTATTGAATATGTACTTATGCACTTTATCTCTTATTAAGTTGCTTGTTGTGCGATAACCATGTTTCTGGGGACGCCATCAACTATTCTTTGTTGAATATCATGTGAGTTGCTATGCATGTCCGTCTTGTCTGAAGTAAGAGAGATCTACCACCTTAATGGTTGGAGCATGCATATTGTTAGAGAAGAACATTGGGCCGCTAACTAAAGCCATGAATCATGGTGGAAGTTTCAGTTTTGGACATATATCCTCAATCTCATATGAGAACACTAATTGTTGCTACATGCTTATGCATTAAAGAGGAGTCCATTATCTGTTGTCCATGTTGTCCCGGTATGGATGTCTAAGTTGAGAATAATCAAAAGCGAGAAATCCAAAATGCGAGCTTTCTCCTTAGACCTTTGTACATGCGGCATGGAGGTACCCCTTTGTGACACTCACTACAAGAAAAGTTCTGATAGACAACGTCTCAAAATCGTCCGCTAAGGGGTATTTTTCGTCGCCTATGGGCCTAACCCGACGATATGGGTTCTGTTGTGGAAACTGCGTCAGGCAAAGTCCTACGACGATTTTTTCGGTCCGTCGCGCTTGGGCGCCCTTCCGCCACGGAAAATCGGACCGTTGCCCAAGTGTTTCCGGAGCCCGTTGACTGCGACGTCATGCAAACGGACGTGGCGTACGCCGTTAGGATTAACGGCGTTTGAAACCCCGTGGTAGATGGTAGGCCCACACGAGGCCTGCCACGTCTTAAGCGGGCCCCATTAAGTTTACGGGCCGGGCCAGCTGACTTAGTTTGACCGGTCAACTATATAGGCTGGTCCATTAGTTACGTGGGCCAGCCTAACCTCTAAGGTTGACTGGTCAAAACTTTAATGGGCCGGCCCACTAAGCATGTGGGCCGGGCCGAATGCACTCGTTTGACCGGTCAACAGGCAAAAGGGCCGGCCCACAAGACATGTGGGACCCACTTTCTGTTATGGGCCGCCCATTTACAAAGTGGGGTCCACATTAAAGCAACTGGGCCGGCCCAAGAAGTTAGTGGGCGGCCCAATTAGCATGTGGGTCCCACTTTCCTGCTATCGGGCGCCCATTTAGTACGTGGGGTCCACATTTGATTGGCCCAACAAGCCGGTGGGCGGCCGTGCAGTGGGTCCCACTTTCCTTTAAGGGCGACCCATTTAGTACGTGGGGTCCACCATATAGGAAGTGGGCGGCCCAAGATGGGGCGGGCCAAAAACAGTGGGTCCCACTTTCCTGTTAAAGGGCTGGCCCATTTAGCATGTGGGTCCACCATAGAGCGAGTGGGCCGGCCCAACAAGATAGTGGGCCGGGCCAAAAACTCTGGTGGGTCCCACATCCCTGCTAAAGGGCCGGCCCATTTAGTATGTGGGGTCCACCATATAGCAAGTGGGCCGGCCCAACAAGATATTGGGCCGGGCCAAACGCTGGTGGGGCCCACTTTCCGGTTAAGGGGCGGCCCATTTAGTATGTGGGGTCCAGTATAGCAAGGGGAGCCCAACACGCTAGTAGGCGGGCCAAAAACACGTGGGTCCCACTTTCCGTAAAGAGCGGCCCATTAGTATGTGGGTCCACCATAGAGCAAGTGGGCCGGCCCAACACGCTAGTGGGCGGGCAAAAGCAGGGTGGGGCCCACTTTCCTCTAAGGGCCGGCCCGTTTAGTATGTGGGACCACCACAAAGCAATTGGGCTGGCCCAACTAGTTAGTGGGCCGGCCCGTGGGTGGGGTCCACCTTAAAGCAAGTGGGTCGGCCCAATAAAAGTGTGGGGTCCACAGTTAATCAAGTGGGCTGGCCCAATAAGTAAGTGGGCCAGCGTTTAGTCTTGTTTATATGCCGGCGTAAAAGGCGCTTTAGGATTTTGCGGGCCGGCACGTATGTGATTTCGCTTAATTGGACCGTTTAAGGGATGGGAATTCGTGATTTAGATACTGAGAATATTTACGCAGCATTGATTTCTTCGGATAGCCTCACTTACCACAAGCACCAAAGAAAAAATGCGTGAAAGAACTATAAAAACTAACTAAATATTACATCAGCTGCAAGGCTTTGAAAAAATATTACAGAACCCAGAGAAATTGAATGGTAATTAAACCTAGCAATACAATGAAGCGATCCGGCAATCTTTTAAGTTGTCCATGCACCACCTATATCTGAAACAAAGACATTACAAGTTAAGACAGCAACAATGGAAACGCAAAGACACTGCAATATTGTTTGCCAAAGAATTTGGAACTCATCATTTCGTCGTTATAACAAGATCATTGTAATGCGCACAATAAGCAAACAAAGAGTGCATGCCGCATACCAACAGCCAATATAACAGAGCATGTTAGAATGAAACAGCAGACTTACTACTGTCGAGTCCCATGCAAACCAACATGTTCAGGGAGTACAAAATTGGCATGAACAACATAGTAGCAGGCTATAAATTTTGTAACAACGACTGAGCAAGATGAAGTTATGATGGCTACATCTACAGAGCAGGGAATGTAAACCAAAAATAGAAGTTACGATGGCAAAAGCTAAAGAGGAGGGAATGTGAACCAACATGTGCCAAGTGCAATTACTTCATTTTGGCCGTGAACTAAATAATACTCCTGAACTTATAGTGAAGGGGATGCAAATCAAGATGTTTCGGGATATAAACTTGTAATGAGCAACACATAGAGGATAGTTAATGCTGGAGCTTAGGATGGACCAGATACAGAATATAGTGGGATCACCTGTGAACTTGTATAAGAGGGAATGCAAACCAATATGTTCAGCTTTCCATATGTGAGCGTCATGCCAAGTCAGAGAAACAAGTCAATAATGCAGCTTTTGAAGAACAAGATGGCACGCAAAATTATTATCTAGTAGTATGACAAGTTTATTTGTACTACAGGCTAGATAGCAGAGTGATAGCATGCCAAACTAAGTCCTTACTTTGTTAGCTTACAATGAACTAGATACAAAACAATGGCATCACCTGTAGTACAGGGAATGCAAGCCAACATGTTCATGGAGTAAAAAATTGGCACAAACAACATAGTAGCAGGCCATAATTTTTGTAACAACGACTGAGCAAGATAAAGTTATGATGGCTAGATCTACAGAGCAGGGAATGTAAACCAAATATAG
Source organism: Lolium multiflorum (assembly GCA_030979885.1). Lineage (NCBI taxonomy): Eukaryota > Viridiplantae > Streptophyta > Magnoliopsida > Poales > Poaceae > Lolium > Lolium multiflorum. The sequence goes on from CM061752.1 coordinate 208,783,396, forward strand.
AAGTTACGATGCCAAAAGCTATAGAGCAGGGAATGCGAACCAACATGTGCAATTACTTAAAATTGGCCATGAACTAAATAATAGCAGGATGTTACTATAATACCTATAATTTTTGTAACAACGACTGAGCAAGATAGAAGTTATGATGGCTACATCTACAGAGCAGGGAATGCAAACCAAAATGTTCAATCGCTTAAAGTTAGCAATGAAGTAGAAAATAGCAACGTGTTACGGTCATAGCTAGGAATGAACTAAAAGAGCTTCAGACAAACAAGCATCTGAACCCAGAACATGGCGCTAAAACAAGGGACTTACATTAGGAGAAGCACTCTGTGGGAGTCACAGCAGATCTTCCTGGGGTTGATAGATCCGGTGATGAAGTACGCTACATGTGCTACTTGGGGTTGGAGAGACGGCCATTACACTTCATGATTACTCATCTCATCTGCAAAAACGTAACGGCGCGTCGTTAGCACAAACAGGTTCCCCCAAGATTAAACAAGAACTTGCAGGCAAGCAATAGAAAAGCGACAGTAGAAGAGTTTAGATCATGCAAGGCGCCGGTGAAGCAGATCCGGTTCATGCACAGCGGTGTCGGTGAGCTAGATCCGATGCGGTGGACGACGGATCCGGCGAAGCGGCTCCGGTGGGGTGGACGATACCGCAGCTGATGCGGTAGACTGCTGGATGAGTATATGGTTTCGAGGTTCGGCGGGGATGATCCATCCGGTTGATGACGGCGTCGATGAAGCGGCTCCGGACAGCCGGATGACGAGGATCGCGAGGCCTCGGGTAGGCCAGGGAAGTCCGGCGGGGATGTTCCGGTGCGGTGGTCGTGGAGGTGGGAGAGAGAGGGACTTGGGAAGTTCCGGTGGGTGGTCTCAGAGGAGAGAGTGAGGGAAATGAATTTTTTTTCGGGGAGTTTCGGAGCTAGGGAGGTGGTGATCGAAAAAAATGACGGGTAGACCCCCCACCAACCGACTTATGCATGGACATTGTTGTCATCTTTACGAGGGTAGAATGGGAAGTTAGAGGCGTGTGAAATATTTGTATTTTTCGGGCGGGAAGTTTTGCCGCTGGAATGAGATTTCGAATTTGGCTACAGTCCAAGTAATACAAAAATATGAGACCGTACTAGTACGGCCAAGTGTCACATCAAGTCATCATCACGTTGAAAATCGGTTACCACGATCATAATCATGATATATCTTGAAAATCAATTTTGAAAAGCCCTTCTGAAATATTTCGGGATTGGTACTAGGAGATTTTGCAGCTTGACTAAGAATTGATTTTGAATAAGGCTATGGTCTAAGTAATTTTTTTCTTCGAAAAGGGGATATGACCCCAGCCTCTGCATCGTGGTGATGCACACGGCCTTTATTAATAATCCAGTCGCAACAAAAGTATTTTTTTTTTGCAAGGAGCAACAAAAGTATGTTGTACAGATGGTCCAAGTAATATACTCGTGATTGTAATATAAGGCCAGGGGTAGACCGGAACCATATCCTCTAACGTAGAGATGACAAGTCAGGTAAGCACAGTGCTTAAGTAGTGCAAAACGTAGAAGAAAAATCAGGAAAATGTAACAAATACTGTACGTATTTACTGTAGCAACCACTGTATATTTTTACTGTATAAAAAATCGTATAAATATTAAAAAAAGATAGTCATAATTTTGATTGTTACTAATTATCGTAAATGCATATGGCTTACATATATTATGGAAGTTAATTTAGATCAAATTAGACTTAATCATGTAGATGTGGAGAAGGAAAATTAGAGAGGTGTAGCTTACCCGACTTGTCTGTTGCACGTTAGAGGATCTACTTCCGGGGTAGACCATGCTACTTAGACTACTCATAGTGGGAGTAACTAAGGAGTATTAACATAGAGCTGGTTGTGGTAACTAGCTATGTTACCATAACACTTTTCAAGATAGAATGAGTCTACATACTAACTAAAACAATCATGCATGATAGTACTACATCTAAGTTACTATGCATTATGAAGGTAGTAACATAGAGTAGTGTCATATGCATGCGGAAATTCAATTTGGCTCCCGGGTGCATATGCTCCCTCTACCAAAAAATCATATTTTAAAATGTCGAAAAAATTAGCAAAAAATTTACATGTACATATTCATAATATATGTTCGTTCGTCAAGTTTCACGAAAAACCAATATTTTTTGTGGTCTATGTCAAAAAGAGAAAACTTATCTTGTGAAAAGCATTATTTTTAGTACTGTATTTTATCTTTTTACACACGTCACATGACAAGTCGCAACTTTGTAAGGGCGTAGCACGAGAAGATGTACATGCGAATTTTTTGTTTCATTTTTTTTGAAATTCAAAATATGTGTAAGATGCATTTCAAAATGGAGGGAGCATATGCTCCTATGTTTCAAAACACCACTCCCGCATGCGCATGACACTACTATACGGTCACATCAAGTCATAATCACAACCAAAATCAGTTCCCATGTACTATCTCCTAAAAAAACTTAAATTTAAAAACGCGTAGCGAATATTTTGGATTTTATTGGCGGGAGATTGTAGCGCTTGACAGATATTTTCAATTTAGCTGGCGCTAAAAAAATACTGTACTAGAAAAATTGGTAGCTTACTGTAGTACTGCCTCCTTTCAGGGATACAAGGACAAGGACCCATCAACTAAAATAATGTATGAAAATGGTCACCAATGGGCCAACTAATAGTTATACTTTTCCCATGCAGCGCAATATAAAAAATACTACAAATCAGATTAAACCTTGATTAAATATTGGTGCATCCAATCCATTCAGTTTTCATTTAATCCACATCACCAAGGAAACAACCACCAGGTACATAACAAGTGCAGATAGAAGCACCAACAAAATAGTTCAGCATCACAAACCCTTTCACACAACCAAGGGACACCTTTGACTGTCAGTGTTCACTGTGGTATTCAGCATCTCCCACACTTTCTCAGGATGTTGCCCAGGTGGGCTTGACTTGCTTCTAATCCTGCAGTTATACGGTGGATGACTACTCTTTGTGCAGCCACTATTGCTCGTTCCTCTTTGAGTAGTTCCTCGAGAACATAAAAAGACAATGACTTGGACCTCAACCTGCGCTTGGGCTTTGACTTGGACTTGGACCTCGACAAATTAGTTGTGAACCCAGCATTACGCAGGAATGTGTTGTTGGCTATACCATGACATTGTAGTACCTTGGAAAATGAATTCAGACATTCTTCCTGGGTTTTTTCTATACCATCTTTCTTTGGTTTTGCCAGCTCCACTTTCATGTCAGACTGAGGAGTTTTCAGTTGTTACACATGTGTAAGAGAAGAGATTATAATGTGAAGACATGTGTATGAACTACCTCTAATAATCCTACAAACTGGCATGGCTGATTACCGCATATACATTTTAGTAAGAGCATGTTACATCATATTGACATGTCTTCTATTGCTAACACGTAATAGCAGGACTATAAAAATATGCATGGATCCATGTGTAGAATTCGTAATGTGCATGATATTGCTGAGAAGTATATAAGTGAATTGTACTAGCCCTTTCCACCAGTTCGGACATTTGGTTGTGTTGGCTAGTGCATGAAGCTTGACAAATATGACAAGATATTTCTGCATACAATTGAAAACCATAACTGACATTAGTAGAGAATACTTACAATAACACTCTGTGCAAAATGTCCAGTCAAACCATTTCTGCTCGTCTGGCACACCTTGAATTGCTCAAGTAGACTCATCTCTCTGTCTGTACTCTCACAGTATGCTTGCCTTGCCTTCTGATATTTTCGCAAGAGAAAATATAAATTAGTTTCACAACCACGTCACATGCCGACATGCGACAATTGAAAGTTTTCAAAAAAAATATAAATAAAACAGAGACATCAATTTACGATGTATATTGTGCATCTATAAATTCTAAATGATTTACTAATTTAAATATAGTTGTACAGATAACATTCCTTACCATACAGTAGAGGTGTCCAATCAAGCTACGAGATCCTGTACGCTGTTGTAAACGTACATTATTACGAGCACGCATGTTACTTCGAGCGATGAACTACAAATGAAGACTTGTGAGACACATGCTTAAAAAGGAATCAGTAATGTGATCTTGTCTCACTGTCTTCACAGAACATACCAAATTCTTTTGAGCAGACCAATACTCAACAAGATCACACCATTGATCATCAGTCATCTGTAGTATAGGAGAGGTTGTTGGAATATCGCTAGGAGTCCTCCCAGCAAAGTATCTCATCTTTAGCCTATGGCGCTCCTGGCGCAACGCTGAAGAGAATATGCTCCTGATAACAGTGATTACATTCTTCATGTCATCATCAAACTCAAGACATGTCTGTTTACAACAATGGGAACCGTTCATGTGTTAGATAGCTAGCCAACAGAAAGCTAGAGGGAATGTGAACGAGCAACATGGTATTGTTTACGAAAATGACTTACATGTAACATGTGCAGTAAACCTTCAAAATGGGAAGGGGTGTTTACGTGTTGTTTCCATGATGGAAAGATAGGAATTTGAGTCCTGACAAAAACGCCTGTGATCGATGCTATATTAGATGATTCTTGTGGATCCAGTGGCCTTCTGATACCTGCTATAACTGATGTGATGGGAAATCTTGTTCCCATTCGGGCAATCTTATTTTTAAGTGATTTCAAAGTCGTTGGCCCCCTTCGTTTTCTTGGTCGTGGTGGAACTGCAAATTTAAGCATTACATCAAGCTATCAAGGTATTTATGTAACGGAGCATGTAAGGGAACACGTACCTAATTCGGCCCCACCATCATCTTTAAGGAAGAAGTTGTCTCTGGCAGGACTAAATGTCAGCGGGCGATCGTGATTAGTTAGGTGTTGAGAACCTGCTGTTGAAACTGGGTCTGCTGTGAATTGTTCTTGGGTAACTGGATTGGCAACAGGTGGCTGGGGAACATGTGGTTTGGTATTTGCTCCGTCTACAGCTTTTAGACCAACCGATGTGGGGTTAGGTCGAAGCTTTTTATGTTGGTGTTTCGCATTACAATATTTTTTTGCCTGGTCATCATTTTCAACTAGATTAGAGTGACTCTGAGTCTGAGACCTTGTTTTTACTCTGTTCACTGCATTTGTTTGTGATCTGACATGACCAGCTTGAACCCTTTTTATTTTTAGGTGAGCTGTCAGATATTGATCTTCCTGTTGAACTATGTTCTTCACCTTGTTGGTATTTGAAACGTCCTTACGTGAAGTCCCTGATGCCTGCCAGAGATAAACGGTACTTCAATCAACAAAATCATATACATGCTTGATACGATTATGGAACATAAGAACAGCAAGCCAAGACATGATGAAACATATGTTATTATTATGTGTTAACTGAGCAGATGATAATGCTATAACTTGGGCTGGGTTGGACAGATACATCACAGTTATTGAAGATGCAACAATAATGCCAATGAAAAGAGCGAGCAATCACCTTGGGGGGTGGAGTAGGGTGCTTGACAAGGGCATCCTCTTTACTCAGGTCTCCCTCAGACTCTTGTTCAGTAGGATCAAGTTCTGAATAAGAAAATTGATTGTTATCGATGGAGACAGGAGAGGTGTTTGATTGTTCACTGGTGATGCCTATATTTTCTCTCCGGCCCTCTTTGTACTCTACTACAGTATCTTTAGCATGCATTAGAAAAAAATGCTAACGAGATTTATCATGGAACTTTGAGTAGAGCAGTAGAAGGGCAAATTAGTAGTAGCAAGTAGATGATAGCTCAAAAAGGAATAAAGCGTAGATCAAAAATAAATGATTTCCCTGTGCATGCCAATTGATGATTACAAGATTTATAAACATGCAGTTTAATAATGTCGACTAATCACTCTGCAGGCTTGACTTCTACTACAGTCATACCATAGGCATGTCACCGATGAACAGTGCCGTAACATGCACTTTCGGCCGTTGGATCGAAAATGAGTAGACAAGATCAAGCACTGTAGTGATGTACTGTAGATGACCCTGTAGCAGATGTACTGTATCGATGCACTGTAGATTTGTCCCTGTAGCGATGCACTGTGGATTGTCCCTGTAGCGTCTACTGTTCATGTTGATCTGGCCCTCCATTTTCAGTCCAACGATCAGAACATGGTCGCATGTCACAACACTGTTCTCAGGTGACATGCCTATTGCATGTCACCTGATCTCTGTCCAGTGTTTTAGTGGGGATTAGTGGGGATAATACTCTAGAGTATTGGGTGACAGCAGAATTCACCCAATACCCACAAAACCCCATCCCCAATCCACTAGGTAGGGGTAGAGTATTGGGGATTGAAAAAATACACTAAATTTTGCGGAAAAGTAGGGACAAGTGGGGATTAAACTCGCTCATACTCTAGCACCAAACATGCATTGGGGATAAGTGGGGATTTAAAGTTTGGAGCGGATTATCCCTGCTAATCCCAGTAAAACTCTAGTACCAAACAAGCCCTAAAACAGATCGCACGAAACTGATGTTCGGAAATGAAATGCATAACGGAAGCGGCTAAACACCAACCTTCGCATGGGGAGTGGACGGCTTTACGCTTTGGTTTCGCGCGGTGGACCGGTTGGGCGCGGGGTCTACCCATTTCACCGTGCGGTAGACCAGGGAGTCGGGAAGCAGATCCGACGCAGCGGCGGAGGTGGACGGCGTCCCTGAGCAGGATCCGGCGCGGTGGGCGTCGGCTACGGTGGAGCACAAATGGTGCGGTGTGCGCCTTCGTCGGGGAAGCGGCTCCGGCTTGCTTGACAACGTCTTCTCGGACACTACAGCGGCTGGTCAGGAGGCTGTGGTGGCGAGGTGGGACGGTGGTGCACTGCCGTCGTCGGGCGAGATGCTCCGATTCGGTGGGTGACGCGTGAGAGATGTGGGATTCGGCGCCTGTGCCGGTGGTATGTTTTAATGGCTGGGGTGAGATTGGCCTTGGCCCGAATAAGAGAAGAACCGCTGGGGACGTTTTTGATGAAAGGATAAGATGGGAAATTCGAACATTTGAAAATTGGAGGCGGCAACCCGAGCTATTTTCGCCGGTGTTTTGGCGCTTCGTTGAAATGGTTTGGTGGATGCGCGAAAAAAAATGGACGCGGTCCGACCCCATCAAGGTCTCATTTGTAAGCATGGGCGGTACGGCAGCCATCCTACCTTGATTTTTAGTGAATATCCATTCATATATATGTGTTTTTTTCTGAACATTTGAGTACTTAAAACGGACTTCATATGACAAAGTTGCGCCTATTTTAGTGAACACTGCGTGGAGCCGATTTCGAAAACAAAACATGGACTAGGTACCAAAAAACATATATAGACTCGTTCTCCGCATTAAAAAGATTGATGTATCATGGATCTTAGTATATGTAAAATAACCTTGAGCTATTCATTATCATACGCGTAGAAGTTGAAGTCGCGCCGTGGTTGCTGGTGTACCATGGCCGACGATTTTGGGTCCCTCCGTGGTGCATGTCAAAACTTTTTTTTTCTCGTTTTTGAGGCCACCTAGCCCGACGAAAGCGGCCAAAACGTCGCGTATGGTGGCCCGGGACGTGGTGCATCGCGAATTCGGGTTCGCCGGCCGAGTCAACGCAAATCCGCACCGCCGAGGGATGTAGGGCCCGATGGCAGCCTCTCTGCATTGTTTTTTTTCTCGATCGCGCCATCTCGTTCAACGTTCTCCGATCGAGCCGTTTACGATGCAGATCATGGGTCCCGCATGTCATCCTCTATGAACCAAAATTCTTTCTATTCTTGGATTTTTTTGACCCCCGATTTCTGGCTACTTCCTTTTTCTTTGATCCCTTGCCGCCTTGAAACGTTGAGACCGCTGCTAAATGGGACCCGCATGTCATCCTCTATGTGCAATCAACTTTCTTTTCTTGGAGTTTTTTGGCACCTCAAATTTGGTCACTTGCCTTTTTCTTTCGATCCCGCCTCTCAAACGGTGATACATTGGCAAACGGGACCCGCATGTCATCCTCTATGCACTATAAAACTTTCTTTTCTTGAATTATTTTTGGCACCTCATATTTGGTCACTTACCTTTTTCTTTCGATACCCTGCCGCCTCTCAAACGGTGATACCGCTGCTGCTAAATGGGACCCGCATGTCATCCTCTATGTACTATAAAACTTTCTTTTCTTGGATTTTTTTGGCACCTCATATTTGGTCACTTGCCTTTTTCTTTCGATCCCCTGCCGCCTCTCAAACGGTGATACCGCTGCTGCTAAATGGGACCCGCATGTCATCCTCTATGTACTATAAAACTTTCTTTTCTTGGATTTTTTTTGCACCTCATATTTGGTCACTTGCCTTTTCTTTCGATCTCATGCCACGTTTGAAACGTTGAGGAACCTGCTGGCTCATGGGACCCGCATGTCATCCTCTATGTACTATAAAACTTTCTTTTCTTGAATTATTTTTGGCACCTCATATTTGGTCACTTACCTTTTTCTTTCGATCTCATGCCACGTTTGAAACGTTGAGGAACCTGCTGGCTCATGGGACCCGCATGTCATCCTCTATGTACTATAAAAGTTTATTTTCTTGGTTTTTTTTCACCCTCTGATTTTTGGCAATTTCTTTTTTCTTTTGATCCCCTGCCGCCTCTCAAACGGTGATACCGCTGCTGCTAAATGGGACCCGCATGTCATCCTCTATGTACTATAAAACTTTCTTTTCTTGAATTATTTTTGGCTCCTAATATTTGGTCACTTGCCTTTTTCTTTCGATCTCATGCCACGTTTGAAACGTTGAGGAACCTGCTGCTCATGGGACCCGCATGTCATCCTCTATGTGCTATAAAGTTTCCTTTGTTGGATTTTTTTCACCCTCTGATTTTTGGCTTGCCTTTTTCTTTTGATCCCCTGCCCCCTTTGAAACGTTGAGTAAGCTGTTGGCTCAAGGGACCCGCATGTCATCCTCTATGTCCATCAACTTTCTTTTCTTGGATTTTTTTCACCCCCCCTAATTACTAGCTACTTTCTTTTTCTTTTGATCTCAAGCCGCATTACAAACATTGAGACCGCTGCTGCAAAATGGGACCCACATGTCATCCTCTATGTACAATAAAGTTTCTTTTCTTGGATTATCTTTTGCTCCTGATATTTTGTCACTTGCCTTTTTCTTTCGATCTCATGCCGCCTTTGAAACGTTGAGTAAGCTGCTGGCTCATGGGTCCCGCATGTCATCCTCTACGAACAATAAGTTTCCTTTCTTGGAGTTATTTTTGACCCCTAATTTCTGGCTATTTGCCTTTTTCTTTGGATCTCCTGCCCTTTGAAACGATGAGGACGTTGTTGGCAGGTCGGTCCCACAAGTCATCCTCTATGAACAATAAAAGTTTCCTTGATGGATTTTTGAACCCCTAATTAATTTCTGGATATTTCCTTTTTTTTCTTTGATCCCCTGCCGCCTTGGAATCGTTGAGGATGTGCTGCCTCATGGGTCCCGCATGTCATCCTCTCAACGGTAAATGTTTCTTTTCTTGGATATTGTTTACCAAATGATTTTTGGCTTATTTTTTCTTTCGATATCCTGCCGCCTTTAAAACGTTGAGGACGTCTGCTCACGGGTCCCACATGTCACCCTCTATGAACAATAAACGCCGAGGACGCTGCTGCCTCATGGGTCCCGCATGTCATCCTCTCGAACGAAAATGTTTCTTTTCTTGGATCTTTTACCAACAGATTTTTGGTTTATTTTTCTTTCCATCCCTGCCGCCTTTAAAACGACGCTGCTGGCTCATGGGTCCCCGATGTCAGCCTCCCCGTACAAGAAACATGTGATATCTTGATTATTTTGCAGACAATAAACAGTGTATTGCGCTCTGAGCTATTTCAACGGATAAATTAAATCTTTATTTTTACATAAACAAATTTATATGCTGAATCTCCTTGTTTTTTGTTTTTGCGAAGCATAGGACTTTCCTGTTTTTTTTAGAAAAATCCGAACTATCCTGTTTTGGAGTGGGCTGAAATTGTACGAGTCAAAAGGGCCAGCAGGATAGTTCGAATGCCCAGATGTCCACATGCAGCCCAATTGAAATCGTTCTTTTTTTGGATTTTTTTCACCCCTGATTTCTGGCTACTTCATTTTTCTTTTGGTCCCGTGCTTGAAACGTTGCTGCAAAATGGGACCCGCATGTCATCCTCTCTATGTACAGTAAAATTTCTTTTCTTAGATTATTTTGGCTCCTGATATTTGGTCACTTGCCTTTTTTCTTTCGATCCTGTGCAGCCTCTCAAACGGTGACCGCGCTAAATGGGACCGCATGCCATCCTCTATGTACAATCAAGTTTCTTTTCTTGAATTATTTTTGGCTCCCGATATTTGGTCACTTGCCTTTTTCTTTCGATCTCATGCCAAGTTTGAAACGTTGAGAAACCTGCTTGCTCATGGGACCCGCATGTCATCCTCTATGTACAATAAAACTTTCTTTTCTTCGATTTTTTTGGCACCTCATATTTGGTCACTTGCCTTTTTCTTTCGATCCTGCCGCTTCAAACGTGATACCGCTGCTGCAAATGGGACCCGCATGTCATACTCTATGTACAATCAAGTTTCTTTTCTTGAATTATTTTTGGATCCCGATATTTGGTCACTTGCCTTTTTCTTTCGATCTCATGCCACGTTTGAAACGTCGAAAAACGCTGGCTCATGGGACCCGCATGTCATCCTCTATGTACTATAAAAGTTCATTTTCTTGGTTTTTTTTCACCCTCTGATTTTCGGCTATTTCCTTTTTCTTTTGATCCCCGTCGCCTTTGAAACGTTGAGGACTCTGTGGCTCATCGATAAAACTTTCCTTTATTGGAGTTTTTTACCCCTAATTTCTTGCTACTTTCTTTTCTTTTTGATCTCAAGCCGCATTTGAAACGTTGAGACCGTGCTGCTAAATGGGACCCGCATGTCATCCCTATGTACAATAAAGTTTTTTTCTTGGATTATCTTTGTCTCCTGATATTTTGTCACTTGCCTTTTTCTTTCGATCTCATGCCGCCTTTGAAACGTTGAGTAAGCTGCTGGCTCATGGGTCCCGCATGTCATCCTCTACGAACAATAAAAGTTTCCTTTCTTGGAGTTATTTTTGAACCCTAATTTCTGGCTACTTCCTTTTTCTTTTGATCCCGTGCCGCCTTGGAAACGTTGAGACCGCTGCTGCTAAATGGGTCCCGCATGTCATCCTCTATGTACAATAAAATTTCTTTCTTCGATTATTTTCGGGTCCTGATATTTGGTCACTTGCCTTTTTCTTTCGATCTCATGCCGCCTTTGAAACGTTGAGGAAGCTGCTGGAGCATGGGTCCCGCATGTCATCCTCTATGAACAATAAAAGTTTCCTTTCTTGGAGTTATTTTTTACCCCTAATTTCTGGCTACTTCCTTTTTCTTTTGATCCCCCCTTTGAAACGTTGAAGACTTTGCTGGCTCATGGGTCCCACATGTCAGCCTCTATGAACAATAAACACTTCCTTTCTTGGAGTTATTTTGTACCCTAATTTCTGGCTATTTGCCTTTTTTCTTTCGATCCCCACGCCTTCTAAACGTAGAGGACGCTGGCTCGTGGGTCCCAGATGTCAGCCTCCATGGACAATAAACCTCTCCTTTGTAGGATTTATTTTTCACCCTCTGATTTTGGCTATTTCTTTTTTCTTTTGATCCACTGCCGCCTTGAAACATTGAGTAAGCTGCTGACACATGGGGCCCGCATGTCATCCTCTATGTACAATCAACTTGCAAGATCTTCGAGCGAAAGAGCTTGTATTAGTGGGACCCATATGTCAACCTCTATGTACAATAAAAGTTTCCTTTCTTGGATTATTTTTAGCTCCTGATATTCGGTCACTTTCCTTTTCTTTCGATCTCAAGCCGCCTCTGAAACGTTGAGTAAGGTGCTGGCTCATGGGACCCACATGTCATCCTCTATGTACAATAAAGTTTCTTTTCTTGGATTTTTTTACCCCTGATTTTTGGTCACTTGCCTTGACGCTGCTGGCTCATGGGTCCCACATGTCAGCATCTATGAACAATAAACCTTTTCTTTGTTGGATTTATTGTTTACCCCTAATTTCTGGCTATTTGCCTTTTTCTTTTGATCCCCACCGGCCTTTGAAAACGTTGAGGAACCTGCTGGCTCATGGGACCCGCATGTCATCCTCTATCTCTACTATATTAAATGTCTAAAGGTGGTGAGATGGTTGGTACGTCGGCCCCTCCCCCGGGAAATCATCGGCATCCCCACATCCGGCATCGTAGCAACCGCATGCATACCACGTTCCTCCCACACGCTGCACAGGCCTGCTACTTCTTCGGCGCACCGCCTCGTTCTTCTGTTCACGACCCAACCGGCCAGCTCCTCTCCTCGAAGCCGCCGGAAGGAAAATATGCGGCGGGGAGCGAAGCCGATGCGTCCCGTGACAGGCGGTGACGAGGAGAACCTCGATCTGTCCGTGGAGGCGATCAGATCGTGGTGAGCCGGTATCCGAGCGAGGGCCGGATCTTGCAAATTCTTCTTTCGATTTCTTGGAAAATCTTAATAAATCTGAAGGTTTATTTGTTCAATTTTTCTCTGCCGTTTTGGAGATTAATCAGGTTATTGGCTTGGGTGGAATCGGATCCCAGACCTCCGGCCACTCAACGACTATCTCGCTGGGACGTTCGGGTACGTCACATCTGCGCGCGGCCACGAGATGGACGAGCTGAGGAAGCGCGGGGCCGTCAACCGCCTGGAGTCCACCGCAAGACCAGCAGTTCACTGTGCGCCGGCACTGGGAGTCTACCTCACGCCTCTCCCATAGCACGATGGGTCATGTAGCTCCGCGTGGAGATGGAAGGCTATGTCCCAGAGTAGGGATAGGATAACTGTAAGTATAGGTCAATCAATCAAAATCATGCTGCTTGATCATTAGAAAAATATATATCATGCTGCTTGATTCTTGAAACAAAAAATAAATCATGCTGCTTGATAACCCTCTAGGTGCTACAGCGTTTGTTAATTGTTATATAAATAAGTGGAGCCAGCAGTTGATGGTTCTTGTTGAGATTTGTTCAAACTTAGTTTCAGAATCCGAAGTGAACACTTGAGTAGTGAATCAGAGATGCTCTGAAGCAAGCAAAAGGAGTGAATTATGAGCGAATTGATGGCCTCTGAGTTTAAGATTCTTTATTTTCTATTCACATAGATTCAGCCTGATTGGTTGCAAAGTTGGCTTTGAAAATTGTTATGCAGGAGATAAAATTCGTAATGGTAAGGATGCAAAATGTTTAATACTCTGTAGTTAATGCTGAAATACAAGAGAATGTTTTCTTACCGTACATTGATATGAATATCTGGAGCTCTTCAATCTATTGTTATCAGCATGTGTTTATTCTAATTTTAAGTTCACTGTAGAGAACCATAAGCTATCAAATCATTAATCTAAGTGAACATTGCAATGATAATTAATTAATCTTCATTTGACGGGCTCTATGCATGTCAATTAAGTTATTGGCAGACAGAAAAATAGCCAAAACTAATATACATGTTAGTTGAAATTTTTGCTCAAAGAATTGTGTGGCACAAAGAGCATACTGTTGACATACCTTGGTGAGGTCTTTCTTTTGTGTTATTGTCAGTCTTAGTTCGAGACAATGCATGTGTTGCTATTTGGTAACTTGGAAAACATTCTAAAGTTCTGTTCGTAGGTAATAGGTAGTATACAAATGAGTTCTTGTTGGTGCAATGTTATCGTGACAGCAGAGTTTTTCTCAGGATCTGGTTACTCAAAACGTGATCAAACTGAATTATGTTCTCTATCATTCCCAGTTTCTCCACCCTATAATAACCATATGTGAGAAACAACCTCTACACCGATCATTCAGTTTTTGAGGTAGTATCACTTTGATAAGAAAAAAGCTCCTAGCTGTAAATAGTAGTGCTATATGATCATTTACATGATTAAAATGTAGGTATATATATTCAAGCAGTTATAAACTGGACAAATATCAGTTCCAGATTTCATGTGTTTATTTATCTAAAAAAGGATTTCATGTTTATTGAACAGAGTCTTTCCTTTCTCCATGTTGCAAAGGAGGGACTTATGTTGTCTGCTTCGTTATTTTTGCACACTGTCTTCCTTAACTTTCCAAATGAAATAATAGTAGACACGATGAAATGCAGGAGATGCTCTTCAACTTTCTACTACATCCGAGGATATTTTGAATACAGAAACAGAGCATGAGATATTGGAGACTGGTGGAATATAGTACCATAATAAGAAATTATTTTCATTAACTAACCGGTGATCGTTTCTTTCCCTGCAGACGTGTATGAGAAGAGACTTGAGAAGCAATTCGCAATGAAAGCAGCCTTGCTGCCTTTCGTCTCACAAACAACGCTGTTGTCATGGTATATTGATATACATCCTGCTCTATGACGCGCCTCAGTTTTGGGCAGGTATATAAATACTAGCCACACATGTTTGCTTCTTAAAGCTCCACGGTCCACATATGTCTGGTTTTGAAGTAGCAACATAACATTCTTTGGAATACAGAAACAGAGCATGGGATATTGGAGACTTCTAGCAGGTGATGCCCGACATGCTATATTTTCAATCGCCTCATGGATATTTCCTGTGTGAAAACAATCATTTGGGCAGGCCAACCGTGGCTGCAGCTGAGCGGCAAGGTACGAGACAAGCTGCTGGACTTGGCGGCCCTGTCGCGGCTGTAGAAGATGACATTGAGAGTGAGCACTGGTTTTAGTGGCCATATATTTTATCTGCAATCTAATTCAATAGTCAGTACTCTATTCATGTAACGGCAAAGAAAATTCAGCTGAAGCAAAATTAGTTATGTTTCCAGGTCTTGCATTCATGGTAAAAGGGTAGTTTCATCCCCCCACCCTTTTAGTTGAGCTGAATTCAGTTTTTGAGGTACTATCACTTTGCTAAGAAAATAGCTACTAGCTGTAAATAGTAGTACTATATGATCATTTATATGATTAAAATGTTGGTATATATTCAAGCAGTTATTTACTAGACAAATATCAGTTCTAGATTTCATGTTTATTGAACAGAGTCTTTTCTTTCTCCATGTTGCAAAGGAGGGACTTATGTTGTCTGCTTCTTTATCTTTGTACACTGTCTTCCTTAATATTCCAAATTAAATAATAGTAGACGTCGACAAAATGCAAGAGATGCTCTTCAACTAGCTACTACATCCAGGGATATTTCGGATACAAAAACATAGGATGTGATACTGTTGACAGTACCATAATAAGAAATTCTTTTCTAACTGGTGATTGTTTCTTTCCCGTGCCATCGTGTATGAGAAGAGACTTGAGAAGAAAACAACGATGTTGTCATGGTATATTGATATACATCCTTCTCTATGACGCGCCTTTGTTTTGGGCAGGTATATAAAATTATAAATACTAGCCACACACGTTGGCTTCTTAAGGCTCCACGGAATACAGAAATAGAGCATGGGATATTGGAGACTTCTAGCAGGTGATGGCCGACATGCTATATTTTTAATCTGTCTCGTGGATTATTCCTTTGTGGATACACTCATTTGGGCAGGCAAACGGTGGATGCAGCTGAGTGACAAGGTACCAGACAAGCTGCTGGACATGGTGGCCCTGTCGTGGCCGATGAAGATGACATTGAGAGTGAGCACTGGTTTTAGTTATATTTCATCTTCAATCTAATTCAATAATCGGTACCTATTCATGTAATGGCAAATCACATTCGGATCAAGTAAAAATAGTAATGTTTTCAGGTCTTGCATTTATGGTAAAAGGGTGGCTTCATCCCCCCACCCCCACACACGCAGAACACACTTTATTTTTCTGTTTGAGATGTGATTATTTCCAAAAAGAAAGACCTGAATGATTGCAATACTTATTTTCGTTGCAAGTGGTTTTTGCCAAATGCGTGGTGAAACATTTTTCATTGACTTGATTCTTCAGACTGATACTTGCAACCGTACCACCATAGATTATGATTATGGAGGGTTCATAGCTGTTGCTCTACACCTAAAAAAGTTGAGGGATGCCATATGTGTGTTGCATTGCAACACCTACACAAGGATGGCAACATATATACATTACAACGACTCAGCGAGATCCACCAGCCCAGGTTATAGGCCATTGCATAGAAGTACATGATAATCTTCAAAATATGTACATGATAGGTGAACTAGATGGACAATGTAAGATCACTAAGTTTACTTGACCAGTTATGCATCACCACAATTTTTCTAACCATGATGATAACTAGAAGAACTGAAGATAATTCATCATGATGAATATAAAGATGCTTTTGGAAAGGTTTCTCTCTCTGTTGTAGACTTGTAGTTGTGGAACAAAGGTGCATAGTGTGAAACATATTCAATTGTTTTTTATCTCGTAGCGACGTGAGATTGTTTTATACACTTGAATTCTTATATGCATTAATTTGCATATGTAAAGAAAAAATGATGGGCCGTAGCAACGCACGGGTATTCAACTAGTGTACTATAAAATTTCTTTTCTTGGTTTTTTTTTCACCTCTGATTTTTGGCTATTTCCTTTTTCTTTTGATCCCCCGCCGCCTTGGAAACGTTGAGTAAGCTGCTGACTCATGGGACCCGCATGTCATCCTCTATGTACAATCAACTTTCTTTTTTTGGAGTTTTTTTACCCCTAATTTCTGGCTACTTTCTTTTTCTTTTGATCTCAAACCGCATTTGAAACGCTGAAACCGCTGCTGCAAAATGGGACCCGCATGTCATCCTCTATGTACAATAAGTTTCATTTCTTGGATTATTTTTGGCACCTGATATTTGGTCACTTGCCTTTTTCTTCCGATCTCATGCCGCCTTTGAAACGTTGAGTAAGCTGCTGGCTCATGGGTCCCGCATGTCATCCTCTACGAACAATAAAAGTTTCATTTCTTGGAGTTATTTTTGACCCCTAATTTCTGGCTACTTCCTTTTTTCTTTTGATCCACTGCCGCCTTTGAAACGGTGCGGATTCTGCAGACTAATACAAGCTTTTTCTCTCCAAGATCTTGCAAGTTGATAGATTAAATCATGGAATTATTAGGATATGTTTTAAATTTCAAATCCACTTTATGAATTATTAAAAATACCGTTATCCATGTGGGTATGGAGCGAACAAGGATTTTCATATTGGGCATGAGCAGTTTCAAAAATTGGAACCCAATAATTCAAAATAAATAAAAACAACTTTTATGTAGAATCTCCGCGTTTTTTTCTTTTGCCATTCATAGGATCTGTGTTTCATTAGAAAAGGGCCGAAATTGCATGAGCAGAAAGGCCCATTTGTAGTTATTGGGCTTCGACGGCCGGAGCAAGTAGGCCGAGAGCAATTACCATGTAGATGGCCGTTGGCAACCCAAAGTGAAATATTGGGCCCAACAGGGGAAGGCTGAACAGTACTATTTTCTAATTGGAAGGTGGTACATGGCGTAATCCTGCCAAAAAAAAAGATGGACACGGGTTGCTGAAATTTGCCCATCTGCGCCTAATATCGCCGCCGCGGCTCCGCTTCCGCCGCCGCCGCCATGCCTCGTCTCGCGTCGAGCTCGCGGTACTGCCGCGTCTCGGGCACGGGGTACCGCGGCGTCCGCGCGCGCCCCAAAGGTACGTATTACGCGGAGATACGTGACGGCGGCGAGCGCATCGGCCTCGGCACCTACGAGACCGCGCACGAGGCCGCGCGCGCGTACGACGCCGTGGCGTGGCGGCTCGGGCGCCCGCGATCGTCGATGAATTTCCATGACGTGTGGACGCGCCAGCAGGCCGAGGATCTCGCGCCGCCGCCGTACATCGTTAGACAGGAGGAACAGCGCCGCCGCCGCGAGACGGAGCGCCGTTTGCGCATTGCCGAGCGGGACGAGCGCGCGGCGCGCGAGTGGGCGGCCCGCTTCCCCGAGGACGTAGCCGCCGAGAACGAGCACTTCCGCAGACGGAGGGCGGAGAAGGCTACGAGGCGGGCTGCGAAGAAGGAGGACCGCGCACAACGGAGGGCGGAGAAGGCGACGAAGCGGGCCTTCATCGAAGCGCAGCTCGCCGGGCCGACCACCATTGGCGAGGACGACCCCCGTTGGATTGACCTCTTCTCGTCGGATCCGGTGTCGGGCACGACACCGGACTCGTCAGATGTCGAGTTTTAGTTTAGTTTTATCGCACTACTTTGTACAAATATGAACTACGGAGTATCTATCAAGCTAATTTTCTCCTATTTTATGTCTATTTCTAGTCTTTATTTGATCAAATTAAAACGAAAAATCTGAACGTACATCTTCACGTGCTACGCGCTCATACAATTGTTTCATGAAAATCCGAGTTATCGTGTGACGTGTGAAAAAAGACAAAATTCAATGCTGAAAATAAGGCTTTTCAGTAGATAAATTTTCTCTTTTTTACACAGACCACAAAACATATTGGTTCCTCGCGAAACTTGACGAACGTACGTATATTGTGGAGATGTACATGTAGAATTTTTGTTAAAATTTTTCGAGATGTCGAGTTTTAGTTTAGTTTTATCGCACTACTTTGTAAAAATATGAACTACGGAGTATCTATCAAGCTAATTTTCTCCTATTTTATGTCTATTTCTAGTCTTTATTTGATCTTCTGTTTTACTGCACTCTATTTTTCATTATATTCTGTTTTTGGCGCTGCATTATAGCGCCTCTGAAAATACGCTGTTTCAGCCCTGCATTTGGCCGCCACAGTTTGCAGCTTCCGGTGAAGCTATTGCCGGCTCCATGCGCAGCATCAGCCCACAGCGCCAAAATATAGAGCCACTGCTGGAGTTGCTGTAATATGTTTGTCAGCAGGAGCTTACCTAATTAGTGAAAAAGATGTTCAGCGTGGGATTCGATAAAAGGATCTTCATGTTTTTTTCCTAGCGATCCTAGTTCGGACTTTTGATTGTGTTGGCTAGTGCATGAAGCTTGACACCTGTATTATGTGATCCTGATATGAGGATAAGAACACCTTCAGGTTGCATTGCTAATGGTGTCTACTGCAGCAGTGGCGTACCTTCAATGGAGACTGATGCAAGAGAGTTGGTACTGGTGAACCTGCACCTGACATCATCGTGCCACCTGAAGTAGGTTGTGTATTGGGATTAGACTGATAAGCATAGCACCTTGCAAAGAACAAGATGCTGCTAGTGTTGGTTAACGTGATTTTACGACAAAAGTCATGTATGCTCAACAGGTGCCGTACCTAGTTTGGATATTGTGTTGTTACCCTTTTGTGGTTTGGTGTTTGTCCAACAGAGAAAGCTACTCTTTTCCCGTGTAAGTGTTATTATGTGAACAAAAGTTGTATGTACATATATATCGGTCAGAGAACCAAGATTGCATATTCTTGCCTGGTTATAACACATAAGTCATAATAACAATTAAAGAGAAAAGGAACATTTGCCTTTGCAATGTGATTGTGCCAAGTAGATTAGACAACCAACCACAAACATTACAGGTCAACAGCCAAACGCATGCGAAAGTCCTAAGGTAAGCTCCATAATACATGTTGAAACCAAAAGCCTAGAAACCATAAGAAAGGTAGCTCCACATCACAGTTCCACGACAGCAGCATACTGATCATAAAACATATATCAAGTCAGGACAGCTGCACCACTGGGTAAGCATCCATGGGGTCTGGCTCAAGAGCGAAGACTGTGTGAATGCTGCAAAATGTGGCTCTTGCCTCACCCCACCCATACATCTTATCATGGAACCTTACCAAATCAGCATGAATCATCTTGACATAAACATAGCTCCTCTCTCCATGCTGATGGGATTGAACAATGCGCCAGTTGCAGTGCTTCAGCTTGTCAAACAGTATGCAGGAGATGACGAAGCATGCTGGCTGGTCTTTTGTAGTGACAATGGCTTGGAGTAGCTGGTCCTGTGAACCACCCAACTGGATCTTTAGAGCTTGAAGGACAGTCCGTGCTATATAAGCTACCGTTGCTGACTTCAGCTCAGAATCAGGTGAATGACAGCTGACATCTTGTCCTAGAGATGCAGATCCTTCTTGATCAGATTCAGCGGAATCATCACCACTACTTACAGGTGCGTCAGGTTCTACAGAAGGCACATCAGGTACATGCTCCAGTTCATAGGAGTCGGTAGCACTAAAGGGATGGTAGGACCAGATATGTTCTCGGACAGGACCGTTTGCTGAAATCTCTACAATACCAGCTCCAGGTAGACCACTAGTCTCTACAGAGGGTAAACCACCAATATCCACTTCAGAGGATTCTCGTGGCACGACACCTTTCGCTAGAGGCTCTACCCTACCAGCTCCAGGTCCACCACCAGTCAGTACTGTGGGCATAGTCATGACGGGTTCTACCAATACAAAACCTCCTTCGGGTGGCGTGGCAACTTCGGGTGCAGGATCATCAGTAGCAACTCCAGCATCAGCACCAGTTACATCGGTCTTGACAATAGGTAAACCGTCTTGCTCTAGTTCAGAGAATTCCCGTGGCACGACACCGTTCACTAGAGGCTCTACACTAGCAGCTCCAGCTGCACCACCAGTTTCTACAGCAGGGGGTAAACCCAATCCACAACCTTCTTCATGTGGCACGATGATGCCACGTATAGGCTCATCAGTACCAGGTCCAGCTGCATCAGTCTCCATAGACAGTAAACAAGGTGGCGTCGGAGGTTTAAAAGACTGGCATGCCATTTCACCTTTGTCATCAGACAATATAGAGTTTTCTTCAACTCTATGTTTCTGCAATAATAAGCACATGAACAGAAATTAGACCAGAGCATCTAGCCATCTAACGGGGGCAGCAGCAAAACAAGCGTCGGTCCATATGTTTACCTTGTCATCTGGGATATCAGAACACACAGATTTAGAAGTCATTTCACATAGCATCCGCTTTTTCGTTCCTTCCCCTACGTCCATCTGGAATAAGTAATACTATTGATCACATAAAACTAATTAATCAAATAAATGCATATGTTGAGAAGTTTGCACGGCAAATTGTGGATTCTGCTTTCATCACCTACGAATCATCGTTCTATATATTTACCTTGTCATCTAGGATATCAGAAGTCACAGAATGAGAAGTCATTTCACTAAGTATCGGTTTTTTCGCTCTTTCCCCTCCATCCATCTGCAATAAGAAGTAATATTGATCACATAAAGCCAATTCAACGAATATATGCATATGTTGAGAAGTTTGCACAACAAATTGTGGATTCTACTTCCAATCACCAAGTAATCTCGTGAGAAATGCATGATCAAGATATGTTTCTCCCTCTTGATCGACATCTGCATCTCCATTAAGACTAATCATCGTGCGATGGTGCTCTTCAGAAGAGCGCATACAATTCCAATCACCAGACAAGCAAAAAATTGTTGATTCTAGTAATGATTAATCAGCAGTGGCCATGGAACGACCACAGATCGACCAAGCAAAAAAAAATCATCAGCCTACTGACCACCAAGCAAAGGAAACAAACTAGGCCCATACATGGCCTCACAAATCATCATCAAACGTCGATCAAACTAGCAAGTTTGAACATGGATTACTAATTTATTTTCTGATAAAGTGAGTATATTAATATCGAAAGATATTGATTACACTGAGCCTCTGCAACAACGCAATACCTTACTGGTAGTACGGATGCACAAGGATTCCTAATACTCCCTCTGTTCGGTTTTAATTAGTCGACGCGAGGGAGAGAAGAAAATGAACTGCCGATGCTTTCAACTAGAGTCAATTAAATACGAACGGAAGAAGTACGTACTCTAGTAGTATTGACAAATATCCGGATCTAGTCTAAAAACAAATTGGCATGTAAATCCTAGTAGTCTACTAAACTAGGATCAATACCCTAGATTAGGGTTGCAAGCGGCGTCCGCGAATCGTCCCGCAAAGCAGAAAATTAGAGCAAATAGTGGTTGAGATTAGAGCAGATTTAAAGCACTCGCACTGAAACTAGCTAGCCCGCTACCCACCCCGCTTGACACCCTGCCCTAGATGTGAATCTACACCAAATATTCAAACAAGGATGAGCAACCGCCAATAAAATTTTATCCGCACATCATCATCTCTACCATACAAAAGGGTATGGTGATTTCACATACAGCCATTGTTGCCGCGGGACGAGGATGAGTGATGCGCCGCGGAGAAGGTGCCTCACGCCTCTGTCGCCGCCGCCGTCGAAGAGGAAGTCGAAGCCGCGCGATTGTGGTCCGTCGCCGATATGGAGGTGGAGCTACTAGGGAAGAGATGGAGGTGGAGGTGGAGAGGGAGTGATGGTTTGTACTAGTGGCGGCCGGTGAGGTAGTTATAAATACAGCCTCTCTCTCTTTTTTGGCAAGGAATGCAGCTTCTCTTGGAAGGCAACGAGGCAACGCACTCCAGATTTCGTATATTACTATAATAATATGGACGGAGAAATTTGGACGCATCTGTGTTGTCTTGTCAAATGAATCACCAGGATTTGCTTTTAGTACTCCAGATTTGGGCGACCCAAGGAAGTAGAGATAGTAATGTACGCCATCTAGCTGCACGCTATCAAATCAAATAAATGGTCATGCCATTTACTTTTAAGATGGTGCAGCAGTTATTCTGACCAAAGAAACATGCACGTCTGCTGATTATTTCTGATGGGTATACATTTACCGTCCGCTAGCAAAGATTGTTTGGCACATTGTTCTTATGGCTTTCAACATCACACCCCTTAATAATATTATTAATCAATGTTTGGGCAATCAATTGAGTGTGTTAATAAAAAATTAAAACCCACAAATCCAACTGTACTATTTTTAGGGCCATATGAAGGACAAGGAATGATTTTAAATGCCATATGGAGTACCTCCAACCATGTGAAATATGGTTCTGTCATGCAGGTGATACCCATGGCTTCGCATTGGATCTGTATGTTGTCCTACATACAGTCAACTATGAAGTACCACGATTTGGTTTTTGGGTGCAACCGGCTAGAGAATGATGCACGGGTTTGTACAGCCAGTACAATTCACATTAAGATTTTCTGATAGGATGTTGATGTGTATATGTAAGAATCATACACTAGAATGTCTTCTATGTTTAGATGGTTGATCTACGTTTATACTTTCTGTGAACCATGAGGTTAAGACCTTTGTACTGTAATAAAGATTGCTAAATAACAGTATATATGTATGCCTCTAGGGACACTGAAACAGCCAAACAACCATGCATGTGTATAGACCGTATTTGATCAAATTAAAAGAAGCACCTGGGTTCATGCAAATAGCATAAATTTATCACCTAAGTACATTAGCTATAAATAGTTAAATAGGAGTCAAGACCAACTGAGCTAGCTAGTAGTATGATCCTACTATTACATAAATATCCCTAACTCTGATTGTCTTTGTTCCAGTCCAGCGCGTTGGTGTAGCTTGGGATGAACCAAAACCCCGTATGCCAGTTGGCCCCTGGACCGCTGCTTGAGAAAGATATGCTTTGGTGGTCTTCGCCATTTAGACTGAAGCGGAAAATTTCTTGATGTGATGTGTCAAACTGAGAGCCAATGGCCTGAGGCGTGGTGTAGATGCAGTTTCTTCTTGTCAAATATCCTGGGGGAAATGTTGCACCACCCACTGGCATGAAAATCGGATAGTTCAACCCAAGGAACATAGAATAGTCTCCAAGATTAGTAACCCTTTCCCACGGGTTGGCTGGAAGTAACCGACTAGTGTCATTCGAGAATACAATGCAGGTATACCCCGAATAGCTGTGAACAGCGCGACCGCAATGGACAGAAGGGGTACTATCATAATAAGTTGGAGCACCGTCAGCGTCAAAATCCATTACGCCACGTGCATAGACCAGGAGAAGTCTAGAACGATCTTGAGATCTTGCCAGCCACCACGTACGACTATTAGAGTCAAAATCATCATCGCCATCAAATCCAGCCGTCCACGGAATGAATGGAGCAGGGAGCACTATAGGACCTTGAAAAAGGAAAGAACACGTCACATGAAAATATATTTCATGATTTATCTACTAGTGATATTGATTTGATATTGGGATGCCAATACTAGTACTTTATAAAATCATGGTCGAACATAAGATGGTTTGAAATATATTTCGAACATCTTGGTAAAACTTCATATGGATTTAAAACATGTTCCCGAAAATATTGGTCCAAATTTTAGATGGTTTGAATATAGTACTCCTTATTCTCTAGAACCGGGGGAATATAAACAAATGAAAGTCTTTATCAATATTGCATGGCACCTTTATTGATTCTATTTCTACTCTACCTTAAATTTTCTAGGGAGTAATAATAAAGAAACTTAATTACTAGGGGGCCTTTTTCCTAAGGAACAACATGCACATTAGACCATACTAAAATTCCTATAGATGTTAAATTCTATATATGTCCATACCACAAGAGGGTTATGGTGTGCGCCTATGGAATTCCTTTAAGCCAAAAGATGCCAAGACAGTTCAACAAATAAGAGGTGAAATACTATATAAGTTACGTATATAAAAAAGATAGGGAGGAAATGTTACCAAATTGATTAGGATCCCATGCATAAACATTTCCAAGCTCAGTAACGGCGAACACAAGTCCGTTATGTATAATTGCATCGCAGTATATGGCGCCGTACTGAAACTGGTTTTCAAGAAATATCCATGTACGAGGATATTCGCCATGGAGGTAGGCAATTGCAAAGTCGAAGATTGCGACAAGGGAGAAATCTTTATACCCCCTAGCAGCTGTAGGAACTTGGCAAATAGCTATCTTCTGCAGTTGAATAGCAGAACGCTGATACTCGAATATAAGTGGATTGCGTGTGGTTTCCAACTTCTTCCTCAAAGATGGAAGCTTAATCTTGCGATGAGTGTAGACATTGAGGAGGTTCCACTTGCCTTCGGGGCCAACCATGGCGATCCAATCTCCATTGGCGCCTGCCCGCTCCTCATCCTTACCGTGTGGCATTAGGCCATCATAGGAGAACCTGTCCAGCGGCAGTAGTTTGCACTTGCTGTGCACCGGCAAATCCTCCTTGAACACCGCCCATGGTTTATCCGCCGGGTCACAACAGAGAACACACGGAAGGCCAAACGGCTGAGAAGCAGGCAGAGTGGCACTGTATTTGGCTGACTGAAGAATACTTTTGGAGGAACCGACTAGGGACGCGGCGGTGATGGCGTCGCACTGGCTGATGAGCACTTCAAGGGGGCCTTCCGTAAACACCTTGTGAAACAGCCCAGATCCACAGACCCTGCTCGATTTCGCCATCGCAATGAGGCAGGTGGTACAATGGGGTTGGTATTTTCTTGGGAGATCTACTGATTCGAACTTTGGGAGAGAGATGGCGATCAATGGCGGCAGGTGGGGGTTTGAGTTGGAGAACAGAGGCTCTCAAACTGGGCACTGCTGGATAGGATGCGAAAGCGCCATGGCGGAGACGCAGGCGCGTGCTATGGAAGCTGGGCGGAGTGGGGATAGACGACGGAGGTGAACCGAGACGCTCCTCCTCTTATGCATATACTGCCTACTGCAGTTTCGAGGAGAGTGTGAATGTGTTCAAAAAAAGAGGAGAGTGTGAATGTGTTCAAAAAAAGAGGAGAGTGTGACTGTGACCCGACACCCGAGTAGGAGCAGACGGACTATAGGAGTAGCCCCATCATTACAGAACATTAATCGTGCTTCCTACAATAAATAAGTGAAACATCCCAGGCTTGTGTTGTCTAATCAAATCGATGGCCATGTCAGTATTATGGTGAACAAATAAAACAAATACACACCAACCTTGTTCTTTTTGCAACGTACACCAACCTAGCAAGGCATCAACCTTCTCGCCATCAACTACGACTCCGTGGCTCCGTCCCACCAAAGTTGTCTCAACTTTGTAAAAAAAAATACATCTATCCATCTAAATTTTAACAAAGGTGAGACACTTTTGGTGGGACCGAGGGAGTACAAAAAAACTTCACTACTCCATGCTAGTATCGGCCACTAATTCAAATTTCAACTGAAGGCGTGCTATTTTATGGTCCTGAAAATTGCCAAAAAAAATACAACCCAAAAATGCAACAGATCCATGTTAAGGGGGTACACCCTACGCAATATACATTAAGAAACTTCGAAACTTCAGCGACCTTGTAAGAATGCCCATGACAGTGCAGTTTTGCCAAATTAGGAAGAGACGAAATATGAATTCAACCAAAGAAATCTAAACGAATCCTTAGACAATAGCATAGTTAACACGTTCAGAAAAAAATGATGACTCCAAAAGAACAACATTAGCAAGAAATACTCCATTTTAGTTTGAATTTGCAGTCACATACATATACTAGTAGTACTGCCAAAATACTATAATACTCCGAGCTGCATTCTAGCACTCCAACTAGCTAGCTAATAGTTCTGGAGTAGTAGTACTACTATACAAGTCCAAAATACATCCGAACGAACCCTACTTCGAACTAAACTACTCCCTCCGATCTTCGAGTAACTACATTGCAGTATGACTAAACGAAGATTATTGTATAACCTTCTTGTTGATGCAAACGCAGATAGGCAACACACGCTGCCCTCCATTCTGCTTCGCGTAACGGGGCGGCACCGCCAGGAAAGAAGTGAGCTGCTGCAACATGATCGAGCTAGGCGTCGGGGAGCTCGTCGGCTCGATTACCGCCATCAAGGTGTCCGTCGAGAGGTCACTGGTCCCAGCCGTCGCCGGCGCCGGCGGACCAATCACCAACAGCTGCGCCTTGTACATCGGAAACAAGCACGCGGCCGACCTGATGCACACACAGGACACAATGGTGGTCGGGCCGAGCGCTCCAACGGTGATGGCGAACACGCTACCGTCTTCTTCCCCACTGCCGATGAACAGGTGTCCCCGCGGTTGTACCGGAACACGAACTATGCACCAGGCGGGTATGCCATACTGGAACGTAAACACTGGGATGGAGTGGGATGCTTGGAGGTGTACCAGGAGCTCCCGCGGCGGGCCGGTGAAGCTGCAGCCGGTATTGATGGCCTCTGTGCAGCCGCACGGACCATGCGGGCACGCGATATAGTGCTTGTAGGACTCCGTGGAGGCGACCAAGCTCTGGCAGCCGACGCACTTGACCATTGCCCCAGATCGATTCGACGGCGGCAATCTTGGCCCAGATCGATTCGACGGCGGCAACCACGCCGGCTGCTCGCACTTCTTGCACGGGTTCGGCGCAAGCTCGCCGACGCAGCGCCGACAGCCCATATGACCGCCCTTGCACTGCACGGAACAACGTACGTGGCATCAGTTGTCATTGACATTTCTCACAGGTGAACCTAAGAATGAAATCGGAAGGGAGCGACCTTGGATATGGGGGGTTTGAAGGGCAGCAGGCAGAGGGGGCACAAGAAGAGGGCCTCCTCCATCTTCAGAGAAGAGTGATCGGGAAAACGAGAACGGGATGGGTTCTTTTTTTTATACATGCCTTGGAGTGGAGTATGGATACTACTACTTATAGGAAGAACTTCCTTGCTAAGAATCGGCGTCGGCCGTACGCAAGCATAGATGCACCAGCGGCTCTGCAGTTTGTCAAAATAAAAGGACAGAGCTGCAGTGACTTGAAGTCTCCAAATCTCATTGTGACTTGGTGCCACCATCTACCAACCATTTGAGATCCAACGTTCCAAACTATCTCTTATTTCGAACCTAAAAACAAAAATTATGAAAAAAATCCAGTAAAATGTAGATGCCTTGTTCTAAAATCTGTGAATATTTCATCCCACTCGGACGATTAGCTTGTGATTAAAGAGCTTTTTACGTATACGAGCACTAGTTTAAACTAAATACTCCCTCTGATTCATATTAATTGACTTCAATATGGATGTATCTAGAACTAAAATGTGTCTAGTACATCCATATTAGAGTCAATTAATATGAACCGGAGGGAGTATATATTTGCTCACAAACCTTTGATTCAAATCGAATGAAACTTCACCAAAATATAAATCGAAATATGCACGATTAACTGGAAGTTCTTGAAATATTTCTGAGCAATTATAATAATTATTTAGTTTAAATTCTAAGTCGATCGCATACATTGGATCTGAGATGGATGGTGGATGGTGGCACCAAGTCACTGTGAGACTTGGAAGTATCAAGTCAGTGAAGCTCTATCCCAAAATAAAAGCTTCGTGAAGGGGGCAGTTTGGTTCAAAAAAGAAGACAGTGCCAAGCAGTTGTCAAACAATACCCATATAGTCAAATGTACTCCCTCTGATTCAAATGAATTGACTCAACTTTGTCTAGATATATGGATGTATCAAGTCACTGAAGCTAAAATAAAAGCTTCTATGAATATGTCTAAACCTTGTTTAAAAAAAATGCAGTATCAACATTCTGTATCTATAACCCTAAACTATGCAAATGAAGTGGTTTTGGGTTCAAACCTGGATATTTCAAAAACCCTCCCAAAAGCTTCATTTTGGAGTGAATAAGAAGGATCAAGGCTTAATTTTTCATTTTCATGTTTTAATCTTGTTTAAATCTTGGTCAAACCTAGGATTTGACCAAGATTCAAATGGGCATAATTTAAAAAAATGAAAAATCAAGGCACATAGTCTTCTTATGTCATATAGTAAGCATTCAATTAAGTTGATAAACAAGCTCTAGACATATTCAAACCAGAAAAATCATGATGAATCTACCCCCTATATATCCCTAAACCCTAACTTATGAAGTCAAGCATGAAGAGAAGTGGTTTTTGGTTTAAATCATGGAAATTTCAAAAACCCTCCCAAGAGCTTCATTTTGGAGTGACTAATTAAGAAGCATACATGCTTACCTTTTCATATTCATGTTTTAAACTTGTTCAAATCTAGGTCAACAAACCTAGGATTTGACGAAGAATCAAATGGGTATAAAAAAATTAAAAACAAGCTCTAGATAAGCTCAAGTTGAAAAACAAGTTCTAGACATATTCAAACCAGAAAAATCATGTATCTACCCCCTATATATCCCTAAACCCTGACTTATGAAGTCAAGCATGAAGAGAAGTGGTTTTTGGTTTCAATCATGGAAATTTCAAAAACCCTCCCAAGAGCTTCATTTTGGAGTGGCTAAGAAGGATAGATGCTTAATTTTTCATATTTATGTTTTAAACTAGTTTAAATCATGGTCAAACCTAGGATTTGACCAAGATTCAAATGGGCATAAAAATTCAAAATAAATGAAAATAAATGAAAAACCAAGGCACGTAGTCTTCTTATGTCATATAGTAAGCATTCAATTAAGTTGATAAACAAGGTCTAGACATATTCAAACCAGAAACATCATGTATCTAGCTACCCTAGCCCTAAACTCTGTCTTATGAAGTCAAGCATGCATGAAGAGAAGTCGTGGTTTTTGGTTTCAAACATGGAAATTTTAAAAACCCTACCAAGATCTACATTTTGGAGTGACTAAGAAGGATATATGCTTAATTTTTCATATTCATGTTTTATTAAACTTGTTTAAATCATGGTCAAACCTAGGATTTGACCAAGATTCAAATGGGCATAAATATTCAGAAAAAACAAAAAATGGAAAATCAAGGCACATAGTCTTCTTATGTCACATAGTAAGCATTCAATTAAGTTGATAAACAAGGTCTAGATATATTCAAACCAGAGAAATCATGTATCTACCCCTAACCCTAAACTCTATCTCATGAAGTCAAGCATGAAGATATGTGGTTTTTGGTTTCAAACATGGAAATTTCAAAAACCCTCCCAAGAGCTTCATTTTGGAGTGACTAAGAAGGATATATGCTTAATTTTTCATATTCATGTTTTCAACTTGTTTAAATCATGGTCAAACTTAGGATTTGACCAAGATTCAAATGGGCATAAAATTAAAAAAACAATAAAATGAAAAACCAATGCACATAGTCTTCTTATGTCATATATATAGTAAGCATTCAATTAAGTTGATAACAAGGTCTAGACATATTCAAACGAGAAAAATCATGTATCAAGCTACCCCTAACCCCAAACTCTGTCTTATGAAGTCAAGCATGAAGAGAAGTACGTGGTTTTTTGGTTTCAAACATGGAAATTTCAAAAACCCTCTCAAGAGCTTCATTTTGGAGTGACTACGAAGGATACATGCTTAATTTTCATATTCATGTTTTAAACTTGTTTAAATCATGGTCAAACCTAGGATTTGACCAAGATTCAAATGGGCATAATTTAAAAAATGTAAAATCAAGGCACATAGTGTTCTTATGTCATATAGTAAGCATTCAATTAAGTTGATAAACAAGGTCTAGACATATCAAACCAGAAAAATCATGTATCTACCCCTATATATCCCCAAACTCTGTCTTATGAAGTCAAGCATGAAGAGAAGTGGTTTTTGGTTTCAAGCATGGAAATTTCAAAAACCTCCCCAAACTTCATTTTAGAGTGACTAAGAAGGATACAAGCTTGCCTTTTCATTTTCATGTTTTAAACTTGTTTAAATTATCTTGGTCAAATCTAGGATTTGACAAGATTCAAATGGGCAAACATATGATAAGTGATGCAAATATCATTTCTAAGTGCGGGCAAACCAGCCTTTAGCTTAACATATTTCTAAGTACAAGGTTTCAGAAAATTGAGTGGGGGCGGCTGCCCCCCTTGGCTATAGTCTGGATCCGCCCATGCTATAGTTTGAGGCCATTTGGATGACGTCGAAAAAATTCTTTGATTAGAAATGGGGTTGTTCGAACCCCGTAGTTGGATTTTTTATGAACTTGATCTGTAGTACTGGGCAAAACCCTAGTTTAACGTATTTAATTATAGATTCGTAGGTTGATTTTTCTACCTTTTTATTATTACTATGCAGCACATATGTGTTTGCCCGTCGAGTGAAACTCGGAGGAAGAGGGATCACTCGGAAGGAGAGAAGAAGGGAGAGAATTATGGTGTCTCCCCTTTTTCGGGTGATGATGTTGACTTTTGTGCAGGTTTGTCAGTGAGCAGGAGGTGCGAGCGAGCGAGCGAGTCGAGCGAGGCCGAGAACGAGAGAGATTTTTTTTTGTGAGAGGGACAACCGAAGGATCCTGAATGACCCAGAGACTTCCAATACGCATCCTGATGCGTCTTCTCTTGACAAAGAAAATGGCTGGGAGTTTGCGTACCTACTGCACGTGACTTGTGCTCACTGAAGTGTGGGACCTCACGCATGGGCACCACACGTAAGTGACAGACCTGTTGGTGTAAAAACTCGGTTGATTATTATAGTGCATTAGAACAAAGTTTCCTATGGATTCAAGGGTAGGAAATCCAAGTTAACTCATTTACATGACATTATTTTTTCCATGAAGCAAAGTTAACACATCTATCAATTGGTACATTTTGGAGTGACTAAGAAGGATCCATGCTTATTCGTTTTCACGTGTTAAATTTGTTTAAGTCTTGCTCAAACCTAGGATTTCACCAAGATTGAAATGGGCATGAAAATTCAAAAAAAAATGAAATACCAGAAAATTCATGTGTCTAGCTACCCCTAACCCTAAACTCTGCACGAAGAGAAGTGGTTTTTGGTTTCAAACATGGAAATTTCAAAAACCCTCCCAAGAGCTTCATTTTGAAGTGACTAAGAAGCATACATGCTTACTTTTTCATATTCATGTTTTTAACTTATTCAAATCTTGGTGGAACCAAGGATTTGACAAAGATTCAAATGGGTATAAAAATTCAAAAAAAACAAGGTCTTCTCTTATGTTATATAGTAAGCATTCAATTAATTTGATAAACAAGGTCTACACATATTCAAACCAGGAAAATCATGTATCTACCACCTAACCTCTGTCTTATGAAGTCAAGCATGCATGAAGAGAAGTGGTTTTTGGTTTCAAGCATGGAAATTTCCATGTTTGAAACCCAAAACCACTTCTCTTCATATGCTTGACTTCATATGACAGAGTTTAGCGTTAGGGGGTAGATACATGATTTTTTGGTTTGAATATGTCCAAACCTTGTTTATCAACTTGAATGTGTAATATATATATGACATAAGAAGACTGCATGCTTTGGTTTTTCATTTTTTGATTTTTTTGAAATTTTAAGCCCATCTGATTCTTTGTCAAATAATAGGTCTAGACATATTCAAACCAGACAAATCATGTATCTATACCCCTAACCCCTAAACTCTGTCTTATGAAGTCAAGCATGTGAAGAGAAGTGGTTTTGGGTTTGGGGGTATATATACATGATTTTTATTGTTTAAATATATATAGACTTTGTTGATCAACATGAATGCTTAATTACTATATGACATAAGAAGTTTATGTGCTTTGGTGTTTCATTTTTTTGATTTCTTTTTTGAATTTTTATGCCCATTTGAATCTTGGTCAAATCCTAGGTTTGACAAAGATTTAAACAAGTTTGAAACATGAAAATGAAAAAGTAAGCTTGGATCCTTCTTAGTCACTCCAAAATGAAGCTTTTGGGTGGGTTTTTGAAATTTCCATGTTTGAAACCCAAAACCACTTCTTCTCTTCATGCTTGACTTCATAAGACAACGTTTAGGGTTAGGGGGTAGATACATGATTTTTCTGGTTTGAATATGTCTAGACTTCGTTGATCAACTTGAATGCTTAGTATATTACATAAGAAGACTATGTGGTTTGGTTTTTGATTTTCTTGATTTTGTTTGATTTTTTATGACCATTTGAATCTTGGTCAAATCCTAGGTTTGACCAAGATTTAAACAAGTTTAAAACATGAAAATGAAAAAGTAAGCATGGATCCTTCTTAGTCATGACAATGAGTTAACTTGGCTTTACTACCCTTGATGAATCCATAGGAAACTTTTTGTACTAATGCAGTATAATATTCTGGTTTGAATATGTCTAGACCTTGTTTATCAACTTAATTTGAAAGACATACAAGTTATAGCACACATAGTGCATACATTTTCACACATACTGCACTAGATGCTAACCCTATAGTTTGAGGCCATTTGGATGAGGTCGAAAAAATTCTTGGATTAGAATCGTGTTGTTCGAACCCCGTAGTTGGATTTTTTTGAACCCTTGATCTTTAGAACTGGGCAAAACCCAAGTTTAACCATGCAAGATTCAAATGGCCCTAAAAATTCAGAAAAAAATCAAAAGAATGAAAAACCAAAGCACATATATAGCATTCTTATGTCATATGTATAGTAAGCATTCAAGTTGATAAACAAGGTCTAGACATATATATTCAAACCAGAAAAATCATGTATATATCTACCCCTAAAACTCTAATTAAACTATGTCTTATGAAGTCAATCATGAAGAGAAGTGGTTTTGGGTTTCAAATATGGAAATTTCAAGAACCTCCCAAAAGCTTCATTTTAGAGTGACTAAGAAGGATCCAGGCTTATCTTTTCATTTCATGTTTTAAACTTGTTTAAATCCTGGTCAAACCTAGGATTTGACCAAGATTCAAATGGGCATAATTTAAAAAATGTAAAATCAAGGCACATAGTCTTCTTATGTCATATAGTAAGCATTCAATTAAGTTGATAAACAAGGTCTAGACATATCAAACCAGAAAAATCATGTATCTACCCCTATATATCCCCAAACTCTGTCTTATGAAGTCAAGCATGAAGAGAAGTGGTTTTTGGTTTCAAGCATGGAAATTTCAAAAACCTCCCCAAACTTCATTTTAGAGTGACTAAGAAGGATACAAGCTTGCCTTTTCATTTTCATGTTTTAAACTTGTTTAAATTATCTTGGTCAAATCTAGGATTTGACAAGATTCAAATGGGCAAACATATGATAAGTGATGCAAATATCATTTCTAAGTGCGGGCAAACCAGAGATATGTGGTTTTTGGTTTCAAACATATTCAAACGAGAGAAATCATGTATCTACCCCCTAACACTAAACTCTGTCTCATGAAGTCAAGCGCATGCATGAAGATATGTGGTTTTTGGTTTCAAACATGGAAATTTCAAAAACCCTCCCAAGAGCTTCATTTC
Source organism: Lolium multiflorum (assembly GCA_030979885.1). Lineage (NCBI taxonomy): Eukaryota > Viridiplantae > Streptophyta > Magnoliopsida > Poales > Poaceae > Lolium > Lolium multiflorum. The sequence continues at coordinate 208,817,370 of CM061752.1, forward strand.
GAAGTGATTAATTAAGAAGCATACATGCATGCTTACTTTTTCATATTCATGTTTTAAACTTATTCAAATCTTGGTGAAACCTAGGATTTGACCAAGATTCAAATGGGTATAAAAATTTAAAAAAAAAAAAAGGTCTTCTTATGTTATATAGTAGGCATTCAATTAAGTTGATAAACAAGTTCTAGACATATTCAAACAAGAAAAATCATGCATGTATCTACCCCTAACCCTAAACTTTGTTTCATGAAGTCAAGCATGAAGATATGTGGTTTTTGGTTTCGAACATGGAAATTCAAAAACCCTCCCAAGAGCTTCATTTTGAAGTGACTAAGAAGCATACATGCTTACTTTTTCATATTCATGTTTTTAACTTATTCAAATCTTGGTGGAACCAAGGATTTGACAAAGATTCAAATGGGTATAAAAATTCAAAAAAAAACAAGGTCTTCTCTTATGTTATATAGTAAGCATTCAATTAATTTGATAAACAAGGTCTACACATATTCAAACCAGGAAAATCATGTATCTACCACCTAACCCTAAACTCTGTCTTATGAAGTCAAGCATGCATGAAGAGAAGTGGTTTTTGGTTTCAAGCATGGAAATTTCCATGTTTGAAACCCAAAACCACTTCTCTTCATATGCTTGACTTCATATGACAGAGTTTAGCGTTAGGGGGTAGATACATGATTTTTTGGTTTGAATATGTCCAAACCTTGTTTATCAACTTGAATGTGTAATATATATATGACATAAGAAGACTGCATGCTTTGGTTTTTCATTTTTTGATTTTTTTGAAATTTTAAGCCCATCTGATTCTTTGTCAAATAATAGGTTTGACCAAGATTTAAACATGTTTAAAACATGAAAATGAAAAAGGTAAGCCTCCATCCTTCTTAGTCACTCCAAAATGAAGCTTTTTGGAGGGTTTTTGAAAATTCCATGTTTGAAACCCAAAACGACTTCTCTTCGTGCTTGACTTGATAAGACAGAGTTTTGGGTTAGGGGTAGATACATGATTTTTCCGGTTTGAATATGTCTAGACCTTGTTTATCAACTTAAATGCTAACTATATGACATCAGAATGGGCATAAAAATTTAAAAAATTTAAAAATGTAAAACCAAAATTTAATTGGGAGGAAAGGGTACATGAATTACAATTAAAAAACAAGGTAACTTAAATACTTGGATGCCCCAAGATGTGTGGAAGCCCAAAACAATGGCAAAACATATCATGTGCGCATGCTGCATCCAATTCAAGTAGAACACATAGTAGGCATCGATAGTTTGACCTAAATTTGAAATCAAAGAGAAGGTGGTTAGAAAAAATCAAAATTGGCAAAGCAAAGCATGAAATCAAAAAATTGTGATGCACTCTAGCTATGAAAATTATCAAACAATGCAAACCAAAATGATTTTTTAGAGGAATACTAGTTCAACTTATTTAATTTTTTATTTGTAGGCCAAAATCAAACCCCGTAGTTGGATTTTTTTTTCAACTTGATCTGTAGTACTGGGGAAAACCCTAGTTTAACCTATTTAATAATAGATTCGTAGTCGATTCTTTTACTTTTTTATTATTACTATGCAGCACATGTGTGTTTGCCCGTCGAGTGAAACTCGGAGGAAGAGGAATCACTCGGAAGGAGAAGAAGGGAGAGCAGTCACGGGGCCCCTCTTATTGATGGTGTATATTCTTTTTCTGGTGATGTTGACTGTTGTGCAGGGGTGGTGCGAGCGAGCGAGCGAGCGAGCGAGCGAGTCGAGCGAGGCCGAGAATGAGAGAGATTTGTTTTTTTTGTGAGAGGGACAACCGAAGGATCCAGAAGGACCCACAGACTTCCAATACGCATCCTGATGCGTCTTCTCTTGACAAAGAAGATGGCTGGGAGTTGGCGTACCTATTGCACGTGACTTGTGCTCACTGAAGTGTGGGACCACACGCGTGGGCACCACACGTAAGTGACAGACCTGTTGGTGTAAAAACTCGGTTGATTATTATAGTGCATTAGAACAAAGTTTCCTATGGATTCAAGGGTAGGAAATCCAAGTTAACTCATTTACATGACATTATTTTTTCCATGAAGCAAAGTTAACACTATCAATTGGTACATTTTGGAGTGACTAAGAAGGATCAATGCTTACTTATTCGTTTAATTTCACGTGTTAAACTTGTCTAAATCTTGTTCAAACCTAGGATTTGACCAAGATTCAAATGGGCAGAAAAATAATTAAAAAACAGAAAAATGAAAAACCAAATCACATAGTAAGCATTCAAGTTGATAAACAAGGTCTAGACATATTCAAACCAGACAAATCATGTATCTATACCCCTAACCCCTAAACTCTGTCTTATGAAGTCAAGCATGTGAAGAGAAGTGGTTTTGGGTTTGGGGGTATATATACATGATTTTTATTGTTTAAATATATATAGACTTTGTTGATCAACATGAATGCTTAATTACTATATGACATAAGAAGTTTATGTGCTTTGGTGTTTCATTTTTTTGATTTCTTTTTTGAATTTTTATGCCCATTTGAATCTTGGTCAAATCCTAGGTTTGACAAAGATTTAAACAAGTTTGAAACATGAAAATGAAAAAGTAAGCTTGGATCCTTCTTAGTCACTCCAAAATGAAGCTTTTGGGTGGGTTTTTGAAATTTCCATGTTTGAAACCCAAAACCACTTCTTCTCTTCATGCTTGACTTCATAAGACAACGTTTAGGGTTAGGGGGTAGATACATGATTTTTCTGGTTTGAATATGTCTAGACTTCGTTGATCAACTTGAATGCTTAGTATATTACATAAGAAGACTATGTGGTTTGGTTTTTGATTTTCTTGATTTTGTTTGATTTTTTATGACCATTTGAATCTTGGTCAAATCCTAGGTTTGACCAAGATTTAAACAAGTTTAAAACATGAAAATGAAAAAGTAAGCATGGATCCTTCTTAGTCATGACAATGAGTTAACTTGGCTTTACTACCCTTGATGAATCCATAGGAAACTTTTTGTACTAATGCAGTATAATATTCTGGTTTGAATATGTCTAGACCTTGTTTATCAACTTAATTTGAAAGACATACAAGTTATAGCACACATAGTGCATACATTTTCACACATACTGCACTAGATGCTAACCCTATAGTTTGAGGCCATTTGGATGAGGTCGAAAAAATTCTTGGATTAGAATCGTGTTGTTCGAACCCCGTAGTTGGATTTTTTTGAACCCTTGATCTTTAGAACTGGGCAAAACCCAAGTTTAACCATGCAAGATTCAAATGGCCCTAAAAATTCAGAAAAAATCAAAAGAATGAAAAACCAAAGCACATATATAGCATTCTTATGTCATATGTATAGTAAGCATTCAAGTTGATAAACAAGGTCTAGACATATATATTCAAACCAGAAAAATCATGTATATATCTACCCCTAAAACTCTAATTAAACTATGTCTTATGAAGTCAATCATGAAGAGAAGTGGTTTTGGGTTTCAAATATGGAAATTTCAAGAACCTCCCAAAAGCTTCATTTTAGAGTGACTAAGAAGGATCCAGGCTTATCTTTTCATTTTCATGTTTTAAACTTGTTTAAATCCTGGTCAAACCTAGGATTTGACCAAGATTCAAATGGGCATAATTTTAAAAAAATGTAAAATCAAGGCACATAGTCTTCTTATGTCATATAGTAAGCATTCAATTAAGTTGATAAACAAGGTCTAGACATATCAAACCAGAAAAATCATGTATCTACCCCTATATATCCCCAAACTCTGTCTTATGAAGTCAAGCATGAAGAGAAGTGGTTTTTGGTTTCAAGCATGGAAATTTCAAAAACCTCCCCAAACTTCATTTTAGAGTGACTAAGAAGGATACAAGCTTGCCTTTTCATTTTCATGTTTTAAACTTGTTTAAATTATCTTGGTCAAATCTAGGATTTGACAAGATTCAAATGGGCAAACATATGATAAGTGATGCAAATATCATTTCTAAGTGCGGGCAAACCAGAGATATGTGGTTTTTGGTTTCAAACATATTCAAACGAGAGAAATCATGTATCTACCCCCTAACACTAAACTCTGTCTCATGAAGTCAAGCGCATGCATGAAGATATGTGGTTTTTGGTTTCAAACATGGAAATTTCAAAAACCCTCCCAAGAGCTTCATTTCGAAGTGATTAATTAAGAAGCATACATGCATGCTTACTTTTTCATATTCATGTTTTAAACTTATTCAAATCTTGGTGAAACCTAGGATTTGACCAAGATTCAAATGGGTATAAAAATTTAAAAAAAAAAAAAGGTCTTCTTATGTTATATAGTAGGCATTCAATTAAGTTGATAAACAAGTTCTAGACATATTCAAACAAGAAAAATCATGCATGTATCTACCCCTAACCCTAAACTTTGTTTCATGAAGTCAAGCATGAAGATATGTGGTTTTTGGTTTCGAACATGGAAATTCAAAAACCCTCCCAAGAGCTTCATTTTGAAGTGACTAAGAAGCATACATGCTTACTTTTTCATATTCATGTTTTTAACTTATTCAAATCTTGGTGGAACCAAGGATTTGACAAAGATTCAAATGGGTATAAAAATTCAAAAAAAAACAAGGTCTTCTCTTATGTTATATAGTAAGCATTCAATTAATTTGATAAACAAGGTCTACACATATTCAAACCAGGAAAATCATGTATCTACCACCTAACCCTAAACTCTGTCTTATGAAGTCAAGCATGCATGAAGAGAAGTGGTTTTTGGTTTCAAGCATGGAAATTTCCATGTTTGAAACCCAAAACCACTTCTCTTCATATGCTTGACTTCATATGACAGAGTTTAGCGTTAGGGGGTAGATACATGATTTTTTGGTTTGAATATGTCCAAACCTTGTTTATCAACTTGAATGTGTAATATATATATGACATAAGAAGACTGCATGCTTTGGTTTTTCATTTTTTGATTTTTTTGAAATTTTAAGCCCATCTGATTCTTTGTCAAATAATAGGTTTGACCAAGATTTAAACATGTTTAAAACATGAAAATGAAAAAGGTAAGCCTCCATCCTTCTTAGTCACTCCAAAATGAAGCTTTTTGGAGGGTTTTTGAAAATTCCATGTTTGAAACCCAAAACGACTTCTCTTCGTGCTTGACTTGATAAGACAGAGTTTTGGGTTAGGGGTAGATACATGATTTTTCCGGTTTGAATATGTCTAGACCTTGTTTATCAACTTAAATGCTAACTATATGACATCAGAATGGGCATAAAAATTTAAAAAATTTAAAAATGTAAAACCAAAATTTAATTGGGAGGAAAGGGTACATGAATTACAATTAAAAAACAAGGTAACTTAAATACTTGGATGCCCCAAGATGTGTGGAAGCCCAAAACAATGGCAAAACATATCATGTGCGCATGCTGCATCCAATTCAAGTAGAACACATAGTAGGCATCGATAGTTTGACCTAAATTTGAAATCAAAGAGAAGGTGGTTAGAAAAAATCAAAATTGGCAAAGCAAAGCATGAAATCAAAAAATTGTGATGCACTCTAGCTATGAAAATTATCAAACAATGCAAACCAAAATGATTTTTTAGAGGAATACTAGTTCAACTTATTTAATTTTTTATTTGTAGGCCAAAATCAAACCCCGTAGTTGGATTTTTTTTTCAACTTGATCTGTAGTACTGGGGAAAACCCTAGTTTAACCTATTTAATAATAGATTCGTAGTCGATTCTTTTACTTTTTTATTATTACTATGCAGCACATGTGTGTTTGCCCGTCGAGTGAAACTCGGAGGAAGAGGAATCACTCGGAAGGAGAAGAAGGAGAGTGATGGCGTGTATTTCACACGTTCGTTGGGCAACCCCAAGAGGAAGGTATGATGCGCACAGCAGCAAGTTTTCCCTCAGAAAGAAACCAAGGTTTATCGAACCAGGAGGAGCCAAGAAGCACGTTGAAGGTTGATGGCGGCGGGATGTAGTGCGGCGCAACACCAGAGATTCCGGCGCCAACGTGGAACCTGCACAACACAACCAAGTACTTTGCCCCAACGAAACAGTGAGGTTGTCAATCTCACCGGCTTGCTGTAACAAAGGATTAACCGTATTGTGTGGAAGATGATTGTTTGCAGAGAAAACAGTAGAAACAAGTATTGCAGAGATTGTATTTCAGAAAGAGAATTGGACCGGGGTCCACAGTTCACTAGAGGTGTCTCTCCCATAAGACGAACAGCATGTTGGGTGAACAAATTACAGTTGGGCAATTGACAAATAAAGAGAGCATGACAATGCACATACATATCATGATGAGTATAGTGAGATTTAATTGGGCATTACGACAAAGTACATAGACCGCCATCCAACTGCATCTATGCCTAAAAAGTCCACCTTCAGGTTATCATCCGAACCCCTAGTATTAAGTTGCAAACAACAGACAATTGCATTAAGTATGGTGCGTAATGTAATCAACAACTACATCCTTAGACATAGCATCAATGTTTTATCCCTAGTGGCAACAACACAACACAACCTTAGAACTTTCTGTCACTGTCCCAGGTGTCAATGCAGGCATGAACCCACTATCGAGCATAAGTACTCCCTCTTGGAGTTAAAAGCATCTACTTGGCCAGAGCATCTACTAATAACGGAGAGCATGCAAGATCATAAACAACACATAAGCATAACTTTGATAATCAACATAACAAGTATTCTCTATTCATCGGATCCCAACAAACGCAACATATAGAATTACATATAGATGATCTTGATCATGATAGGCAGCTCACAAGATCCGACAATGATAGCACAATGGGGAGAAGACAACCATCTAGCTACCGCTATGGACCCATAGTCCAGGGGTAGACTACTCACTCATCACTCCGGAGGCGACCATGGCGGTGTAGAGTCCTCCGGAGATGATTCCCCTCCCACAGGGTGCCGAGGCGATCTCCGGATCCCCCGAGATGGGATCGGCGCGACGCGTCTCGAATGTTTTCGTATCGTGGCTCTCACCGGGGGGTCGCCACGAGGCTATTTGTAGGCGGAAGGGCAGGTCAAGAGGCGCACAGGGCCCACACCACAGCCGGCGCGGCCAAGGGGGCCGCGCCGCCTCTAGGGTTTGGCGCCCGTGGCCCTCTTCGTCTCTCCTCCTTCGACTTCGGAAGCTTCGTGAGAAAATAGGCCTCTGGCTTTTATTTCGTCCAATTCCGAGAATATTTCTTTACTAGGATTTCTGAAACCAAAACAGCAGAAAAAACGGCACTTCGGCATCTTGTTAATAGGTTAGTTCCAGAAAATGCACGAATATGATATAAAGTGTGCATAAAACATGTAGATAACATCAATAATGTGGCATGGAACACAAGAAATTATCGATACGTTGGAGACGTATCAGCATCCCCAAGCTTAGTTCTTCTCGTCCCGAGCAGGTAAAACGATAACAAAGATAATTTCTGGAGTGACATGCCATCATAAACTTGATCATACTATTTGTAAAGCATATGTAGAGAATGCAGCGATCAAAACAATGTGTATGACATGAGTAAACAAGTGAATCATAAAGCAAAGACTTTTCATGAATAGCACTTCAAGACAAGCATCAATAAGTCTTGCATAAGAGTTAACTCATAAAGCAATAATTCAAAGTAAAGGTATTGAAGCAACACAAAAGAAGATTAAGTTTCAGCGGTTGCTTTCAACTTGTAACATGTATATCTCATGGATATTGTCAACATAGAGTAATATAATAAGTGCAATAAGCAAGTATGTAAGAATCAATGCACAGTTCACACAAGTGTTTGCTTCTTGAGGTGGAGAGAAATAGGTGAACTGACTCAACATAAAAGTAAAAGAATGGTCCTCATAGAGGAAAAGCATCGATTGCTATATTTGTGCTAGAGCTTTGATTTTGAAAACATGAAACAATTTTGTCAACGGTAGTAATAAAGCATATGCATCATGTAAATTATATCTTATAAGTTGCAAGCCTCATGCATAGTGTACTAATAGTGCTCGCACCTTGTCCTAATTAGCTTGGACTACCTGGATTATCACCGCAATACATATGCTTTAACCAAGTATCACAAAGGGGTACCTCTATGCCGCCTGTACAAAGGTCTAAGGAGAAAGCTCGCATTTGGATTTCTCGCTTTTGATTATTCTCAACTTAGACATCCATACCGGGACAACATAGACAACAGATAATGGACTCCTCTTTTAATGCTTTAAGCATTCAACAACAATTAATTCTTTTCTCATTAGAGATTTGAGGATGTTTGTCCAAAACTGAAACTTCCACCATGGAACATGGCTTTAGTTAGCGGCCCAATGTTCTTCTCTCACAATATGCATGCTCAAACCATTCAACTCAGTGTAGATCGCCCTTACTTCAGACAAGACGAACATGCATAGCAACTCACATGAAATTCAACAATGAGTTGATGGCGTTCCCCAGTAAACATGGTTATCGCACAACAAGCAACTTAATAAGAGATAAAGTGCATAATTACATATTCAATACCACAATAGTTTTTAAGCTATTTGTCCCATGAGCTATATATTGCAAAGGTGAATGATGGAATTTTAAAGGTAGCACTCAAGCAATTTACTTTGGAATGGCTGGAAAATACCATGTAGTAGGTAGGTATGGTGGACACAAATGGCATAGTGGTTGGCTCAAGTATTTTGGATGCATGAGAAGTATTCCCTCTCGATACAAGGTTTAGGCTAGCAAGGTTGTTTGAAGCAAACACAAGGATGAACTAGTACAGCAAAACTCACATAAAAGACATATTGAAAGCATTATAAGACTCTACACCGTCTTCCTTGTTGTTCAAACTCAAAACTAGAAATTATCTAGACCTTAGAGAAACCAAATATGCAAACCAAATTTTAGCATGCTCTATGTATTTCTTCATTAATGGGTGCAAAGCATATGATGCAAGAGCTTAAACATGAGCACAACAATTGCCAAGTATCACATTACCCAAAACATTTATAGCAATTACTACATGTATCATTTTCCAATTCCAACCATATAACAATTTAACGAAGGAGAAACTTCGCCATGAATACTATGAGTAGAAACCAAGGACATATTTGTCCATATGCTACAGCGGAGTGTGTATCTCTCCCATAAAGTGAATGCTAGGATCCATTTTATTCAAACAAAACAAAAACAAAAACAAACCGACGCTCCAAGAAAAAGCACATAAGATGTGGCCGAATAAAAATGTAGTTTCAGGGGAGGAACCTGATAATTTGTTGATGAAGAAGGGGATGCCTTGGGCATCCCCAAGCTTAGACGCTTGAGTCTTCTTGATATATGCAGGGGTGAACCACCGGGTGCATCCCCAAGCTTAGAGCTTTCACTCTCCTTGATCATGTTGCATCATACTCCTCTCTTGATCCTTGAAAACTTCCTCCACACCAAACTCGAAACAACTCATTAGAGGGTTAGTGCACAATATAAATTGACATATTCAGAGGTGACACAATCATTCTTAACACTTCTGGACATTGCATAATGCTACTGGACATTAGTGGATCAAAGAAATTCATCCAACATAGCGAAAGAGGCAATGCGAAATAAAAGGCAGAATCTGTCAAAACAGAACAGTTCGTATTGACGAATTTTAAAATGGCACCAGACTTGCTCAAATGAAAATGCTCAAATTGAATGAAAGTTGCGTACATATCTGAGGATCATGCACGTAAATTGGCATAATTTTCTGAGCTTCCTGCAGGGCAGTGGGCTCAGATTCGTGACAGCAAAGAAATCTGGAACTGCGCAGTAATCCAAATCTAGTACTTACTTTTCTATCAACGGCTTAACTTGGCACAACAAAACTCAAAACTAAGATAAGGAGAGGTTGCTACAGTAGTAAACAACTTCCAAGACACAAAATAAAAACAAAGTACTGTAGGTAAAAACATGGGTTGTCTCCCATAAGCGCTTTTCTTTAACGCCTTTCAGCTAGGCGCAGAAAGTGTGTATCAAGTAACATCGAGAGATGAAGCATCAACATCATAATTTGTTCTAATGATAGAATCATAAGGTACCTTCATTCTCTTTCTAGGGAAGTGTTCCATACCTTTCTTGAGAGGAAATTGATATTTTATATTACCTTCCCTCATATCAATAATAGCACCAACAGTTCGAAGAAAAGGTCTTCCCAATATAATTGGACAAGATGCATTGCATTCAATATCCAAGACAACAAAATCAACGGGAACAAGATTATTGTTAACGGTAATGCGAACATTATCAACTTTACCCAAAGGTTTCTTTGTAGAATGATCAGCAAGATTAACATCCAAATAACAATTTTTCAATGGTGGCAAGTCAAGCATATTATAAATTTTCTTAGGCATAACAGAAATACTTGCACCAAGATCACATAAAGCATTACAATCAAAATCTTTAACCTTCATCTTAATGATGGGCTCCCAACCATCTTCTAGCTTTTTAGGAATAGAGGCTTCGCGCTCTAGTTTCTCTTCTCTAGCTTTTATGAGAGCATTTGTAATATGATGCGTGAAAGCCAAATTTATAGCACTAGCATTAGGACTTTTAGCAAGTTTTTGCAAGAACTTTATAACTTCAGAGATGTGGCAATCATCAAAATTCAAACCATTATAATCTAAAGCAATGGGATCATCATCCCCAATGTTGGAAAAAATTTCAGCAGCTTTATCACAGGCAGTTTCAGCAGTTTTAGCAGTTTCAGGCAGTTTTTCGCGCTTTGCATTAGAAGTGGAAACATTGCTAACACCAATTCTTTTATTAGTATGAGTAGGAGGTGCAGCAACATGTGTAGCATTAGCATTACTAGTGGTGGTAATAGTCCAAACTTTAGCTATATTCTTCTCTTTAGCTAGTTTTTCATTTTCTTCTCTATCCCACCTAGCACGCAGTTCAGCCATTAATCTTATATTCTCATTAATTCTAACTTGAATGGCATTTGCTGTAGTAACAATTTTATTTTCAATATCCCTATTAGGCATAACTTTCGATTTCAAAAGATCAACATCAGAGGCAAGACTATCAACTCTAGAAACAAGAATATCAATTTTATTGAGCTTTTCCTCAACAGATTTGTTAAAGGCAGTTTGTGTACTAATAAATTCTTTAAGCATGGCTTCAAGTCCAGGGGGTGAATTCCTATTATTGTTGTAAGAATTCCCATAAGAATTACCATAACCGTTACCATTATTATAAGGATATGGCCTATAGTTGTTACTAGAATTGTTCCGGTAAGCATTGTTGTTGAAATTATTATTTTTAATGAAGTTTACATCAACATGTTCTTCTTGTGCAACCAATGAAGCTAACGGAACATTATTAGGATCAACATTAGTCCTATCATTCACAAGCATAGACATAATAGCATCAACCTTATCATTCAAGGAAGAGGATTCTTCAACAGAATTTACCTTCTTACCTTGTGGAGCTCTTTCCGTGTGCCATTCAGAGTAATTTATCATCATATCATCAAGAAGTTTTGTAGCCGCCCCCAATGTGATGGACATAAAGGTACCTCCAGCAGCTGAATCCAATAAATTCCGCGAAGAAAAATTTAGTCCTGCATAGAAGGTTTGGATGATCATCCAAGTAGTCAGTCCATGGGTTGGGCAATTTTTAACCAGAGATTTCATTCTTTCCCAAGCTTGAGCAACATGTTCAGTATCTAATTGTTTAAAATTCATTATGCTACTCCTCAAAGATATAATTTTAGCAGGGGGATAATATCTACCAATAAAAGCATCCTTGCATTTAGTCCATGAATCAATACTATTCTTAGGCAGAGATAGCAACCAATCTTTAGCTCTTCCTCTTAATGAGAAAGGGAACAATTTTAGTTTAATAATATCACCATCTACATCTTTATATTTTTGCATTTCACATAGTTCAACAAAATTATTGAGATGGGCAGCAGCATCATCAGAACTAACACCAGAAAATTGATCTCTCATGACAAGATTCAGTAAAGCAGGTTTAATTTCAAAGAATTCTGCTGTAGTAGCAGGTGGAGCAATAGGTGTGCATAAGAAATCATTATTATTTGTGGTTGTGAAGTCACACAACTTAGTATTTTCAGCGTTGGCCATTTTAGCAATAGTAAATAAAGCAAACTAGATAAAGTAAATGCAAGTAAACTAATTTTTTTGTGTTTTTGATATAGCAAACAAGATAGCAAATAAAGTAAAACTAGCAACTAATTTTTTTGTATTTTGATTTAGTGCAGCAAACAAAGTAGTAAATAAAATAAAGCAAGACAAAAACAAAGTAAAGAGATTGAGAAGTGGAGACTCCCCTTGCAGCGTGTCTTGATCTCCCCGGCAACGGCGCCAGAAAAAGAGCTTGATGGCGTGTATTTCACACGTTCGTTGGGCAACCCCAAGAGGAAGGTATGATGCGCACAGCAGCAAGTTTTCCCTCAGAAAGAAACCAAGGTTTATCGAACCAGGAGGAGCCAAGAAGCACGTTGAAGGTTGATGGCGGCGGGATGTAGTGCGCGCAACACCGAGACGGCGCCAACGTGGAACCTGCACAACACAACCAAGCTACTTTGCCCCAACGAAACAGTGAGGTTGTCAATCTCACCGGCTTGCTGTAACAAAGGATTAACCGTATTGTGTGGAAGATGATTGTTTGCAGAGAAAACAGTAAAACAAGTATTGCAGTAGATTGTATTTCAGAAAAGAATTGGACCGGGGTCCACAGTTCACTAGAGGTGTCTCTCCCATAAGACAAACAGCATGTTGGGTGAACAAATTACAGTTGGGCAATTGACAAATAAAGAGAGCATGACAATGCACATACATATCATGATGAGTATAGTGAGATTTAATTGGGCATTACGACAAAGTACATAGACCGCCATCCAACTGCATCTATGCCTAAAAGTCCACCTTCAGGTTATCATCCGAACCCCCTCCAGTATTAAGTTGCAAACAACAGACAATTGCATTAAGTATGGTGCGTAATGTAATCAACAACTACATCCTTAGACATAGCATCAATGTTTTATCCCTAGTGGCAACAGCACAACACAACCTTAGAACTTTCTGTCACTGTCCCAGGTGTCAATGCAGGCATGAACCCACTATCGAGCATAAGTACTCCCTCTTGGAGTTAAAAGCATCTACTTGGCCAGAGCATCTACTAATAACGGAGAGCATGCAAGATCATAAACAACACATAAGCATAACTTTGATAATCAACATAACAAGTATTCTCTATTCATCGGATCCCAACAAACGCAACATATAGAATTACATATAGATGATCTTGATCATGATAGGCAGCTCACAAGATCCGACAATGATAGCACAATGGGGAGAAGACAACCATCTAGCTACTGCTATGGACCCATAGTCCAGGGGTAGACTACTCACTCATCACTCCGGGCGACCATGGCGGTGTAGAGTCCTCCGGAGATGATTCCCCTCTCCGGCAGGGTGCCGGAGGCGATCTCCAGGATCCCCCGAGATGGGATCGGCGGACGGCGTCTCGCAAGGTTTTCCGTATCGTGGCTCTCGGTACTGGGGGTTTCGTCACGGAGGCTATTTGTAGGCGGAAGGGCAGGTCAAGAGGCGGCACGGGGGCCACACCACAGCGGCGCGCGGGGGGCCGCGCCGCCCTAGGGTTTGGCGCCCCCGTGGCCCCTCTTCGTCCTCCTTCGACTCGGAAGCTTCGTGAGAAAATAGGCCTCTCGGGCTTTTATTTCGTCCAATTCCGAGAATATTTCTTTACTAGGATTTCTGAAACCAAAAACAAGAAATAAAGAATCGTACGGCATCTTGTTAATAGGTTAGTTCCAGAAAATGCACGAATATGATATAAAGTGTGCATAAAACATGTAGATAACATCAATAATGTGGCATGGAACACAAGAAATTATCGATACGTTGAGACGACAGTCACGGGGCCCCTCTTATTGATGGTGTATATTCTTTTTCTGGTGATGTTGACTGTTGTGCAGGGTTTGTCAGTGCGCAGGAGGTGCGAGCGAGCGAGCGAGCGAGCGAGTCGAGCGAGGCCGAGAATGAGAGAGATTTGTTTTTTTTGTGAGAGGGACAACCGAAGGATCCAGAAGGACCCACAGACTTCCAATACGCATCCTGATGCGTCTTCTCTTGACAAAGAAGATGGCTGGGAGTTGGCGTACCTATTGCACGTGACTTGTGCTCACTGAAGTGTGGGACCACACGCGTGGGCACCACACGTAAGTGACAGACCTGTTGGTGTAAAAACTCGGTTGATTATTATAGTGCATTAGAACAAAGTTTCCTATGGATTCAAGGGTAGGAAATCCAAGTTAACTCATTTACATGACATTATTTTTTCCATGAAGCAAAGTTAACACTATCAATTGGTACATTTTGGAGTGACTAAGAAGGATCAATGCTTACTTATTCGTTTAATTTCACGTGTTAAACTTGTCTAAATCTTGTTCAAACCTAGGATTTGACCAAGATTCAAATGGGCAGAAAAATAATTAAAAAACAGAAAAATGAAAAACCAAATCACATAGTAAGCATTCAAGTTGATAAACAAGGTCTAGACATATTCAAACCAGACAAATCATGTATCTATACCCCTAACCCCTAAACTCTGTCTTATGAAGTCAAGCATGTGAAGAGAAGTGGTTTTGGGTTTGGGGGTATATATACATGATTTTTATTGTTTAAATATATATAGACTTTGTTGATCAACATGAATGCTTAATTACTATATGACATAAGAAGTTTATGTGCTTTGGTGTTTCATTTTTTTGATTTCTTTTTTGAATTTTTATGCCCATTTGAATCTTGGTCAAATCCTAGGTTTGACAAAGATTTAAACAAGTTTGAAACATGAAAATGAAAAAGTAAGCTTGGATCCTTCTTAGTCACTCCAAAATGAAGCTTTTGGGTGGGTTTTTGAAATTTCCATGTTTGAAACCCAAAACCACTTCTTCTCTTCATGCTTGACTTCATAAGACAACGTTTAGGGTTAGGGGGTAGATACATGATTTTTCTGGTTTGAATATGTCTAGACTTCGTTGATCAACTTGAATGCTTAGTATATTACATAAGAAGACTATGTGGTTTGGTTTTTGATTTTCTTGATTTTGTTTGATTTTTTATGACCATTTGAATCTTGGTCAAATCCTAGGTTTGACCAAGATTTAAACAAGTTTAAAACATGAAAATGAAAAAGTAAGCATGGATCCTTCTTAGTCATGACAATGAGTTAACTTGGCTTTACTACCCTTGATGAATCCATAGGAAACTTTTTGTACTAATGCAGTATAATATTCTGGTTTGAATATGTCTAGACCTTGTTTATCAACTTAATTTGAAAGACATACAAGTTATAGCACACATAGTGCATACATTTTCACACATACTGCACTAGATGCTAACCCTATAGTTTGAGGCCATTTGGATGAGGTCGAAAAAATTCTTGGATTAGAATCGTGTTGTTCGAACCCCGTAGTTGGATTTTTTTGAACCCTTGATCTTTAGAACTGGGCAAAACCCAAGTTTAACCATGCAAGATTCAAATGGCCCTAAAAATTCAGAAAAAAATCAAAAGAATGAAAAACCAAAGCACATATATAGCATTCTTATGTCATATGTATAGTAAGCATTCAAGTTGATAAACAAGGTCTAGACATATATATTCAAACCAGAAAAATCATGTATATATCTACCCCTAAAACTCTAATTAAACTATGTCTTATGAAGTCAATCATGAAGAGAAGTGGTTTTGGGTTTCAAATATGGAAATTTCAAGAACCTCCCAAAAGCTTCATTTTAGAGTGACTAAGAAGGATCCAGGCTTATCTTTTCATTTCATGTTTTAAACTTGTTTAAATCATGGTCAAACCTAGGATTTGACCAAGATTCAAATGGGCATAATTTTAAAAAATGTAAAATCAAGGCACATAGTCTTCTTATGTCATATAGTAAGCATTCAATTAAGTTGATAAACAAGGTCTAGACATATCAAACCAGAAAAATCATGTATCTACCCCTATATATCCCCAAACTCTGTCTTATGAAGTCAAGCATGAAGAGAAGTGGTTTTTGGTTTCAAGCATGGAAATTTCAAAAACCTCCCCAAACTTCATTTTAGAGTGACTAAGAAGGATACAAGCTTGCCTTTTCATTTTCATGTTTTAAACTTGTTTAAATTATCTTGGTCAAATCTAGGATTTGACAAGATTCAAATGGGCAAACATATGATAAGTGATGCAAATATCATTTCTAAGTGCGGGCAAACCAGAGATATGTGGTTTTTGGTTTCAAACATATTCAAACGAGAGAAATCATGTATCTACCCCCTAACACTAAACTCTGTCTCATGAAGTCAAGCGCATGCATGAAGATATGTGGTTTTTGGTTTCAAACATGGAAATTTCAAAAACCCTCCCAAGAGCTTCATTTCGAAGTGATTAATTAAGAAGCATACATGCATGCTTACTTTTTCATATTCATGTTTTAAACTTATTCAAATCTTGGTGAAACCTAGGATTTGACCAAGATTCAAATGGGTATAAAAATTTAAAAAAAACAAAAAAGGTCTTCTTATGTTATATAGTAGGCATTCAATTAAGTTGATAAACAAGTTCTAGACATATATACATGATTTTTATTGTTTAAATATATATAGACTTTGTTGATCAACATGAATGCTTAATTACTATATGACATAAGAAGTTTATGTGCTTTGGTGTTTCATTTTTTTGATTTCTTTTTTGAATTTTTATGCCCATTTGAATCTTGGTCAAATCCTAGGTTTGACAAAGATTTAAACAAGTTTGAAACATGAAAATGAAAAAGTAAGCTTGGATCCTTCTTAGTCACTCCAAAATGAAGCTTTTGGGTGGGTTTTTGAAATTTCCATGTTTGAAACCCAAAACCACTTCTTCTCTTCATGCTTGACTTCATAAGACAACGTTTAGGGTTAGGGGGTAGATACATGATTTTTCTGGTTTGAATATGTCTAGACTTCGTTGATCAACTTGAATGCTTAGTATATTACATAAGAAGACTATGTGGTTTGGTTTTTGATTTTCTTGATTTTGTTTGATTTTTTATGACCATTTGAATCTTGGTCAAATCCTAGGTTTGACCAAGATTTAAACAAGTTTAAAACATGAAAATGAAAAAGTAAGCATGGATCCTTCTTAGTCATGACAATGAGTTAACTTGGCTTTACTACCCTTGATGAATCCATAGGAAACTTTTTGTACTAATGCAGTATAATATTCTGGTTTGAATATGTCTAGAGTGACTGAGAAGGTTACATGCTTCCCTTTTCATTTTCATGTTTTAAACTTGTTTAAATCTTGGTCAAACCTAGAATTTGACAAGATTCAAATGGGCATCAAAATTCAAAAAAATCAGAAAAAGAAAAACCAAAGCAATAGTTTTCTTATGTCATATAGTAAGCATTAAAGTTGATAAACAAGGTCTAGACATATTCAACCAGACAAATCATGTATCTATACCCCTAACCCCTAAACTCTGTCTTATGAAGTCAAGCATGAAGAGAAGTGGTTTTGGGTTTCAAACATGGAAATTTCAAAAACCTCCCAAAAGCTTCATTTTAGAGTGACTAAGAAGGATACATGCTTCCCTTTTCATTTTCATGTTTTAAACTTGTTTAAATTATCTTGGTCAAACCTAGGATTTGACATGATTCAAATGGGCATCAAAATAAAAAAAAAAAGGAAAAACCAAAGCAATAGTTTTCTTATATATGTCATATAGTAAGCATTAAAGTTGATAAACAAGGTCTAGATATATCCAAACCAGACAAATCATGTATCTACCCCCTGTCGATCTTATGAAGCTAGTCTAGCATGAAGGGAACTCGTTTTCGGTTTCAAACATAGAAATTACAAGAACATCCCAAAAGCTTCTCCATTTTAGAGTGACTACGAAGGATACTGACTTCCCTTTTCATTTTCATGTTTTAAACTTGTTTAAATCTTGGTCAAACCAAGGATTTGACCAAGATTCAAATGGGCATAACAAATAGTTTTCAGATGTCATATCGTAAGCAATCAAGTTGATAAACAAGGTCTAGATATATCCAAACTGATAAATCATGTATCCCCGTCATCTTATGAAGTCTAGCATGAAGGGAAGTCGTTTTGGGTTTCAAACATTGAAATTTAAAGAACATCCCAAAAGCTTCATTTTAGAGTGACTAAGAAGGATACAGACTTCCCTTTTCATTTTCATGTTTTAAATTTGTTTAAATCTTGGTCAAACCAAGGATTTGACCAAGATTCAAATGGCCCTAAAAATTCAGAAAAAATGAAAAGAATGAAAAACCAAAGCACATAACATTCTTATGTCATATGTATAGTAAGCATTCAAGTTGATATACAAGGTCTAGACATATATATTCAAACCTAGGATTTGACTAAGATTCAAATGGGCATAACAAATTCAAAAAACAAAAACCAAACACATAGTCTTCTGATGTCATATAGCAAGCATTCAAGTTGATAAACAAGGTCTAGACATATTCAAACCAGAAAAATCCGGTATCTACCCCTAACCCTAAACTCTGTCTTATGAAGTCAATCACGAAGAGAAGTCGTTTTGGGTTTCAAACATGGAAATTTCAAAAACCCTCCCAAAAGCTTCATTTTGGAGTGAATAAGAAGGATCCAGGCTTACTTTTCATTTTCATGTTTTATACTTGTTTAAATCTTGGTCAAACCTAGGATTTGACCAGGATTCAAATGGGCATAACAAATTCAAAAAAAAAAAACCAAACACATAGTCTTCTGATGTCATATAGCAAGCATTCAAGTTGATAAACAAGCTAGGTCTAGACATATTCAAACCAGAAAATTCATGTATCTACCCCCTAACCCTAAACTCTATCTTATGAAGTCAAGCACGAAGAGATGTCGTTTTGGGTTTCAAACATGGAAATTTCAAAAACCCTTCCAAAAGCTTCATTTTGGAGTGAATAAGAAGTCAAGCACGAAGAGAAGTCGTTTTCATGTTTTAAACTTGCTTAAATCCTGGTCAAACCTAGGATTTGACCAAGATTCAAATGGGCATAAAATATAAAAAAAGAAAATGAAAAACCAAAGCACATAGTCTTCTTATGTCATATAGTAAGCATTAAAGTTGATAAACAAGGTCTAGACATATTCAAACAAGAAAAATCATGTATCTACCCCTAACCCTAAACTCTATCTTATGTAGTCAAACATGAAGAGAAGAAGTGGTTTTGGGTTTCAAACTTGGAAATTTCAAGAACCTCCCAAAAGCTTCATTTTAGAGTGTCTAAGAAGGATCCATGCTTACCTTTTCATTTTTCATGTGTTAAACTTGTTTAAATCTTGGTCAAATCTACAAATGGGCATGAAAATTCAAAAAAGAAATCAAAAAATGGAAATAGATGGGCATAAAAATACATTTTTTGCCAACATTGTGAATAAGTAAAATGGTACACTGATATCATTTTGCATATATAGGAGTAAAAAACTTGAGTATTCAAAGTTGATGGCCGTGAGAAGATTCACATACAGTATGTGCCAAAATATGTCTTCACAAGAAAGTTCGCTACAGATCCTGCATGAACCCTTCCCAAGTGGGTACAAAAACAAGCAAACTCATACAGTTTAATTTTGAATTCATTAGGATAAAGCTCAATTATAAAACCATATGTAGATGTGGATCGAGATAAAACACTGCAACTTGATTTGGACATCTTTCAGGGTCTAGCGTACATGTGAAAATTGAAGTGGTTGTAGATTGGTAGAGACACTTCACAAAAGACCACTCGTTTTGCCCTCCTTGTGCACAGATGAAATGGGGAATCCATTTTTTATTGCCAACACATGACCCAAAAAATCTACTACTACATCCCCGTTTGAAAATATATAGGTGTCTCACTTATGTCTTGATACATGCATTTTAGTCAGAGATACATATGTATCCATACAAATTTGAGATGCATATTTTTAACCTAGGGGCATATATGAATCTTTAGCAGGTGCGTTTTTTTACTAATCCATATGGAATATTTTGATAAAACCCTTTTAGAAGGCTTTGTTAAGGCCTCAAGGACAATGAGTTGGGAGGAGGCCAGGTAGACTGTAGCTAGGCATTGATTCGGAATTTATGATGCTTGCGACTTGCTTGCGTGGCTTGTTGATTTCCCAGGTGACGCAGCTTTTTTTGACTGCCCAGCCATGGATAGGTCATAGGAGTGCAGAGCTGTAGGCGGTGCGGATAAGTACGCGGGGCATTGATGATGTAGGTGTGTTCGGTTGCCCACGCGAGTGCAGAGCTGTAGGGTTATGCGAGTAGGCCTTTAAACTGGGAGGTGGCACAAGAAGATTTTAGTAAGGAATGGTTCCTTTCCAGAGGAATGGAATGGTTCCATCCCCGCGTTCGGTTTGGACAAAAAGGAGGTTGAAATGAATTGGGATAGTGGTTTCGCCCACTATCCCCGCTCCCACCCCGCACAAGTAGGGGGCGACGACCCGCCCCGTAGTCCAAAACAGCAAAAATCGATGCGGGGGCCGTTTTTACGGGGCGTGCTAGACGGCCGGGTAGAGGGGTTTTTAGTAAGGAATGGTTCCTTTCCAGAGGAATGGAATGGTTCCATCCCCGCGTTCGGTTTGGACAAAAAGGAGGTACAGAATGGTACTGTTTTTTGTTCGGTTGGAGGAATTGGAGAGCAGAACGGAATGTGGTTAAACTAAACTTTTGTCTAAGAATCGTAATTAACAATGGCAAATAGCCTTTTAAATCTTAAAATCGTAATTAACAACGCCTAATGGCCTTTTTAATCTTAAAATCGTAATTAATGTTATTTTTTGTATGGTCGGGGAATTTGGAGAGTTATGTATAATAAGGTCCCTAACTGACCTCAAACACAATTAGGTATAACAGCGGTCCATAACTAACCTCAAACACTTAATTAGGTCTAACATTGCCCCCTTAGACTACCCACAATGGGAGTATCATAGGTAGTACACTATCATGCATCTCATGCTTGCAAAAAAGCTGATGTGGCACTGCAATTAAAGATGAGAGAGAGGATTATAATATCATAGGTAGATACCGTATCATAGCACGTAGTACTAGAAAATTTAATGTTAAATAATCTTGTACATAGATCTGCATTGAGATTCTACAAATCAATTAATATAAGAAGATTATGATACTAGTACATGATACCATGCATCGTTGACATAGTAACATGTAGTATTAATTGTATCATACACACCATACTTTTATATATGATACTATGCATTGTGACTAGTATTACTGACCTCATATATACGCTTACTTAGGTCAAACAATGGTCTTTTAAGTAGTATCGGTTTAATGAAGGTTGACCTATTTTTAACTTCATTTGTGCACTAGTAGATATGATTTGGCCCATTTTTATCCATAGGCTCATCTGATGTGATGTCTGCTATATATATTGTCTTCGATGAGTATCACGCGCATTACATACTCATACCATAGAACGAAGATGAAACCCCTTACCCTCAGCGACGTACGCAACATGGTGTTTGGGTTGAATGGCCCACCCTATTTTAAAATGTTTTAGTTAATTATTTATGTAAAAAATTATCACATATAAAGTGGAAAAAAGAAAATTAGTAAGGTGTGCCCACCTGGCCTACGGTTGTTTTGTGCGTCCTCCACTGCGTACTCCTCTTGATCTGTGACGATGAACATAGTTCTTTAGAACACATGCAACACTTACAGTTGATAGGCCGTTGCAAAGCTAATCAATGATAAAACCTGCTTTTATAATCCATTGTACTTTGATTTAATTAGTCCCTCTAATGGACCCCAACTATGTGTGCTTGAGATTTAGCAAAATGCTTTGCCGCCGTGCCACATAACAAATAATAAACAGACCAATCAAGTTTTTATCATTGCTAGACCTAACTAAGTGTTCAAGTGCTCAATTTTGACCACATTAGAGTTGAGGGGCCAAACATAATTCTTAAATACGTGAGGGACCGAACATATACTTCTAAACACCCGAGGGACAAGACAAATTTGAGTACTATTGTTATTATTAGACTAGTCACAATGGGGAGTATCATATAATAGTATCATGCATATGATACTAATGTACGATATTATTTTCACAGTCCATAGTATCATCATGTAGTAGTATAATATGTTACATGTATTTAGTGATTTGTAGAATCTCAATACAAAAGTGTGTACAAGATTTGTTTGGCAGTAATTTTTCTAGTTCTACATGCTATGATACGATATCTACCTATGATACCACTATCGTCTCTTTCATCATTAACTGATATGACGCATCAACATTTTGCATGCATGTAGTGCATGATACTACTTATGATATTGCCATTGCGAGTAGTCTCCCTTTGTCCTAGAGTACAATGCCAATTTGTTTTCAGAGGCAAACTTAGACTAATACTTGGGCCCGCCAATTATGAGTTGCATGTCATTCAAAACTATATCATCGGATGCTTGTTTCGATGAACTTTCCAATGGTATATTTTGCGGATGTCATAAAATTAGGCTGGTCATACTATTTCTATAGTGGGTAGTATCATGGAGTAGTATCATAGTAATGCTACATTTATTATTTTTTAGAATCTCAATGCAAATTTGTGTACAAGATTTGTTTAGCATTAAGTTTTCTCGTTGTTTGCGCTATGATACAATATCTACCTATGTTACACTAATCTCCTCTCTCCTACTTAATTAGCTGCCACATCAACATTTTTGTGGGACCAATGTGTATGATACTAGCTATGATACTAGCACTATCATGTGGGTACCTAAATCTCGAGTCAAAGTTTGACACGAAACCGATGTGGACTTTATTCATGGTGGAAGGGAGTAACAATCATAAGCACATTATTATTATTGATTGAACAACATTTTATTTGATGTGCCATAAGAAGTTTAGAAACTCCTAGCCCCCGGAGGTGGCGTTTTGGCACACGCGTGCATATGCACCAATTATAGAAAATGATTAAAAAAATTATATAAATGTTAATTTTTTTGGTATACATTGTGACATCATATGTTCGTTCACAAGTTTTCGTGGAAAAACGACATTTTGTGTGGCGTGTAAAAAAAGGCAAAAAATGTACTGTACGTAGTCGTGTTACAACATCAAAATTTGTCTTTTTTACAGGAGCCACATAATTTTTTTGTGAGAAAACTTGTGTACCAACATAAAATGTCTAGATATACATGTAAAATTTTAGTTTAGAATTTTTTGACACTTTGAAATATGGATTCACATAATGGGAGCATATGCTCCTATGAGGCAAAGTGCATTTCCGCTAGCCCCCGCCATTTCTTATATCTCTATATTGTCTATATATCTATACCTCTACCTCTACCCCCTTGGATTCCTGAACAGACGTACAGTACTAGTAGGGCCTACTATTTATTATTATTACATACTCTAAAAAAAAACCTACTGCAGCCAAAATTTAATATCATCGAGCGGTAAAATTCCCCGCCAACGCCCAAATATCTCGCGCCGCAAAGTTTCAGATCTGCGAATATTTTTTTCCTCAAAAGAAGGACTGCGAAATTCCCTTCTACTCCTCTATCGCCCAGCTTCGCCCTAGTTTCGCCCGCAAGCCCTCAGAGAAACCGCCCCTCTTGCCTACCTCCAGACCTTCCCGGCCGCCGCACCGGAAAATCACCGCCGCACTTCGCCGTTCAAGCTGCCACGGCTTCAAACCCCGAGGCTGCCCTATCCGCTTGATCCGCACCTACTCCGGCGTCCACCGCACCGTATCTCGTTCGCCGACTCTATCGACCACCGCACCTGACCAGCTTCGCCGACACCGACGCCCCCGTGCACTGCACATCATCTGCTTCACCGACCTTCTAGTTCGGCCGGCGCGCTGAACACTTCATCGACCGCCCAGCATGTCCTTCTCCGACCCCCCAAGATCTGCTTCCCCGGCACCCACCGCAACAGCAGTCCCCTCGCCGACCTCCACGTCACCCGTAAGAACGCGGAACACGTCTAAACGCCGCCCAGAAATAGGTAACCAGACATCCCTGCGCGTTTTGTTCTGTTAGGAGTATTGCAGCTGACTGTATTTCTGAATTCGTGCTATATTTCTAACTTACAAGTGCTTTCGTTGATAACCACCTCATCCTTTAGGTTTAAACACGACGCATAAGTATGTTTTTCCGTGACCAAACCCACCCATTCGCTGAAACTCTACATGGTATCAGAGCCTAGGTTTCCTTCCTGCTAGCCGCCACAAACAGTACCAAACAAGTTCTTCCTTTGATCACAAAACCCACCGTTGAGATGTAGAAATCCAGGCGGCGGGAGGCCGCATCAGGTGCTCTGCGTGGGTTGCGGCTATCACACACAGCGATGTGAGCTGTGTGAGATCGGCGGCTGCTCGCGCGGGGAGAAAGAAGAGGGTGAAGATCGTTTTGGTTTAGAAAGGAGAGAAGAGGAAGTGAATCCGTGGCAGAGAGATCTGGATCCGTGTGAGGGGCAGAAGTTGGAGGCGTGCGGAGTGGGGCGAGCCTTTGAGCGCAGGGCGGAGCCGGAGGTTGGTGCTGGACGTTGACCAGCGCGAGCCGGTCGATGTGGCCAGGTGCGGTCCGCCAGGTTGGCCAGGGCGCGCAGACGAGGCGCCATCCGAGTGGAAGTGAGGAGAAAATGGAGATGTGAGGCTGTGAGGATATGTGGTGATGGAGTTGATGAGGCTGCGGTTGAGTCGTGATGGAGTTGATGAGGCTGCGGTTTAGTGGTGATGGTGATGGTTGTGGATATGTCCAGGGGAAAGGCATGCGTGCCTGAGGTGAGACTGGTTGAGGCCTGACCGGGGGATAGGCATGGGTGCTTGAGGAGTGGATGGTTGAGGCAGGAGTTGGCTGGGGGTTTGTGGGAGAGACGGAAGAGGTGGCCGGGCAGAGTGGAGAAGAGAGGCTGAGGACATTGAGGCGAGTGTGGATGGTTCTGCGGAACTTGTGTGGTGAGGCAGCCGGGGTTGTTGAGGACGTGTATGGTTAGGAGTTGTGCGTATCCCAGATGGTTGAAGCTGGATATCTTCGCTGCTGATGAAGAGATGAATCGAGATGACAAGATGATGGAAAGTGCAATGCTGTCATGTATCCTAGGAGTTATGCTGAATGTTCATTACTGGTAGTTGTCATATGTGTCATGTTGTTGTTGCAAGATGGCCATGGTTGTTTACCCATGATCATCTTGAGGGGGTGTGTTGGACCATGAGTGAGTTTAGTAGTAGCGCTGTAGTAATATTGTATCCAGTGTGAGGCCCATAGAGGCCCATGTCCAGTAGTATTGTAACCCTAACTCAGATGATATAAATACACAGTGTGGTGGTCTGAGTAACCTAACCCACCCATTCGCTGAAACTCTACAAAATATGAGCCACCAATCATGAGCCGTTGAATGCTCTACATGTCCACGATTGACAACAACAACAACAAAGCCTTTATTCCCAAACAAGTTGGGGTAGGCTATACAAGTCCACAATTGACACGATTACAATTTCTCACTATTTGGCCGTAGGCTACTGCTCTAGTTACATCATGTTTGATATCTTTCTGCGATCCTGTATTACATGTTTATGCACGTCATAATGCTTCTACTACTATTTGGTGTCAATTTAATTATAGCAAAGCCGTGACTCGTAACTGTTTGTTGTTATTACACGTGCAGCAGGCACATCTTACACTCATAAACGTAGAGTAAAGCTCGCCTATAATCATGTAAGTACCTGCTGTTTTTTGTATATTGCTTAATGCAAACTTCTATATCTTGGACCTGTTTCTGTTTACAATTGGCCTCTCCTTCATGCAGAGGAGAAACAGTGAGGCACCAGGTTCTTCTGTCCAAGTACCCGATGAGGTCCGTGTGACTCAAAAAAAAGCTCACGTAAGTTCCCTGTTTTTTTTGGAATGTTAATTTACCTCCTGTGCATAGTTCAATTGCATCATTTTCTGTATGTTGCACTACCTAAGTTGCCTAATGGAATCTAATAAAATATAAACAATGACCATATGGAACATTGCACACTGCCTTTGACCCATCTGGCATCCGGCATGCCTGGGTATAAGTTACATGATTTGGCTATGTTAATACAAGTCCTGAAATTCTATTATGTTAATTTTTTGCCTGTTGCTTCATTGAGTTTGCCTGTTGTTCCATGGCTAGTGCATGAAGTTTGATAGAAATGATCCTAGCTGAAATGATGCACTTCGTGTTTTTTTATTGCTTTATTCCTAACCTAGCTTCCTATTCTACTTGAAACATGATTGCTTTATTCCTAACCTAGCTTCCTATTCTACTTGAAACATGGTGAAAAAATAGTTATATTACTTGTTTAAATGTCTAGCTTTGTTTTTCTGAGTCCCATTGACATGATGTGGTATATCCATATTCAAATGATCTGGCTGTTTATATAATACGCTCCATGTTCAATTGCTTCATTCAGTTTCTAGTAATCTATTATACATGATGCACATGGTGCTACTTGTTATATGCCCTTTTTTGTTTGAGTTTGATCATGAATTCAAGATTAAGCATTGCCTATTATACATGTTGACCAATCATGTAAGGAAAACGATTCCCTCCCTTGTCTATACGTTGTGAGATAGATGATGAGACCTCTCTAGCAGCGAATTTATACGCGCTAGATAACACCCCGTTTAATTCGGTCCTGTTGGGACTCGAACCCGGGTGGGCTGGCTGCGCACTCGCAAGCCTTGCCACTGAGCTAGCACTCAGTTCTCAGATTAAGCAATGCCTCGTTATGCTTAATTTAAATGTTATGGCACTTCATACAAGCCATACAATTAATTGTTGCATTGACCTTCTGCGATGTCGAAGGCACTATCTGAGTCATGCTTAAATCAATCATACATTATTTTCCTAATAGTATCAAATCCAACATGCACATCTTTTGACTGTATTTGGCTATTTGCTAGATTTCTTCTGTGCAGTGACCTGGCTTCGTTATTGGGCACATGATGTCTAGTTGCTTGGTTCATTGTATACATCATCGCCATGATCTAGTTTGGTTTGTTCTAAGAGGCATGTGGCTTAACTGGTTTCTTTGTTGTATCTGCCCATGGTTCTTTCAAAATTATGTCAACAATGCTGTTTGTTTGCCTTGTATTGTATTGCATTTTAACTTGTTTTGTCTTAGTTTCAGCCTGCAAACAAAGCTGTAATGTCAGTAGGGACAACCCATTTATCAAGTGTTGCGGTCATTTCACAGAGCAACAGTGACAGTGGCACGTGCTCTCATTGGTCCACTGAGTCCAGTACACCAACCATTCCAGAAGAAATAGATGTACGAGGCTCTATTTTTGATTGCTTGTTGTGTTATATCAGCTCAATGATGTTCTTGAAATTGGAGGTCTTTTATTGCATCATATGATGTTGTAACTTGTTTTATCTAAATTTCAGGCTTCAAATAAAGCTACAATGCCAGAAGCAAGGGCCAATGCCTCAAGTATTGATGTTTCACAAAGCAGCAGTGAGAGTGCATATTGCTCGCATAGGCCCATGGTATCTATTGGTCAACTTAATCCGGCACAAAGAGATTTGGGGGATGCACTCCAAGAGGCAGTTGATATATTTGGGCGGGAAAACAAAGATGCTGATGAATTAATTGCCAAGACACGCCAAGAGATACATGAATTGAAAAATAGGCAAACTTTGACAGAAAATGTTCTAAAGAATCTCCTATGCACTTGTCATGGTAAGCCAGTTGTGATGTGTCTGGGAATTGAAGGTGTCTAAATAAACTTTGATTCTGTTGTTCAGTCAAGTGGACTGCTGATGCCAATGCTGTAACTAATTACTGCTCAAAATTTCGTTCAAAATTTCGTGGTCTGTAATAATTGCAAATTTTGTTGTTGTACTAAAATTAGATATGTTCCATGTGGCTGCTGTATTTTGTGTGAAATAATATCCTGATGTGTACTTCAATTAAACCATAAATCGACTGCATGCTGAAAATTTGAATCTGAGCGCACGTGTGAACTGTTTTCTGCTCGTAATGCAATAACGGCTGTTTCTTGGAAGGACTACGTACATGGGGAACGGGATCCTCTAACTTGAAGGTGAAAAGTTAGAGAAGCTACAGTACTCTAACTTTCCTTCCCCCAAACCATATGTCTAAAATCCAAATAATTTAAATTAATTTGCACAATACAAACTTGTGTCTTGCATTTGAAGTAATTACATGCAGAGAAAATTATGGTGTAATAAAATTTAGTTTAGTTTTTAAACATCTACAGTAATCACCTTTATTAGTTAAAGACAGTGCATAACCTTGTACTTATGCTACAGAAGCCTGACTTTGCTTCTTTATTTTTCCTGACTTAGCTCCTTCACGTTAGAGGATACGGTTCCCGTACATGGTAGCCCATTAATAATTATGCCTGCTAGCAAGATAGATGGTCCTTATTATAGTCAGGCATGTCAACTTGTATGATTAAAAGTAGTTCGTACACATTAAATCTACCATCTGCATTTTTCTCTGTAATAACTTTTCTTTTTACACAACTCAAAACTTGTCTGGCTAATATGAAATTTGAGATGGCAAAACCCGGGAAAGATAAAGATATCACCAAAAACTCTTTCCTGCGAAATGCTGGGTTTTGAAGCCCAAGTCCAAGTCTTTCTCTGCTCAAGTTTTGGAGGAACAACTCCAAGTAGAACGAGTTGCAACAGCTATGCTAAGAACAAAAGTTGACATGTTGAGATCGAGATTAGAAGCATGTGATGCCCTACTGCACGAGGCCAATCAAGTTCGTTATAATCTCCCAAAGACTAAGAAAATGCCATAGATAATTGGAGATGAACACTAACATAGTGAGTACATTGGTCTTGTGAAATGTTTCCTTAGATTAAGGCACCGTTCAGACTTTTGTTGGTGGATGCATTTATCTGCGGTTGGGATCAACTTGGTAGTTGTTCCTGTGGATGTTATATAAATTAATTGCCTAGCCTTTTTTGAATCAGTTCGAACTTAAATGGTATCATAGCCAAGGTCTCAAGTTTGAATTGTCGAACGTGTGGTTTAATTTAATCTCTGTCGGGCGGCAAAATCTCCCACCAATCCTGAAATATTTCAAACGCATTTTTGAATGGGATTAAGAAGATAGATCATGATCATGGTAGTGACCTATATTCAACGTGATGATGATTTGATTTTGCACTCGGCCATGAACAGAGGTACTAGTACGGTGTCACAATTTTTTATCATTATACTTGGACAGTAGCCAAATTCAAAATCTCATAGCGGCAAAACTTCCCGCCCACAAAATACAAATATTTCACACGCTTCCAAATTCCCATTCTACCCCTGTGGAGATGACAGCAAAGTCGGTTGGTGAGGGGTTTGCCCGTCATTTTTTCGATCACCACCTCCCTAGCCCGGAAACCCTCCCAAAAAAAATACATTTCCTTCAGTCTCTCCTCTGAGATCACCCACCGGAACTTCTCAAGTCCCTCTCTCTACCACCTCCACGACCACCGCACCGGAACATCCCCGCCGGACTTCCCTGGCCTACCCGATCCCTCGCGATCCTCGACATCCGTCTGCCTGCCCAACTGCTTTTGTGGTGGACCCCACATACTAAATGGGCCGGCCCTTTAAGACGAAAGTGGGACCCACAAGTGTTTTGGCCCGCCCACTATCTTGTTGGGCCGGCCCACCTGTATGGTGGACCCCACATACTAAACGGGCCCTTTGAGGAAAGTGGGACCCACTGTTTTTGGCCCGGCCCACTAGCGTGTTGGGCCGCCCACTTGCTATATGGTGGACCCCACGTACTAAATGGGCCAGCCCTTTAACAGGAAGGTGGGACCCACTGTGTTTTTGGCCCGGCCCACTATCTGTTGGGCTACCACTTGCTATATGGTGGTCCCCACATACTAAATGGGCCAGCCCTTTAACCGGAAAGCGGACCCACTGTGTTTTGGCCCGCCCACTATCTTGTTGGGCCGCCCACTTGCTATATGGTGGACCCCACACACTAAATGGGCGGCCCTTTAACAGAAAGGGACCCACCGTGCTTGGCCCACCACTGGCTTGTTGGGCCAGCCCATTTGATCAAATGTGGACCCCACGTACTAAATGGGCCGCCGATAAGGGAAAGTGGGTCCCACATGCACCGGGCGCCCAATAACTTCTTGGGACCATTTGCTTCAATGTGGACCCCACTTTGTAAATGGGCCGGCCGATACCAGGAAAGTGGGTCCCACATGTCTTGGGCCGGCCTTTGCCTGTTGACCGGTCAAAGAGTGCATTCGGCCCGGCCCACATGCTTAGTGGGCCGGCCCATTAAAGTTTTGACCAGTCAACCTTAGAGGTTAGGCCCGGCCCACGTAACTAATGGACCAGCCCAGCTATATAGTTGACCGGTCAAACTAAGTCAGCTGGCCCGGCCCGCAAACTTAATGGGCCGGCCCGCTTAAGATGTGGCAGGCCTCGTGTGGGCCTACCATCTACCACGGGGTTTCAGCCGGTTAACGCCGTTAACGCAGTTAACGGCGTCTGCCACGTGTCAGTTTGCATGACGTCGCAGTCAACGGGCTCCCGAAACACTTGGGCAACGGTCCGATTTTCCGTGGCGGAAGGGCGCCCAAGCGCGACGGACCGAAAAAATCGTCGTTGGACTTTGCCTGACGCAGTTTCCACAACATAACCCATATCGTCGGGTTAGGCCCATGGGCGACGAAAAATACCCCTTAGCGGACGATTTTGAGACGTTGTCTATCAGAACTTTTCTTGTAGTGTGTTTGAAACCCAAAACCACATCTCTTCATGCTTGACTTAATTTATAAGACATAGTTTAGGGGTTAGGGTAGATACATGATTTGTATGGTTTGATATTTCTAGACCTTGTTTATCAACTTTAATGCTTACTATATGACATAAGATGACTATGTGATTTGGTTTTTCATTTTTCTGTTTTTTATTTTATTTTTCTGCCCATTTGAATCTTGGTCAAATCCTAGGTTTGACCAAGATTTAGACAAGTTTAACACGTGAAAACGAATAAGTAAGCATGGATCCTTCTTAGTCACTCAAAAATGTACCAATCGATAGATGTGTTAACTTTGCTTCATGGAAATAATAATGTCATGTAAATGAGTTAACTTGGATTTCCTACCCTTGAATCCATAGGAAACTTTGTTCTAATGCACTATAATAATCAATCGAGTTTTTACACCAACAGGTCTGTCACTTACGTGTGGTGCCCATGCTTGAGGTCCCACACTTCAGTGAGCACAAGTCACGTGCAATAGGTACGCAAACTCCCAGCCATCTTCTTTGTCAAGAGAAGACGCATCAGATGCGTATTCTGTGGGTCCTTCTGGATCCTTCCGTTGTCCCTCTCACAAAAAACAAATCTCTCATTCTCGCTCGACTCGCGCTCGCTCGCTCGCACCTCCTGCTCACTGACAAACCCTGCACAAAAGTCAACATCATCACCCGAAAAAGGGGAGACACCATAATGCTCTCCCTTCTTCTCTCCTTCCGAGTGATCCCTCTTCCTCCGAGTTTCACTCGACGGGCAAACACCCATGTGCTGCATAGTAATAATAAAAAGGTAGTACTCGTAGAAAAATCGATATACGAATCTGTAATTAAATAGGTTAAACTAGGGTTTTGCCCAGTTCTACAGATCAAGGGTTCAAAAAATCCAACTACGGGGTTCGAACAACACGATTCTAATCCAAGAATTTTTTCGACCTAGGTCACCCAAATGGCCTCAAACTATAGGGTTAGCATCTAGTGCAGTATGTGTGAAAATGTATGCACTATGTGTGCTATAACTTGTATGTCTTTCATATTTGAACCAAATTTGAATAAGTTTGAAATATTTGAAAAGGGGCTTTTGGCTTAAACGTTTGAAACCAAAAACCACTTCTCTTCATGCATGCTTGACTTCATAAGACAGAGTTTAGCTAGGGTTAGGGGGTAGATGCATGATTTTCCTGGTTTGAATATGTCTAGACCTTGTTTATCAACTTAATTGAATGCTTACTATATGACATAAGAATACTATGTGCCTTGTTTTTTATTTTTTGATTTTTTTAAAATTTTATGCCCATTTGAATCTTGGTCAAATCCTAGGTTTGAACATGGTTTAAACAAGTTTAAATCATGAATATGAAAAATTAAGCATCTATATATCCTTCTTAGTCACTCCAAAATGTAGCTCTTGGGAGGTTTTTTCGAAATTTCCATGTTTGAAACCAAAACCACTTCTCTTCATGCATGCTTGACTTCATAAGACAGAGTTTAGGGTTAGGGGTAGATATATACATGATTTTCTGGTTTGAATATGTCTAGGCCTTGTTTATCAACTTGAATGCTTACTATATATATATGACATAAGAATGTTATGTCCTTTGTTTTTTCATTCTTTTGATTTTTTATGAATTTCCATGCCCATTTGAATCTTTTGGTCAAATCCTAGAGGTTTGACCAAGATTTAAACAAGTTTAAAACATGAAAATGAAAAGGGAAGCTTGTATATCCTTCTTAGTCACTCTAAAATGAAGTTTTTGGGAGGTTTTTGAAATTTCCATGTTTGAAACCCAAAACCACTTCTCTTCATGCATGCTTGACTTCATAAGACAGAGTTTAGCTAGGGTTAGGGGGTAGATGCATGATTTTCCTGGTTTGAATATGTCTAGACCTTGTTTATCAACTTAATTGAATGCTTACTATATGACATAAGAATACTATGTGACTTGTTTTTTATTTTTTGATTTTTTTAAAATTTTATGCCCATTTGAATCTTGGTCAAATCCTAGGTTTGAACATGGTTTAAACAAGTTTAAATCATGAATATGAAAAATTAAGCATCTATATATCCTTCTTAGTCACTCCAAAATGTAGCTCTTGGGAGGTTTTTAAATTTCCATGTTTGAAACCAAAACCACTTCTTCATGCATGCTTGACTTCACAAGACAGAGTTTAGGGTTAGGGGTAGATATATACATGATTTTCTGGTTTGAATATGTCTAGACCTTGTTTATCAACTTGAATGCTTACTATATATATATGACATAATAATGTTATGTCCTTTGGTTTTTCATTCTTTTGATTTTTTATGAATTTCCATGCCCATTTGAATCTTTTGGTCAAATCCTAGAGGTTTGACCAAGATTTAAACAAGTTTAAAACATGAAAATGAAAAGGGAAGCTTGTATATCCTTCTTAGTCACTCCAAAATGAAGTTTTTGGGAGGTTTTGAAATTTCCATGTTTGAAACCCAAAACCACTTCTCTTCATGCTAGACTTCATAAGACAATTTAATTAGGGGTTAGGGGTAGATACATGATTTGTCTGGTTTGAATATGTCCAAACCTTGCTTGTTTATCAACTTGAATGCTTACTATATGACATAAGAATGCTTACCATATGTTTGAATTTTAAAAGCATATAGTCTTCTTATGTCATATAGTAAGCATTCAAAAGTTTTTCTTTGAGAGAGTAGCATGCATTCAAAAGTTGATAAATAAGATTTGGACATATTCAAACCAGACAAATCATGTATCTACACCCCCTAACCCTAAACTCTGTCTTATGAAGTCAAGCATGAAGAGAAGTGCTTTTGGTTTCAAACATGGAATTTTCACAAACCTCCCAAAAGCTTCATTTTACAGTGACTAAGAAGGATCCAGGCTTACCTTTTCATTTTCATGTTTTAAACTTGTTTAAATCTTGGTCAAACCTAGGATTTGACCAAGATTTAAATGGGCATAAAAAATCAGAAAAAACAGAAAAATGAAAAACCAAAGAACATAGCCTTCTTATGTCATATAGTAAGCATTCAAGTTGATAAACAAGGTCTAGACATATTCAAACCAGAAAAAGCATGTATCTATTCCTAACCCTAAACTCTGTCTTACGAAGTCAAGCATGAAGAGAAGTGGTTTTGGGTTTCAAACATGGAAATTTCAAAAACCTCGCGAAAGCTTCATTTTAGAGTGACTAAGAAGGATCCATGCTTACCTATTCATTTTCATGTTTTAAACTTGTTTAAACCTTGATAAAACCCAGGATTTTACCTATTTAATCATAGATTCATAGGTCGATTTTTTACTTTTTTATTATTACTATGCAGCACATGTGTGTTTGCCCGTCCAGTGAAACTCGGAGGAAGAGGGATCACACGGAAGGAGAAGAAGGGATAGCAGTCACGGGGCCCCTCTTATTATTTATGGTGTATATCTTTTTTCTGGTGATGTTGACTGTTGTGCAGCGTTTGTCAGTGCGCAGGAGGTGCGAGGCTGCGAGCGAGCGAGTCGAGCGAGGCCGAGAATGAGAGAGATGTTTTTTTCTTTTTCTTTTCCGTGAGAGGGACAACAGAAGGATCCAGAGACGACTTCCACTACGCATCCTGGTGCGCGTCTTCTCTTGACAAAGAAGATGGCTGGGAGTTTGCGTACCTACTATAGTACTACTACACAAGAACCATATACATGTCAAACTTTTCAATCATGACCCACATGCATTTTATGTATATATTCACAACTTTTAATGCATGCATGAAAACTCAGCAAAATATGTGCATTTTGGGTTGTCGCACATAAATGTGCTTTTACTTGTCTGCCACCAATCCAATTTTCATGTGAGGGGGAAACATGACACACGATGGACATTTCCAATGTTTCACGAATTAATTATCTCAATTTGCATCCATATATATATGCGCCTGGTTACTGAAAGATCGAACCAAAGGTGAACTTGAAACGTTTTCATTTTCATGTTTTAAACTTGTTTAAATCTTGGTCAACCCTTGGATTTGACCAAGATTCATAAAAAATTCAAAAACATAGTCTTCTTATGTCATACAGTCAACATTCAAGTTGATAAAACAAGATCTAAACATATTAAAAGAAGAATCATGTATCTACCCCCTAACCCTAAACTCTGTCTTTTGAAGTCAAACATGAAGATACGTGGTTTTGGGTTTACAAGATGGAAATTTCAAAAACCTCCGAAAAGCTTAATTTTGGAGTGACTAAGAAGGATACATGCTTACTTTTTCATTTTCATGTTTTAAACTTGTTTAAAGCTTGGTCAAACCTAGCTAGCTAGGATTTGACCAAGATTCAAGTGCGCATAAAAAATTCGAAAAAACCCCCAAAAATGAAAAACCATAACACATAGTCTTCTTGCGTCACATATATTGTAAGCATTCAAGTGTTGATAAACAATATCTAGACATATCAAACAAGAAAAATCATGTATCTATACCCCTAACCCTAAATTTGTCTTATGAAGTCAAGCATGAAGAGAAGTGGTTTGGGTTTTCAAACATGGAAATTTCGAAAACCGCCCAAAAGCTTCATTTCGGACTGACTAAGAAGGATCCATGCTTACCTTTTCATTTTCATGTTTTAAACTTGTTTAAATTCTTGTTCAAACCTAGGATTTGACCAAGATTCAAATGGGCATAAAAACAATCGAAAAAATCAAAAATGAAAAACCAAAGCACATAGTCTTCTTATGTCACATAGTAAGCCATTCAACTTGATAACAAGGTCTAGACCTATTCAAACCAGAAAAATCATGTATCTACCCCTAACCCTAAACTCATCTGTCTTATGAAGTCAAGCATGAAGAGAAGTGGTTTTGGGTTTCAAACATAGACATTTCAAAAGCCTCCCAAAAGCTTCATTTTGGAGTGACTAAGAAGGATCCATGCTTAATTTTTCATTTTAATGTTTTAAACTTGTTTAAATCTTGGTTAAACCTATGATTTGACCAA